>JAOUZG010012941.1:0-23655 GCA_026289955.1 Argiope argentata
ACCGAATTTTTACCAAATGTTGGGTGCGTTTGTGATCCGTTACAAGGGCAATTCGGTGTGCGAATCGAAAATTATTTAAATGTTCCGGGATATACTGCATGTGCCAGTATTTTTCAAGATAATCAACCCAAACAAATGACGGTGGAATTATATACATTCTTTTGGATATTTGATCGTCTACCTCTTTCATTTATACAATTTAAAAATTTAGATCCCAATCAATTAATTTCCCCGTTCCATGAATACGGTCAATCTGAATTGCAAATTGGTCAAATCTTTCCTTACGATTACATACAATACGTTTTGAATCATAAAGAGTTTACTGTTCATACCCGTTCGTGTGATTACAGTCATATAAATATTATAAAAACTTGCAACGAAAAACAAATTTTACACTCTCACGTTACCGATTGTAGAAATATCAGTAAAAATGTGAATTTAAACATTGATCCCCATACAAATACATATCGTTTACTCTATTATTATCCCGTTTGTCGCATTGACAAAAACGATACCCAAGTCAAATCCATTTATCGAGGTCATTACGTATCGAATCCTCTACACATGACTTTTCAAAATTTTCCAAATTTATTCCGGTCCAATGGTTTAATGATGAGTATTAGGAATGGTAAATGGCACATTTCTCTAGCAAATAATGCTAATATTAAAATTTACATTCAAGGTGTACTCCAATCAGAAATTCCAAATTTGCACGATCGTATTGTAGATATGGTAGAGAAAAATTTAACTTCTGCTCCGGTTATATATAATACGGGTATATTCACATAAATTACATACAAAAGACAAGAATGAAACGTTCAATTGACGAGGATAATGAAATTGAACCTTCTCGCACAAAATTGAAAATGGATAACGTTAAAGAGTCTGATGTTACCGTGTTAAAAGAAATTCAAGATAAATTGACAAATGAAGGGGATCACGTAAACCAACAAATGAACAAAATTAGAGAACAATATTACATGTCTTACATGGAAAAAGTGATGGAATCTTTACCTTTGAGTAAAAACATTTTAGAGTCTACAGGCGAAATACCTAGTGGTACGGAGGGGTTTTTAAGATTATTTAGTGCTGCAAAAACGGTGGTACATTCAGAAATTCAATTGAAAAAGTTGAAAGCTTTCAATTCCATTTTTGACATGGTAAATCGATTAGTGGGTAAAGTAATACATAACAAATACATTATTCCTTTTATGAGTCAATATGTTCATCCTCAACAATTGGAAAATGCATTCATTTCCTATCAGGAATCTCTTTCATCAGACGATGAAACAAAAGCTTTGGAATTGCAATGCATTACCTATTTAATTCAAACAGAATTGGACAAACAGGAACCCTTAAAAGTTCCAAATCCAATGTTTAACAGATTTACCCAACAAATGAAAGCAATGAGTGAATATATAACTGTCCTGTTATCTTCTGTAACAATGTCCAATTTAGGTGGAAACAAAGATTTGGAAAGGGAAAAATGAAAAATATACAGTGAGAATTGATTAAACGTTTAAAAAAAAAATTTTATTAAACAATATTTTACAAAATTACAAAAAATGCGTGTTACAAATCATATATTTTAGTTTTCATTATATATTTCATCTATATAATCTTCACGTGCAATGTAAATATAATTATCAAAATTTTCATATTTTTCATTATTCATTTCACCATTAAACAAGTCCCATTCAGCATCCCGCAAAGATAAAAATATAAACACCCAATTATATATATAGTAAAGATCATGTAAATTTCTCAACACTACTATAAATAATTCTGCACATTTCTCTAAAGTCAAAAAATATCTCTCGTATTTCAATTCGTCTAAAGGTGGGAGATTTAATCCATTTCTGGCATTATCCAATCTTGTAATCATAGAATCTATACGTGAAGTGTCAAGTTGTATTTGCATATGATGTTTTTCCTCAATTAAATCTTTTATACAATTATCCCAATCCCAATTCTTTTCATCCTCTGCATTCAGAAATGTTCCATATTGAAATATGAAACGATGAAAATCCTTATTAAACTGTAAAATTTTTTGTTCGTCAACAGTTAAATTATTCAATGGAAAATACATCTTTAAGTAGTCTATATTTTGATAAAAAATGTATCAATTTATTTATATACTACAATTCGTAATATAAACATATTTTTTCTTTTAAAAAATACTCAAGTGGTATGTAATAAATATTTCTATAAAAAAATTCCCTTTTGGTATGGAAAAAATATTCTTCAAAAAAAAACTTTCCCCAAGTGTATTAGAATAATTATTTCTCAATATATTTTTTAAGAAAATGTTTTACAAAATAATTCTACAACTTTGGGAAAAAATTTTAATTTTAATCAAGTTGCTTTGTCTGAGAAAATAGATTACAATATCACAAATGACATGTAAATAGAACAAATCCTTTCTGAAAATTTATCTAAATTAAATATTAATGGAAACATGGTTTTTGATTATTGGTACAAGTGTCCTAGCAAGGGAATTGGAGCAATTAAACTCTCTGAGGATGGGAAAAATTAATATTCTAACTGATTTTCAAGATATTATGGGACAATTGAAATAATGATGGATTCCAAATTTGATTGATATTTTAAGAAAAGCAAAAGTGAAATTTTTAATTTTGGTAGGAAAACAAATTTAATCATTGTTGGAGTAAAAAATACCCGAAGATATTAAATTGTTTTATACAAATAACATAAATTTAAAGTTTTTTTAAAATTACTTTCCGAGATTGAGGTAATATTTTTTAAATTATTCTCTAAAAGTTTTATTATTTTTTTAATGTAAATTTTTTTAAATTTTATATCTAAGAGAAGAGAAAATTTTTATATTACATTTTTAAGACTAGAAAACATTTTTTACACACTTAAATTCTTTTTGTTAAATATTCATATAAAAATTAAAATTCATCTACATCCTTTTTACACTGTGTAAAGTAAGAACAAAAGAATGATGTATCAAAACATTATTACCGGTTTTGTTCAATTTGAACACGTAAATGGTCAAAAATATCCCGTAGAAGTGGGATTTGCAAACGTCAACAATTCCAATTATACTCGTTCATTGGTAGTACAATTTTCAAATTCTCCTAATCATAATGATGCTTATTTAAATATGACTCATGGTCTATGTAACAATTTCACTTTTGAACGAGGAAATGTTTCTTTGGATCATTTAGTAGAAGAAATAAATGCAGCTGTTCAACCGGGTGACATGCTATTGATTGAAAACGATGATACTCAAGAAGCCTTTTTCAAATCCGTTTTACCAGAAAATATTCTTATTGTGAAAAGTCAATTGATTGTAAATGAAGATTTTGTAACAACATTTGAAACTGCTTCCAGAATGAAATATCCCAACCACATTCACGAAAAAGTACATTACAATGATCAATGGTGTTGTGAAAAAATTGCTTGGTTAATGGCTCGATTGTTTGAAAACGATAAAGGTGTATATTTATACAATAATAGTATAAATTTGAAACCTATAACTGAACATAAAGAGGATTTGATGGATGTTGACTAATAAATTAAAATTTATTTTTTAAATTGAAATTGTATATGATGAATTGTAATTGTATATTTTTTGATGTTTTCAATAAAAGAATTGACCACTTTTGTTGTGTTTTTAATTTTAAAAAATAATTTCCTATTAATTTCTTTTAATCTTTTACAGAAATTATTCAACATTAAACAGAAAAAAACTACATTTCATTTGTTAAAATGTTAACATTCCCCTAAATTTATTATTATTATTTTCAAAAAAATGGTTTTCCCATAAAAGACAAGAGTAAAATGCAAGATTTTAATGAAATATTTCAAAATGAATCGTGTAATCAATTTCTAAATCGACCTATAGGTGCAACGATTCATCACAATGAAACTGATATTCTATTTACTCTAAGCCCCACAGGATACATTTCGTTTCAAGTTTCGAGTCTTTGTAAAGCTTTTAACAAGAAACCCGACATTTTTCAAACAATGCCCCATGAGACGTGCTTTTTGGAAAACGAAACCGGAAAACCCTTAAACGAAGATGAGGTTTTCATATCTGAATTGGATATATTCTCCTCACTTATGGGCAATGACACAAATTTCAAAAAGTGGTATTTTGAAACTGCCATGCCCATGTTGCGTGATTTCTCTGTTCGATTCGAAAAGGAAACTGAAAAACGTTACATTCAACATTTAAACAATTTAATACGAAAAACCAAAAATGCATTACAGAAAGCTCTAACTATGCTAAATCCCAAACAACAGCAAGAAATTTTGTCATTTTTTGAAAATGAAAAGGATAGAGAGTGTTAAAAATGATAAAACTATCTGATGAAAAAAATGCGCATTCAAAATTTAAAACAAACCCTCAAACCCCCTGTTAAAAACGCTGGAAAAGACCATCTAAACAATAAAACTTGGACAAGAAAAAGTGTAGCATTTTTAATAAATCCCATTTTATTTTTGATTATTTTTCCAACATTCGTGAATCAATAATTTTATATTTTTAAATTGATAGTAACGAATCGATAAAATTTAAACAGATTAAACTTTTCAATATTCGTGTATCGATAATTTTTTATCTAATTCAATTAACCTCTACATCTGAAATATATTCTACATTGACCTCTTGGAACAATAGAAGTATAACAAATATTTTGATTTTCACATGGTTCTAATGCAATTCGAACACCACAATCTGAACAAACAAAACTAATACACATTTGGTTATTCTTTTTTTACAGTTTAAAATTGTTCCTAAAAGGTTGATTTAAGGGGGCACGGTACTTAAAAAATGATCAAAATATCGACTTTTTTATTGGCTCATTTTTTAGTTTATACCCTCCTTCACATCATACTAAAATATTAAAGCTGTATCTTTATTATTTCGGAAGTTATTAATATTTTTATTCGAAATGACAGGGATTTAAAAAGACTTTTACCTTTAAAAATGGCCGACTTAACAGATTTGGATTTTCTGAACTATTGTTACGGCCCCAAAATATACTGAATTATTTTATGAATTACTTACGAATTGTAATTAAAGTGAAGTGCACTGTTGAACCCACATTATTTGTTTACCATCGATTGAGTGCTGACATTGTAAAAGCGATTGCAACTTCAGTATTTTATTTTGAAAAATTCTCATTTTCAATTACTTGACATTGTCTACAAAGGTGTGCATATTCATTATCTCTTCAGATTTTAGTTAAATAATTTTAGTTCAAGGGATTTCAAAGCTAATTTTATTGTTTTTATCATGCCAAGGCCTAAAAGAAAAAGCATTAACAATAAGAATAAAGCTTTGAAAAGATGGAAATGTGAAGAAGAAAATAAAGATGTATCAATTACAAATGCTTCAAATAATATTGATAGTATTTTGAAAGGACAAAATATTAGGTGTGCAAAACAAGAATCTGCAATTTCGAATAAAACTCAAAAAGCAGAGGAATTTGAAAGTCCAAACTACATTATTGTAGATGTGAATATGCTATCAAAATTGTTCAGTGGTTTTATATGTAGTATATGCAAAACTTCTACCCTTCGTGTTGTTGTGGGAGAAAATTATGGATTTCCTCATAAAATTAAAGTTGAATGTGATGTTTGTAATAAACTTGAAAGGGAAACATACACTTCAAAAAGAATCATTCAAAGTAATGACAGAATACATAAAAGTTTTAACATTAATTTAAGAAATGTACAAGCTTTTTTGAGTTTTGGGAAAGGGTATTTAGCTCTTGAAAGGTTTTGCATGCATACAAACATGCATTTAATGTCCAGCAGGACATTTAATATTTATAAAAAATTATTACATGAATCAATAACTAATTAATCAGATAAATTGATTCAAAAAATCAGAAATGAAGTGCGTAAAACATATGATGTTTCTCATTCTCAAGATATTGCAGACATTGCAGTTTCTTTTGATGGCACTTGGCTCACTCGAGGACATACTTCACAAATAGGAGTTGGTTGTGTGATTGACATACTGACTGGCTATGTAATTGATTATGAAGTTATGTCAAAGCGTTGCACTGAATGCGAGTATGCTAAATCTGATCTTTGTGAAAAATCTGCTGAATACAGTATTTGGTATGCAGAGCATAAAAAATCATGCAGCATAAATCACACTGGTACATCAGGTGCAGTGGAAATGGAAGCAGCATTTAAGTTGTGGTGCAGGTCTGAAAAAATTGGCTTCCATTATACAACAATTCTTTCAGATGGTGATTCAAAAACATTCAATTACTTGAATGAAAAGAATATTTATGGTTCTGATGTAAAAATAAAAAAAGAAGAATGTGTAAATCATGTAAGTAAAATGCTTGGAATAGCCCTGCGAAAAGTTGTTAAAGAATGGCGAACAAAAGGTGTCACACTAGGTGACAGATCTCATGGAAGCCTTAAAGAAGAAACAATTAAAAAACTTACTGGATACTATCAAAATGCTATTCTTAGAAATAAAGGTAATATCAAATCCATGAAAACAACCATATATGCCACACTACTGCATAATATGTCAACAAAAAGTCACAACACGATAAGTGTCCTTCAGGAAAGGAATCCTGGTGTTTTTATCAAGCAGATTTGGCCAATGGTAAAACACCAGGTTCACATAAAAAGAATATAAAAACACCAATAAATGAGAAATTTGTCCCCAAAATTATGCCAATTTATCAACGACTGGCATCAAATGAACTTCTTCAAAGTTGTATGAAAGGTTTAACGCAAAACTCCAATTAAAGTCTCCATAGTGTGGTATGGGGTAAATGCTCCAAAGAAACTTTTGCTTCTCTATTTCGAGTGCAAATTACAGTTGCAGATGCAGTTTCTGAATTCAATGTAGGGACATATAAAACATTAGAAAGCATACAAGTTGAAAATAATATTTCTCTAAATAAACATTCTAGACATTTAGCCATGTGGAGAGATTGCGGGCGTGTGTATCAGAGAAGGCGTATGAAGTCAGCTGTGTATGAGTTAGTTAAGAAAAAAATTAAACTTGCTCATAAACACAGAAAATACTACAATAGAAAAAAAGAAGGATTAACATACAAAACTGGGGGTTTTTAAATCATATTGTAAATAAATTTTAATTATGAGGTATGTTAATTTTTAAACATTGAGACATTCTGTTTTTTCCATACACTTGTATTTCTCGATCAGGTTTCATTTCACTCAATTACCAATATATAAATCCTTATAAAATATTTTCTATTGAATATAAGTGTTTTAAATTTTGTATGTATATTTTAAAATGCATAAATTTTAAAACTATGCAAAATATTTGCTTAAAAAAAGAGTAATTTATTTTCACAGATCAAAACTTTAAAGTCCTTTTTCTCCATGTTCTGTTTTTAATCATCTGCATACTTTTAAAATGCTAAGGCTTTTTTTCCTGAATATGGGAAAGCTTTCAAATCTTATACATAGCTTCACCATTATGTATATAATGAAACTGTGCATGCAATAAGCATTCAATTTTTAGTTTTTTTATATGTTGGATTATAAATGACATGGTAGTAAATTTCCCAATTTTTCATCACACATAATAGTAAAAAAATTATATTAAAAAAGTACAAAATATATCTTTTAATCCATGCATAATTTTGTGTAATATGTTTCAGAGAATCTATAAAAAAAGTTTCAAGTAAAAATAGCAGATTTAGAGAAAAAATGGTGATGAATTACGATTTTTAAATTTTTACATATATCATCTGCTCTGTAAATCATATTTAATTAAATATTCTATAGACAACAAGTTTTCCTTAAAATAAAAAAAAAGTGGTTCTTCAATCAATTAAATCAATCATCCAAGCTAATCAATCTATGAAAATTTCAATATAACTATTCGATAAAAATTGGTGATTTTAGATCAATTTATCAAGATCTGAAAGAAGCCCATCAGAGTTACTCTAAAATAATTGGTCTATATGATGATAAAGATGATTGTTCTAAACTTGCAATATTCAGAACTGAATAAATCAGCCAGATTTGAAAAAGATAGAAATGCTTATTTATTTATTTGGAAGTTGAAATATTAAGAATATTTTACAAATATGAATCTATAAGACCAAAGGATTTGAAACCATATTTTTTTAAAATATATTTATAACCCTAAAAAATATTATTGAGACTATCTAAAAATCCGCATTATAGTTACCCTGCCCTCAAATTACCGCCATCTAACCAATATATATCAAAAAATGAAATTAAAAACAGAAGGTTTCAATTAACCTGGGAAATTTTTGCTGAATAACTTGAGATCTTATAAATTATAAAAAAATTATAATGTTTCAATTTCTGTATTGAAAATAAAACTTCAACGCGGACTATTATGCTTTCAATTCTTAATTTTATTTAAAGACATGCTTGGTTTGAGTAATGATTGTGTCAAATCAGATTTGTTAAAAAAGACTTCAACATATTTATTTGTTTCTTCCATAATGTAACTTATCACTGTGTTACGAAAAAAAATTCTAAAAAACATCATCGGATCATTTAAGTCCCAAAAGAAATTTTTAACTGAAACATGGATACTAAGAGTCGAAGTAAATTGAAAATTTGAAGGAGTAGGAAAAGATGCTTGCAAGTCAATAGGACACCTACAGCGAACTGCATTTAAAATATCATCATCAGATTCACTTTTCAATTTAGAATATTAATCTTCAGAAGTTAAAAATAATTAATCACAGTCAGAATCATTAGAAATTAAATCCACATTAAGCTAAAAAAATGTTCGCATAAATAAAAAAATTAATTAAATTTAGTGCAAGAAATCAATGGTAAATTTCAGTAATATATTAAAAGAGGTGGATGATATATATTTCACAAAGGTAATCAACACTTATTTACACTTCACTCGAGTTTCGCAACCATTCAAAAAAGAAAATTATAGCAAAGAAAAATTAATAACCTTTGGAATCAAAATTTAAAAATAAGAATTCTATTGAATGCTTACATAAGTCAAACTATTATAAAAAAAATACCAATAAGAAATTAGAAATTGATCATGTGACCAATATGAAAGCAGAGGCCGTTAAAAGTGATAAAGGAAATTTATTTAGAGAACCCTTTGCCCTTATGTGAAAGAGCTTTTTATCATTTCAGAACATTGTATTATTTTTGGGATGAGGTTTTTGGTATCAAATGCAATGCCAAAATATACCATCAAAATGCTTAAAACTAAATATCAGAAAAAAATCTTATTGCTGGAATTTTTTATTTATCTATTTATTTTTGAACAATTATATTTTCTGAAAACATTACAGATTAAAAGAGAAGCTTTTAGTTCTCAGAGCGAAAAACAAATTCTTATCTAAAACCGCATTATAGTTACCCTGCCCTCAAATTACCGCCATCTAACCACATGCTAATTCTATCACAGAAAACACTTTAGAAAACACAGAAATACAAACATGAAAATAATGGGAATCATTAACGGAAAACCATATAAAGCATATATAACCCTTTACAGCACATAAATATAAATTATTAACACAACTTTAACCTTTACGTTGCGGGAACTCAAACTCGAAAAAAGTTCCTTTGAATACGGGGATTCTGTGAAGAATATAACAAATGCTTTCCCCCTTTTTTAAAAGCGATTGTTGTCTGATTTCGGCCACCCGTAGTGTTAATTGGTCATCTGTCCTCTCCGTCTTAACCGGGTTGCTTTTTTGAGGTTTTACTTTTTCTGGTTCCCTAGAAAAAGCTTTTTATCGCAGTTTTTTTTCTGAAACATTCGTTTTCTAATTATATATATACAAGTAATGACTTAAATTTTATGATATTAAATAAATTTTAAATAGAATAACTGCGGTATAATTATTTATCGTTGTCAATTTTTCAATCATATTTGTGATTAAATAAATTTCTCAAGCCGTACTGAAGGTGTAAATTTAATTCTTATAAAACATGAACACATCACCGTGAATTTCATTTTGTTTTTCTTCTAACTCATTTATCTTTATTAAATGTAAACATTTATAAATAATGTATAAAATTCATAACTAATTTTTTTTAAAAATATTTTCATTTCTTTGTACAAAATAGAGAAAACAATTCTTAGCTATTTTGTAAGTAAAATGTATCTGCAAAATAGCATATATGATTGTCTGCTATTTTTTTAAATTCAAATTTTTAATATTAATATATTGAGCTCATAAAAAACAAATACAATTTTTATTCCTAATACATTTCGGACGGTTTTCAATATAAATCACTAGTGACGTTTCCCTATTTTATTGTCGATTCTTATAATTTATAGTGATTTTTTCCCGAAAATTTCAATAACTCATAGCAGTATAGTATTTTTGAAAAGTACGCTGAGTTTTGTAGGCAATACATAATTGATTTATGATTTTTTTTCTGCTTAAAAATTTACTAATACGTAACTAATCACCAGATTTAAGACGGTTAATTTAACCAAACTAAGATTAGATATGGTATGTTTAGAATTTGATACATAAGATTTCATTGATATAATATTATGTTGAAAAGTAGTTATCAAAAAAGAAAACTTTCAAAAAATCTTTAATGAATAAAGCTAGCATTCTAAATGATCAGCTTTCGTAATTAGCTACAACATTTGTACAAGCAGAGTATTTAGATTATATTTCAGAAATGCTTAAAATTAAATCTAGAATTCCTACTATTTTATTTGAGTAAAAATATTTCTGGAAAAATTCAAATGTCTAGTAACTTTTCAGTGAATTGAAATGAAGGCATAAAGATTTTAATATTTCTCTTCTGATGTTTGAATGCATAAAAAGCTACCAATTATTATTTATCATAGATTTAAAGAACCTCTTTCAATATTTTAAAATTAGAATCATAACTTTTAATGAATGATTATCTATAAATAATTAAAGCAACCGTTTTCATTAATCATAAAAAATAATGATGAAACTTACAGCTGGCTTAAAAATCACAACTCAAATGTATTTTTAGCCTGAAGTTTTTGTTCAAGTATTAAACCTTAAAAGTTAAAAAATCTTAAGTAGTCAATTCTTTCATGTTGCGTTAGAATAGTACATTAGTAACTGCGAAGTATATATGCCCGAGATTCCAGTCATAGAAGGGGAGGCAGGCATGAAGACAAAACAGTGTTGTGTCACTTTTCAATGTAAAACAGAATAATGATAGGGTGAAAGAAAAAAAACCAATCGTAGGTTCAATTTAGTTTTTTTGGACTATGACGAATGACGAAAAATGTAGCAATTTATCTAGGTTACCGATTACCTACACTACACCATTCCATCAGAAATGAAATTTCAAGTAATTCTTGATTCAAATAAAATTATAAACGCACATTATTATAAATTTACAAAATTTTATTGTTAAAAAATTAACAATTTACAATGGTTAGAAATTAAGCAACGGTGGAAAAGAATAATGTTTTCAATCGAGTATTACTAACAAATGAAGTTAAGCAAACTCATTCCATACCTCTCAGAAATGTTACTTAAAAAAATGTCGCCAAAGCAAGGTTCACAAAACTGACTAGCGCTAACAGTGATTATAACTACAGCAGGACGAAATCTCCTGACCCTGAAGGGTATAGCACAAAAGGGCAGGGATTTTTATGAGGCAATTACGGTTCGCCGGGAAGTTCAAGTGGGGGGACGAAATCCAAGCTCGTTACTGGTACAACAGTTGTACCGACCCGTAAGGAAAGGTAAAAAAATCTTGGTACAGCAGTTGTACCGCCCGTAAGCTAGAGGTTAATTAAAATGATGGTTTAGCGCCAAAACGGCGAATGTAAACAAAACATTAAAACATTTTAGTTTAAAAGTGATCAGAATTTCAAGAACTTTGAATAAACATTAGTGTTTCACTCACCGGTGACGGCTCCCGATTTTTATTAATCCATTTTATTAATCCATCTTGTGCGTGGATTTCAATTTCATTCAGGTGAGAAGAGATTATCGACGAAGAATTCCATATACGGAAGTATATATCTTGTCAAAATACGGAATTAGCGCTAAAAAAAGTAAAATAAACAATAAGACAAAATAATATTTTAAAAAAATCTCCTGTGTGAAAAATAAAGTTAAATTAATACATTTAGCAATGCATTACAAAATAATTTTAGTACAATAAAGGAAAACAAACTTGTCAAAAGTACACTGTTGAATCGAATTAATTGTAAACAACTAGGTGAATAACATACTATATTGAACATAGTAAAATGTAAGACTTTTGTTATACTGTTCAATATTGGGTAGTAATATTGTTTCATTAGTCAAAAATATTTTTTTGAGATTTTCATTCTTTTAAAAATAAATAGATTTTAACTATAACCAATTTTAGTTGAAATTTTTTAATTATAATTTTTACAGAGGAATCAGAATAAATAAATCCTTTAATATATACATATATATTAATTCCACATTAAACTGAGATTCAAATTCAAAAATATATTCTTAAACATGAATAATTTGAATGGAAAATTGAAAAGGATGATTATGTGAATAGAATAGATATTAACACCCTTAAAAATATATTTATGCTGTAAAGATAAAAAAGACATCAAAAACATTCTGAAACCTGATCTACAACTGAATTTTCCATTAAATCTTTTGATTGTCTAATAGTATCAGTAAATCTATAAACTTATACTTTCAAATAAAAAAAATACCTTAAGTGGAAGGTTTATAAACAAAATAGAGCTTAGATAAATATAAAATTCCTTTCTTTTTTCTATTATATTTTTCTCAAATATTAAAATTATTTTTTTATAATTAGGGACTTCTGGTCTAAGAAGAACAAAAATAAATAAATAAATAAATAAAATAAAAAAGCCATATTTATCTGTATCCAGAAGAATCATTAGCGTCAATAAACACACACTCATGCACATACAAATTGAATGAGTGATTCCATTGAATGACTGTGCAACACTTATTAATGAGTTATATAAAAATTTAACATCTGCCACTTAGCAAAAATAAACTAATCACTTATTTATTCCATACATTGTAATAAAGATAATACAGATGGAGACTCTATAAAAAGACTTACCAAAAATTGCACTGAAAATATATGATAAAGATATAAATAATAAACAATAAGAAGCTTATATAATCAATCCGCGTGCGAATAGTTAAGATGTAATCGATCTAACTCCTAGTTAAAAATCAGTTAATCTATAAAAATACATCACAAATACATTATAGAGAAACAGGACAAATACAAATACCACATTATTTTCAGTTAATTTACAAAAATTAGCGAGGATTGTAAATTATTAAATATGACACTTTAACGGCGTCGTAGTATTCTCGTATGTGAAGAACTATCACAATTAATCAGCCGAAATCTAGCTAATTTCACATAAATAACAAATAAATCTAGCATACTAATTACTGTTAAACAAAAATTAGAGTTTATATTAGTTATTCGTGATAAACTGAACGATTGCATCAAATCAGACAAAATGGCTATCACTCGCAATCAACCTACGTGTAACCTTTTACACATAAAATACTCTTAAAAAGACATAAATACAAATAAAAACATAGGATAAAAAATGGAAATCAATATCGGAGCATGTTATACACAATATTTAATAGTTTAAAGCACATAAAAATCAATAATAATGACGAAATTTAATAAAATAGCGCTTTGGTGTCAAAATGACACATATAACAATATACTATATTATACATAACTTTTGATCTACTACTCAGAATTTCACAAAATTAGTATCATTAAATTATTTTGTACTCACCCGGAACGGTTCCCGATTACATTTAATCCAATTTCAGATGATGGTCTACCTCTATTCTTGATTTTAAGATTACACGAGAATGACGTGTCTATATAAGGTATTGGGATTTATAGCAACAAAGGCTTTTTATCCCCGAGAATGACGTGGCAGAGTTATTCAAGAGGATAAAAGAAGCGACGTTACAGGGAAAGCAAAACTGAGGGATTGTAGATAGCGTGACTATCTGACCTTGCAGCGTGTCTTCGTATTGGCTGAGGAGGAACATCCGAGCTATTTCTCACTTTGAGTCGTTTCTGAAACGGTTTTCCTTATGTATCGAAAGGGTTGAAACTGGGTCGCGATAACAGGAAGTTAGTAGCGAATGGGTTGCTTAATATTTTTCAAGATTTGACAAGTTTCGTTTTCCTCCAAACGCTCAGCGTATCTAATTTTTTATGCTGTTGTTTTTGCTTTGGCATATGTTAAATACTTCTACTTTTTCTTTTATTTATTTTGGTTTCTTCATTCGTTCGTCGTTTTAGTTTATTTGAACTTAGATACAAAAGCAGTTCTAATCATGGTTAAAATTAAAATTTACTATATATTTAATTATCTTTCTTTGTTTTTGTTTTTCTAAATTTTGTTTTAAAAAGAATTTAATCAGTTTTCACTTCCAAAAGCCTAATAGGTCGTCCAAATAAAAGCAGACAAAGTTTGAATATGCTAAGATATGATGGGTAAAAAAATGCATGGATTCATAACCAAGTAATTCTAATGACATTTTGAAAGTTTCTACCAAATGCAATAAACCTGAAATATTGAATTCATCATCTTAAAATTGTGTATAATAGTTCCTTTTTGTCATGAATACCAGGAAAAATTTCTTCAATTAATTTAAGTAAGTTTTTTTGTTTATTCTTCAAAAATGTGTCTATCCTGTGCTAAATATGGTAAAGAATTTGGTTATGTATTTAAGGAGGAACTTACAGAAAAAAATCTTTGAAGTGAACAACAAAGTTCTAAAGCCCTTCTTTTCTCGACAAAAAAATATATCAAAATTTGATTGCTGATTTATTATAACTCAGAAAAAAAAATAGTTAATCATATAAAATAAATTGTATCTTATAAGCATGTATCATATTGTCATCATATAATAACAATAAAATGAAAAAAAAATCAAAAAATCAGCATATGTCAAATTAGAAGAAAATCATGAGGATATAATTTATGCAGCAGATGTATTTTGATTTGCTTTAAAATTTGTATGTTTAAGGTTGCATATATAGTTTAAAAAAGTTATATGAATCTAAATTAATCTTTGTGGCTTATTAAATGTTATTAAACAAGTCTAATTTTTATTTGAACTTTTTTTAATTAAAAAAAAGGAGTTGGTTTTACTACACTAGAAATATTTACTTTACATGTTTTGTGAATTCTTACAAATATATTATAAATCTATGGATGTATATATTGCAAAAAATAAACAATTTTTTTATAAGCATAAATATTTAACATATTTAAGTTGTTTCAATTATGTTTCTGGTCTGTAGAAACCATTGAAATATAATATTTTTAGCTTTTTCTCAAAATGAAATTTTATGATGCTGTCCAAATTTTCAAATACTCTATGCACATTATATTTTTAGTTACAACTCTGAAACTTTTATTTTATGCTGTATGAACATTTGTCAAATTAGAAGAAAACATTGCATTTTAAGATAAATTATGTGGTTTATATTTTTTTATTGAATATCTCAAGTAATATTATTACATTGATTTTTTAAAAATTTTGAAACAAAGTCAATAATACCAAGTTTTAAAAGAAAAATCATATTTTGAATTAATTTAAACATGCAAAATATTTTGTAGAATTAAAAAATGTATCTGAACACACTGAAATAGTTCATTTATGTTATATTTTTATGCGCATGGAACAATTTGAAATTCTACAATATTTTCATTTTTAAAAAAATATTTTTCTAACAAAATCAAAAAGTTATCAATAAATTTTGATGAAATTTTTATTGATGCATTAGATTGATAAAATGCATTTACCATGAAAATTTCAAAACAATTCCTCAAAAATTGATAAATTTTGGTTTCAACGTCCATTGTACCCTTAAACGTTTTATCGCTGAAGTAATAGGATGAAGAAATCACTTTGCTATTGTCTATATTATTAACAATTTCTGTTGCAAAAAAAAAACGGAAAAAACATTGTTGAATTTATTATAATTAAAAAAATTTGTTATAATTAAAATTCTAATCTGGTTAAAATTTTAGCTACCAATTTTACATACATATTCCTTTCTATTAATGTCTCCTGAACATTATCTGAATGTTGGTGTGGTGTGAAAGTATGCACAGTGCAATTTTGCTTCATTTCCATGAGTTATTTATGCACAATATTTATTCAATTGTGTGAAAACATTCGTTTTATAAGTATTTTTAACGTTGTTTTCAAAATTGAATTCAAGTTTGTTGTTTTTGTGCATTATATTTGATATTTTCTGTTTGTAAGTGAAACTTCTTGTGGCTATTTTATAAATGAATTTTAATTTCTATTTTTAGAGATAGAATTTTTACAATTGCATGTTTGAAGGAGAGTGTTTGTGTTTAAAATGGACCCTTTTCATTATTTTTTCATTTTTTTCTTTTGTAAAGTTTCAACCCTTTTTATAGTTTTAATTCAACTTTTATTTATTAATTCCCATATTTACACATTCAGTGTGTTGCAAAATAAAATTTAATGTCAATAAAAAGGTTATCATTGGATCAGTTGCATTCACTAGGTTTCTGTGATGTTAGTGTGGTGTGGAATCTGATAGATTTGCATTCCATTTATTGCTTTTTTCATTTTCACTTCAGTGTGTTCCTAAATTAACATGCTCAATACATTTCTGTAGTCATTTACATAGTTAATACCCCCCTGATTTTATTTCTTATAATATTGTAGCAAAGTGTAGAATTATTAATTGCAACTTTGTACTGATATTTGTAAAATGAATAATTATTTTATTTACTTTTGTGTTTGGGTTATCCCATCGTTTATAAATTGTTGTAATACATGAAATTAAAGTTTAAACAAATTATCATAAAAAAATTTTTTTTTCAACAAAATTCGTATTTTTACCATTGAAGTAATTTTATGAGAAAACAACTTTTAGGAAAACAACTTTTAGGAAAACAATTAATTTATATTGCACTATTGGTTGTCAGTTTTGCTTGCATGCGTCTCTATATTTTCACATGTGCTTAATGCATGTTGGTGTGGTGTGGAAGTATGCAGCACTGAATTTTTAATTATTTCCATATGTAATTTGCATATTTTTTTTCATAATTTAGAAAATAAGTGTGTTAGAAAAAAATTATATATTGATTCCTACAATATTGAATGTCCATCGCTTAGTTTTGTAATTTAATTGGGTATTTTGGTTTCTCATTTTAATTGACCAGTTTCATTAGAAGTAATAAGCTAATGACCACATTTGTTTTAAAATGGAGATTTTGAATTATTGTTCATTGGGTTATTAGCTAAGCGCATGAAAATTTAACCCCCCCCTTTAATTATGTTTTAAGAAAATAACAAAAAATTATATTTTTCTAAAATTTAAAGTCTTGTATCTTCATTTTAAATGAAAATTGCATATCAGTTTATTATTTTAAATCTCTTCACGCTGATTATCATTATATGTTCCATAATTAATATTATTATCATTCTTAAAATTCATTAACTCTGTTTATATGGTGTTGGTGTGGTGTGGAAGTTGTTAGATTTGTATTCAATTTGTTTACCTATGCATTTCTCTCATTACTGTTTGTTGTGTATTTGGAATTTGACATGCTGGAAAATTTCTGTCCCCCCATTGTTTTCTTGGTTACATTGTTGTATAAAGTTCTAACATTTTAATTATTTTTTAAAGAAATATTTAAGTAATTAATAATAGGCACTTTTTTTATAGAATGAGCAATTAATTAATTTTTATAAAGGCTCATGATACATTTTTTGTGCATAATTTATTATTTTATTTATTTTCAAGAATTTTTTTCCCTGCCTTTCTTTAAATTTAATGTTAACTACACTTTATTTTTGTAATTAATATATTTTTTTTATATAAAAAATTTGAATATTACATTTGATAGCATGTTTTTTTGTGTATATATATGCAATTTGAGGGTATTTGTCTTTATTGGTTTTTTCCATAGTGTTGATGTGGTGTGGCAGTTGACAGATTGGTGTTTCAATGTATTTCTATGTCCATTCAAAATATTCTCGTATGCTTTTTGTTCCTGATTTCTTTTCAAAGCATATTATATAAACAGATAGAAATTATTTTGCCTTTTATCGATTGTTTGTAAGTCAATTGCTTTAGTCTTGATTTCATTATTAAGAAAATGCTGTGTGTCGCAATAATTAATTAATGATTAGTTAGCTGCTCATAAATGCAAGTTTAATCTGTAGAAATCTTCCATTAACAATATTAAAATAAAAGTGGATGGTTTGTTGACATTGTCTGGACAGTTTCTGGAGCTGTGATAAACCACTTTCATATGATAAAAATTTTTACTGCGAAGTTGAAAAGGCAGTGAAACATAAACAAAGGCAATGCTTCCTTTGGTTCTGGGTACAATGTCTTTTAAACCCTCTTTTAAAAAATGAATGGAATAATAAATATTTTATACTATTATAGGTGATAAAATAATTCTTACCACTATTTTAAAATGCCTGCATTAAATCTGTTCTATTTGTTTATTTCTTGATATAGTCCTTATTTTTTTATTAATAAAAGTTCAGTATATTTCTTATTGCCGTATGCAAGTTTTTAAGATGTTTAAGCTTTGTTCATTTAATTTTCAGGTTAAATTTCTTTTTCTTAATTTTTTAAAGAGCTTTTGTGGTTAAAAATAAAACTTTTAGGAAATTAAGGGTTTTTTGCGTTGTTTTTATCTTTTTATTATTATTATTATTATCTAGTTTGATAAATGAATTGAGATTTTTCCTTTAAACTGACAACCAGGTAAGTTACAATAAATAAATAATATATTTCATTAATATATCAATAGTATGGTCAATATCAATGACCCACCACATAAAATTCACATTTTTAAGTATTCTTTATAAGTTTAGGTAATTTTAATTCCTTCCTCCCCTAGCACATTTTTGCTATGTTTCCTGAAAATATACATATATATTAAAGTTTGATACCATTCGCTCATTTTGTATTCTTTGTGAATTGAACTGTTCATTACCAAAATTTATTTATTTTCATTTCATTATATGTTTTTGTCTTGCAAAAAATTTTATCATGTATGAATATTGGTTTTCATATGGAATGGTATGTGAAATGAAGTAAATAATTATGTAATCATGTGAACTGTTGGTTTGTATATTTTTCTTTTAATTTTTATAATAAATCATATTGCATTTATTTCTTTACTAAAGATATTCAGAATTAGTAGGTGTAATAATTAACAAAATGAGTTTATTAAAATATATATAGATTGTAGCATATATATCTATAATAGTAGTTAGCATTTAATACTCCCATTATCTTTATTTTATGCATTTTTTGTACAGAGATGCTGAAAAACCATTTTTTATATTTAATAGTAGCTCATTTCTGTAAAGAAGATTTTAATAAGTGACCAAAATTAATTTATTTTAATCTATAAATAATATTGAATGCATAAGAAAATAAACAATATTATGATCAATAACTCAAAAAATTATATTTCTGTTTAAAATAATAATAATAATAAATTCATTAATCATTTCCAATAGATAAATTGTCTCAAAACATGCACTTTTAATATTTTTTTATATTAATTATTTAGTTTATTTGTTTTAATTACTTATTCAATTAGTGCCTATTAATTATTACTGTTTACGCTATCTTTAGTGTGGTGTGAATCCAAATGGGAAACACCTATAGGTTTGTTTATTATATTTAAAGGAACAAATCGTTGAGTGTTTTCTCTTTGGATAAGGCCAGAAAGGTGTTGCTTGAACAAAAGTTATTAGCTAAATACTAATTTAAGTAATGTACATGATAGAGCTTTTTAAATAACTGAACTGTAATTAATTTAAATAAGATAATTAAAAGCCTTTTACTCGCAATGTGTGCTTAACTTAGTCAAGCTGTGTTGAAGTAAATGAGACTATTTATATAATTAGAGTTGATAATAGTATTGGGAAATAATTTCTTTATTTATATCAATAGTAATAATGACATTGTTTTGAAGTTTATGAGTTAAAATCTTACAATTACTCTGAATCGAGGTTCATAGTATGCTCTACCCCCCCTCCATTCCTATAAGCAGTAAAACATAATTTGATTATCTCTATTATAAATTTAATTGTATTCTTGTCATTTCCTTATAGTTTTTTAAAATTCCTAATTTAAATTTCATTCATAAGAAATGTGCTCCTATTTTCTGTTAGTATTGCATTGCTCGACTGTAATCGAGCAATGTCTCGAAACATGCTCTTTTAATATTTTTTTATATTAATTGCAAAAATGTTCAATTTAATGAATATATTTGTTTGTTAAATTTGTTTTTATATCATTAGAATTAGTGTATACATTATTATTTTTCATTTGGTAATAAATTTGTCTGTATCAGTACTGTTTTGATTGTTTGTTTACATTTTGACACACAAACACATACCACTATTTTTATGCATTTAACCTTCATTTAATGCACCATTCATATTTATTTAGTTTATTTTTAAAACTACTAGTTGTTCTACTTATTTTAATATGGAACTCAATGTTTATTTCTTAATGTTTATGTTCAGATAAATTCAGTGTCATATGTGTTTTTTATGGCTATTTGTTAAATTCCTACTGCATTTTTATATTTACATTAGTATTACTTTATTGATCATGTCAAAAAACTAACAGATTTCATTTCTCAGAAGGAAACATTTTCAATGAACTCATTCTATATTGTTTTATCAAGTTTGACGTCAAGGTTGAAAACCTGTCAAAAACACAACATTTTTATTTCTCTGAAGGAAAGATTTCTTTAACAGAAATATAATTTCTCTGACATTGAGCAAAGCTGTTTTGTCAGGGCTGACATGATAATGGCGGGAGGATTATTTTCCATTCGGATTTCTTTTTATGTCTGATTCCACAATATAATGTTAACAGTGTATATGCATTATGTCTCACAGTCAAATTTTAATGGTCATTTCAATAAACTGTACTTATATTGATTTTAGAACTAAATAAGAAAATACTTAAATACAAATTGTTTAGTTTAAAAACAATTTAGCATAGAAATAATTTCTATAATGTTTGTGTACATAGAATAAACCCTATAGGTCTGTTTCACATCAATGGTATGTTACTGGAAATGTAAACAATTCAATATACAAGCATATAATTTCTTAAACATGAACTTTTCTGTTATTACAACTTAATAATTACATTTGACATTACTATAGAGCTATTTAACAAAATAGAACTTCTAAATATATGTAATGGTTTAATGCACAGACTTGTTTCGACAAAGAGTATTCAGAAATTTGTTGTAAATAATAACATAATATTATAACTTTAGACATTATAAGTAGTTTGCACAATAATAATAATTAATGGTAATTACAATGTATATTAAAGCTTAAAATTAAAGATAAAACATAAATTTTATGCATCACTCTTTATATTCGTACAACTTGCATGCTCTTATTATTTAACAGAATATGAATACCTTGTGGTATTTAACACTGACTACAAAATTTTTATTGTTACTTTAAGTATTTTAGTAAATTATACATATAAATAATTTGTAAAAACAACTAGGAATATTGAGGTACATTTCAGATTATGTGAATAAGAAGTTGCACATTATATATAATATTATTACTAAATTAATCATATTAAGAAATGCTTTCATTGTAAATATTGTTAGGCACTAATTACAAATTTAAATTAACTATATTATTGATGTCTGTAATGAATAAAAAAGGTTTAAGCCTATATTTAAAACAATATAAACATTTCATGACACTTCATACAATGTTTATATTTAAGAATTAAAAAATAAATTACTTTAATTTTAAAAAGACAAAATATACAAACATCATCAGTATTAGGAAAAGGTTACTACTGTGTAAGGTATTTAACATTCATTTAAAAATTAAAATTAAATAATTTCTAGTGAAATAACTTGTATCGACCAGTAATGAGCACCTATGGGATGAATCATCAAACTGTATTTTGGTAATTGACATATTATAAGCGTTTCACTGCATTTCCAGCAACATTAAACATAAACAACTTGCAATATAACTATCTTGCTACACTTCACATGATATTAACAGTTAAAATGGAAACATTTCACGTAGTTTAAGCTTATTTAAGGTGTAGCATTCTTTGAATTGTACTCAGAGAAAGCACTGTGACTGCATTGTGTATACATCATAGCATTTCACATTAACAAGAAAGAACATTGCATGTAACAACATTTATAGAAATGGTTATAATTATATTGAAAAGCAACACTGTTTGTATTTGACATAATTTAAGGATTTCAATAATTTTAAACAACATTTTACTGTAAAAACAACTTGCAACATTAGGAATAAGTTCAAATTGAGTGCATATGATTTGAGTATTAAATTATGCATCATAATACAGATCCTTAATGCAGGTTTTTAAGAAATTAATTGTAAACATGAAATGAATACAGTTGTTGACAACATTTTAAAGCACTAATGTGTTCAATATTAAAACCATAAATGTATATTTAAAGTATAAATTAGCATTACACTTTCTTTTAAGACAGCTTTCTTATATAATTTATATTTCTTATATATATCAACATGTATTTAAAAAAAAGTTGTAATAAGGTGTTAACATTTCATAATGAATAAACATTAAGCTATATAGCAGCATTATGTTAGAAACTTGAGGGATTTATGAAGAAAAATAAGTAAATCTTTATTCGAAGAATCTTTACACAAAATACAGTAACAAATAACACTTTTATGCAAATATATGTTGTTTATATAAAGCATATGTTTGCCTTTAGTTTACTAAAATGATTTAACACAACCTTTTTTTATTAATTCACATATTTAAATATTCAGTGTATTGCGAAATAAATGATAATGCCATTAACAGGGTTATCATTGGATAAATTACATTCACCAGGTTTCTGTAGTGTTAGTGTGGTGTGGAATCTGATAAATTTGCGTTCCATTTATTTCTTTTTGCATTGTCCTCAATTTCACTTTAGTGTGTTCCTAAATTAACATGCTCAATACATTTCTGTTGTCATTCAGACATTAAATACACCTATGATTTTATTTCATTTTCGCTTAGCGTTCATGATTGCACAGAGCTAAAAAACAAAAAAATTCCAAAGTAATCTGGAGAGAAATACTGTAGACGATTTTATAAATTATTGCCAATTGCTTTTGAGTAAAAATAAACCCCTCAAAAATATTTTTATTGCTTATTTCAGACGATTTTTGTTGTATGTCTAATGGTGTACCATCACTTATGTGAGCTAATTTTTGCTCTGTTCCAAACAATTATATTTTTATTAAATTAATATTTTGATAAAATATTTGTTATTTATTAATTGTTACAAAATTTAAATATGAAATGAATCTTGGGTTTGTTTTTTACCATTATCATTCATTTCTAAAAATGAATTTTGGATCAGATTTCATCCCTTTTTAACTTGCTCAAATTCATTTTCAAGATACATTTTATCTGAAATTGATCTAATTTTCAGGGTTGAAACTCTCCAAAATTCAAAACCGAGGATGTACCCTAGTGTCACATTTTATCACTTGTTTTATCAGATCTGACAATTTTTAATGTATAATAAAGGGGGGAATGAAATGGAGGTTGAAATGATTCAATAGTAAAATGAAAATGGAAGATGTAGATTAATATATATATATATATATA
>JAOUZG010012941.1:23755-35010 GCA_026289955.1 Argiope argentata
CCCCCTTTATTATACATTAAAATTTGTCATATTTAATAAAAACAAGTGATAAAATATGACACCAGGGTACATCCCCGGTTTTGAATTTTGGAGAGTTTCAACCCTGAAAATTAGATCAATTTCAGATAAAATGTATCTTGAAAATGAATTTGAGCAAGTTAAAAAGGGATGAAATCTGATCCAAAATTCATTTTTAGAAATGAATGATAATGGTCAAGAACAAACCCAAAAGAAACTGCTAAAACAGTTAATTTGAGTCAATAAACAGATTTCAACATAATTAAATGATATAAAAATAATCATGGATAAAAAAAGACCTAGCCGACCATCAAAGCTATCTAATGGATTAAATTGAATTGTTGTTCGAATTATTAAAAAAATTAAAGAGTGATTACCCTTAAAGTTGCTGCTAATTTACAAGCATTATATGGAGTAATTGTTAATCCTGAGACTGTTAGAAGAGTAATTTGATTTGCTGGATATCACGGTAGAGTAGAAAGGGAAAAATTCTTTATAAGTGAAAAGAATTGAAAACTTAGAATGGCATTCGCAAAATCCTACATAAATAAGAATTCTGATTTCTGGAATAAAGTTATATCTGCTAATGAGAGTAAATTTAATATATTTGGTTCTGACGGTAGAATCTTGGTGTAGAGAAAACCCAGGGAAGAATTTCGTAAAGAGAACTTGGTGTCAACAGTAAAACATGGTGGAGGAGGAGTTATGTTATAGGGGTGTATGTCGTCCGCTGGAGTCGGTAATCTTGTTTTTATTGACAGTATAATGGATCAGTACAAGTATATCGACAATTTACAGCAAAATTTGAAATATTTAGCAAGAAAATTGAACCTTTATAACGATTTTAAATCCTACCAGGATAATGATCCCAAGCACACTGCTTTGAACGTTACACTCTGGCTGCTGTATAACTGTCCTGAAATAATAAAAACAACACCACAATCTCCTGACTTAAATCCTATAGAGAATATTTGGTAAGAATTGGAATCAAGATTTCGCAAACACACTATTTCTTCAAAATAACAATTAAAATTTGTGCTTCAAGAAGAATGAGGTAAAATCACTCTAGAAATCACAGAAAAATTAGTCAAATCCATCCCAAAAAGATTAAATCATGTTTTAAAAGTAAAAGGAAATCCAACAAAATATTAAAACTTTTTAAAAAGTAAAATTTTTGGATACATATTTGATGGAAAAGTAAGTGTCCCATCACATTAGTGAGCCATTTTTTGATCCTTTCTAAATGACTGTATAATTTATTATATTTATTTCAATGTTTTGACTAAATGTATGTTATGTATTAATTGTTACAAAATTTAAGTATGAAATAATATACATTTTTTAATAATCAAGTGTGCAATTTTTGCATATTGATTTCCTTAAAAATTTTTTTTTGGCATAATGTCTTCTGTTCAAGATTTGTTGGAAAAGTGCATGAAACGAGACAATTCTACCATCGTCTTTGGAAACTTGGGACGTTATCCAAATCTTTTGCAACAATACTTGCAAGATTTTGATGGTATTTTGTGGGTAGAACCTTGTTTTGGAGAAACTATTCACAAACCACCTGGAATCACCATGATTGTGCTGACGAGTCATTTGGATTTAATGTTTGATGATTCCATTATCGTTCGAGCTTTTCATTTGGGAAATGTTCATCTAGATTGGCAAAAGCAACAACTCGATTCACGAGAATATACGTCGATGGAAATTGTTCCAAATTATTATCATACTTTTGACATTCTCGAACCAAATCTTTACAATAAAGAGCACATTAACGTAAATCTTACCCGAAAGCAGCATTTGTACTTGAGATGGTTAACGTTTCTAGACGAATGGCAATATAAACCCTTTTTATGTTTTAAAGTGACTTGGGATCTACCCTATGTTGAAAAAATTTTAAAACCTGCTCTGCAAAAATCCAAACAAACATTGATGAAATTAAAGTTGGCCAGTTGCAATGTGGACTGTAAAGCGTTGCTCGTAAAGAGATATTGTACAATCAACGAATAATTTGATGCAGTTTGAGTTTCAAGAGTAAATTGGTTCTCGTAATGGCCGTTTCGTGAAAATGGGGATGAGTTTTGATATAGATTTGAGCGAGTTGATTTAATAGGGTGTCATTAACGAGACGCACGTCCCGATAATATTGAGCATGTCTGTGCATAAAACTGTCCACTTTGTTGTAAATTTGATTAATCGTAATGAGCACCTGATTGTCGCAAATTTCACCCTGAAAACATTTCAGCAGACTCAAAAATACGACGCATGCAGAATCGGTGCCCGTCAACGAAGAAATGGGCATTGTTTCGATTGCATTATACATGTTTTGCACCGCTTCGAAATGAAGCGATTTGGAAATGCGAGGTGAATACATAGTGTTCAAGTAGGGTTTCAAATCGACCAAACAATCGAATCCGTCCACCCCTAAAACGATAAACACGTCACGAGATTTGACAAGTTTCTCTTTACCGATGCAATTTTGACGAATGTAATGATCGAGAAGACGTGGCGCATCGGCAGGGTGAAAATATTTTCCAAACAATTTTTGCAATTGATCGTCTTGGGTACAGGGAATCGGTAAACTTAAAATATCAGCCACTTGTTGTAAAATGGTAACGTGATAATCCCTTTTTGTTTCGTGAAATGCCTTTCCCTGCATAAACCTCTTGTCCACGGCATTCAAAATGGCTCTTTCGAGACTTGGATCACGTTCCATGACGAGAATCGTATAAAATTTGAGACAAGAAATCGTGTGTAGATACAATTTCAAACCCCTTGATTTTATGCTTCAAATAAGGGGGTCCAATGAGCGTAATTTTGGAATTGTAAAGAGTATACAATTTTTCGAGTCGACGCTTACAAATGGCTTCAGAAACAAAAGTGGTGATGGGTCCCAATTGAAAGCGTTCGCGAGCACTGAACAAAACAAAATAAATGACATGCACTTTAAATTCTTTAAAAATGTGTAAAAACCAGGCGAGAGATTTGGATTTTAACCCAAAAGTAAACTGTAAATCGCGTTCCAAATCAAATTGACGAGTTTTTGTAATGAAAAGAACGTATCGAGGGGGGAAGGGAATGTGTCGATTCAATAGACGAGTTTTTAAACTCAAAGCGAGTCCATGACCAATCATTTTGTTTTATACTCTATTCCTTTTTTTCTATAGGCATAGATAAAAGTTTTTTTCTTCTTTTTTTTGATACAATAAAGTAAAGATTAGTTTCAATTTTCTTTTTTTTAAAATGTCTGATCGAAAAGTGAAAAGATTCACAAGTGAACAAATGGAAACTATTCGAAAAATTTGCCAATCCAAATACGAAACAGATGATATTTGCCTTTTTGTACTAATCTTGTTGGAAACTAAACTCAAACCGAGACACTTGCTCGGCAATTTTAATGTCGATGCAGATGAACGAAAAGAAATTTTAAAAGATAAATTTCCTCTTCCTGCAGGAAAACTTTTTTGTAAAAAACATCACGCTTATTTGTGTCAATTTAAACGTAAAATGAAAAAATGGATTGGAGTAGAAAATGCTTCGTTTGAAATGTTGACGAGATCACGAGAAGACGAGGTGCAGACTGGGAAAAATAATAAAAAGTGTAGAAAAATGTTTAAATTGAAAAATAAAAAGGGGGAAAAAATAAATATGGAGGAGACGGAGGTAAAGGGATATGAAAAGAAATGCGAATAAAAAAAACTTTAGTCTTTGAGAAAAAATATTTTTATTTCCAAAAATTTTTTTTATGTAAATTGAATTATATAGTTTTATTTTTTAAATATGTTCTTTAATACAGAGATTAAATTTTTAAAAGTCATTATATATTTATTAAATAAATAATTAATTAAATAACTAATAAATAAATAAATTAAAGAACCCCATCTAATTTTATGTTTTTTAAAACTATATATATTCTATAACTCTAAGGGAACGTTTATTTCAGGAAAATATTCTTTGATATGGATAAAGTTAAAATTTTAAATAAATCAATTTTATACTTTTCAAATTATTTCTTTGGTATATATAATAGTCTCAAAATTCTTTTAGGGGGAATAAAATTTTCCTCTTTTCTTTCAAGAAGGAGGTGTGTAAACAACAAAGTTTACTTCAATATGGATTTTGCACTGACCAATACAACTGCTGAAGAACGCAAAGTTTTAGACTTTTACTACAATTTGCACCTTTTTTTGCTTCAAATTGCCTCGGCTACAAAAGGAAAGGTACGTTTATGTGACAATCAAAAAAAATGCTTAACGGAATTTTTTGCCAAGAAATCGGAAATGGAACAAAAGATGGAGACATTTGGCACAATAGATAGGATGGCTAAAGAATTGAACAAAATGCAAAATGATTTTAATTTCGCACCTTTAGACGGAGAAAAGTACAAGAGACATTTGGAAATTTTGCAAGAAGCAGTAGAAATATTTATTCTGACAATGCGACGCTCTGATAATCCACATTATAGAAATTTGTGGTATGAAATTGCATTAGAATTGTTTCATTTTCAAAAGGAGTTACTTAGAGGAGTCATTAGAAACGTTGAATATTACGAGTTTGACTATGAGATTTTTATAGCAAAGAAAAAACTTGTTAAAGGGATTTTTGATCAAGAATCTCTCCTTAAAGTAAATTTTAGAAAGCTTTATAGTTATATGTTTTATACAGATGAAGGCCCTTTTGCTGACGTTTTTAAACTGTATTACTGATAATGATCTTTTTAAACTGTATTAATTTTCGAAAAGAATGACAATTTTTATTATATGATACTAGAAAAATTGTAAAGGCATATATATGGATTGATGTAAATTTTTATTTCTGATTTTTAATAAACTAGTTTTTAAATTTTGTATGCAATGTTTGTGTTGTTTCTTTAAATAAATACTATGGTTAATAATTGAATAGTTTAATTTTTTTATATATAAGACTTTTTTATTTGAAAATATATTATGTAAGATTAAGGGAAAAATTTCGTTTATACACTTTTACCCTACAATTTTTTTTTGCCGTACAAAAAAATGCTACACTCTTTCTCGTCCAAGTTTGATTATTTCCATGGCTTTTTCCAGCGTTTTCAACAGAGAATTGAGAGTTTGTTTTAAATTTTGAATGTGCATTTTTTCACTAGAGAGTTTAATCATGTTGGCAAAATAGTAAATTTCGGGAAAAGCAACATTGAAATACCAATCGATAAAAGGTTTGTTTTCGGCACAATCTGTACAAAAAAGGTCCAATTCGTTGATAAACGTATTGCCTTGATCAGACAGAGTTTCAAAACGGAGCGAAAAGGAATCGAATGTGTCAATGGGGAGATGAAAGGCATTGCAAAGACTCGTTACCTCAAACCACACGTAATGTTTTGAGTCAAGGATGAAATAAACATGTTTGTCTCCTCGAGCAATTTTGGTTCCATAAAACTTGTGTTGCAATGTGGGAATTTTAAAATCTAGCATCTTTATTTTTTTATATATATTGATAATGTTTACATTATTTTATTATTATTTTAATACATTTAAAAAAAGAAACGAGAAAGAAAATAATCATAAATTATGATTTATTTATTTTTTCAATGCTCAAAAACTTTTGGTTTCGTAAGAGGTAAATAGGTGTCAGAGAAACCATAAATTTCTTTTGCCTCTTTGATATTTGCATAAAAATCTTGACCGTCGTCGGTTTTGGGAACAAGAATCGTTTTTCTATCAAGAGTGGTAATGTTATATTTGTCGTTATATTGACCAAATATCATTTCCCAGCAAGTCTTGGATATAAAACGATTTATTGTTTCGATTGAGGGGTACATTTCAGATCCATTTTGATTTTTGGTATAAGAGCTTTCAAAAGGATATTGATCTCAATCTGGTTTTTAGTATAGTATTCATTATTTTGAAAATCTTTGGTGTATCCTAAATCGAAATCGTACACTTCATACCATTTACCTTTAATTTTTTACTTGGGTAAATTTCCCGATTCATATAATCTCGAATGTATCGAATTTTATTGGTGTACTTTTTATTAAAAACTTGTGGATAATATTCGCGACTCGATTTGTAAGTGGCATAATAAGGTTGATCGTTTTCGTCCATGGCCAACACTTTTGTATCTTTGTCCTGTTTCTTGTATACAAACTTTTCCTCAAAGGGATTGTAAGGGTACATTTCTTGATGAGTATTGAGATCTCGCTGATACACAATTTGATTTTTAGGATTATTTTATAAATTTTAGTTTGAGTGAAATTTTTACTCGAGTGAATTAAATGTTTAAATTGTAATTATTGGTTTATCGTGTGAAAAAAATTATTGTGAAAATACGGAAATAAACAAAACATTTTAAATTTAAAAAATATTTATATTTGTTGTCGAAATTTATATATTCATTTTATATGTACATTAATCTTTAATCATTATTTACAATTTAATTACATTACTTGTTACAATAAAATCATCTTCCTTTTCCCTCTCAAAAGAGACATTTTCGGGTACACAGTCAATCGTTTCCTCGTCTTTCAATTGAATTTTTATTTTTTTATTTGGATTTTCGTTGGGTGATTCATCCATTGGATGTTTTGTATAAGCCAAAGGAACTGAATCCAAGAAATCCAATTCAGAGTGAACAATGCCATTTTCAGCATTATGATTGCAATGGGAAACATCAGGTCCCAAACTTTCCATGTAATCGAGTTCCAATTCAGCATTGGTCAACAGGCACGTTTCTTTAAACAAAATCATGTCTTTACAAACACCGCTCAATTTGCAGCATTGCTCTTTGATTTTGTTTTCGTAAAAGAAACGTTGATTCAATTGCAAATTCAAAATTCCGTAAAATGGTTGTCCTCGAAAATTGTTTTCAACCGATGATTTAAACACATTTTTAATTTTTTCACCATCGTAAACGCGAGTCTTTAAAATGCACCATTCTTTTTGATTGGATACAAGACTCATTTTCAACTGTTCACGAGCATTGCGACACCAACGACAATAAATTGGATTGCAAACATCAACGAAAAAGGATGGATCGGGCACTTTGTATTTCTCCGTGTTGACGTCCTTGGTCAAAAGATGGACCAATTCAAGTAATGGATCACACTCTTGAAGAATCACAATTGTATAATTCTTTTCAGGATCAGAGTAAAGAGTCCATTTTCCAACAACAATAACGTTCAATAAATGTGACATCGAAACTTTTTGAATGTCACCAGTTTTTGTCGATTGACGTGGCAAATAAACTTTAGAGATGTTTTTTTTTCGATACGATTGAATAATGGGATTATTATCCATAATCTTTTTCCAATCTGAACGTACCAAATTCAAAGTTCCTCGTTGAGATGCAGCCATTTTTTCAGCTGCTTCAGATAAAAGAGAAATTTCATAAATAGTTTCCAAAGGTATGCTCATCTTTTTAATTAAAAGTTTACTCTTGTTTAATAAAAATCACAAATAAGTCGTTTTTTTTGCCTCTTCGAAAAATGAAACGAGAAATATATTTTGGTGAGAAAATGTAAACGTTTGATATTTATAGTAAATTTTTAGAGGAAGGTAGTGAAAAAACTTTTCAGTATCAAAGATTTTGTAAATAAATTATTTAAAAAACTCCCATGTTAAATGTATAATTTTTTTGTTAAAATAATTCTTTAAAATTCGGAATATAAGATTGGGAAAGTTTTTTTTAATATTAATTTTTTGAAATTGAGAATTTTTTTTTATATTCTTACACTGGGAACAGTAAATTTTTATAGTTTACCTTTTTTTTATTTTCAGATATCGTTTTTATAAATAAGTAAATATTTTCATTTTATGCAAAATATGTATTCGATACGCTGGGAAAAAGTTCCAAATAAGCCTCCTCTTAAACGTAAACAAGGCAATTTTATTAACGTTAAAATTACTTGTCTCGATAAAGATGGAAAAATTTATCATTTTACTAGAGAATATGAAGAATGGATGGGTGTTTGTACAAATCATATTCAACGTACCGTTCATAAAATGAAAACTTTTTTTCCAGGTTGCCAGGTCCATTATGAAAAGTTGGGGCAAAAAACCTTTAAAAAAGTTTTGCCCTATTTTGAGCAAAGATTACAAACTGGAAAATTAGATTATGTTTCGAAACCATTTTATAAAATTTATACCGATATTCCTTTGAACGATGTTGGATCTTTTTTTGACAAGTATAAAATTGCGTATTATGAAGATTCTGAATGGTTAACTCGAATCTATATCGACATGTGCATCCGTTACGATACTCGATCCTTTTACTACAAATGGTACAATATTAAAAATAAAAGAAATTTGATGGATTCTTTTCAAATGATTCCTGAAAATACTCATTCTCCAAATTGGACTATTGTATCATTTGATTTAGAAACTGTTCCATTATCTGGTGAAAATAGAGTACCTACGGGTTCAGATTCTAAAGATTGTATTGTCATGATTAGTATAGTTAAATGGAATCAAAATGGTGTGGAATATTATTTGTTATATTTTACTCCTTGTGATGTGCAGTTTTCAACTTTGCAAAAGAATAGTCTCGAATATGATGGAGATATTATTCATTACAATTCCATTCAAGTTAAAAATGAAAAAGAAATGCTGATAAAATTTCACAATCTTATTGAAGATGCTCACGTGCTGACGGGATATAATATCAATAATTTTGATATACCTTGTATTTTTTCAAGACTTTTGTGGCTACGTATGTACGATTACATTGAACATTATTCTTCAAAAAATATTGGCGATTACATGGTAACAACTTTTAAAAATAAAATTGTTGTTGACATGTATCATTATTTTCGAATTTTTTCCAGTTACAACCTTCCTGGATTTAAATTAGACGATGTTGCCAAAGTCAAATTGAAAAAATTTAAAATTCCTTTAAAATCTACCGGAATTCATGGTTGGTATGTTTCGAAAAAAGTAAATCCTTCATTATTGCAATCGAATGACGCTAAAGAATGTTTTGAAGCATTAAAATCATGCCTTTACCATGTTACCGAAGAACAATTTGGAACATTTACTAAATATTTGGAATATTGTTTAATTGATTCTGAACTCGTTCGATTGCTTTTCATCAAAGAAACTGCATTACATTTTTTAATTGAACGTGCCAATTTTACAGCTATGGATGCAATACATGCTTTTTATTATGGGAATTCTCGTTATTTATTAGAATTATTTAAAACTTATGGAACTATACTCGGTTATTTCATTAATATTAATTTTTTTAAAAATTTGACAGATTCGGCAAAATATAAATCCATGTTTATTAATGATACTTATCAAGGAGCTTTAAATTATTGTATTCCCAAAAGTTACTACAAGGATATTTCCGTGATGGATTTTACTAGTATGTATCCATGCTCATTATTGAGTGCAAATTTATGTTATGGAACTTGTACCATTTTAACTACTGAAGAATATGTAAATTCTCCTTTGGCTCAAACATTGACTGCTATTCCATTTCGAAATCATTCTGAACAAGACTTTGAAAAGGATACAATTTTTAAAGAAAGTGAAACCAGTACAGAAAATTATCGATATCCTATTTTTGATCCAAACACAGATAAATTTGTCATAGTAGTGAATCAACAAACAAAAGCCTTTTTACCAGAATTGGTTTTGCATTTATTAAATTTACGCAAATACCATCAACGGGAATATAAATCTACCAAAAATGTATATCATTACAATTCTCAATTGAATATTAAAATATTGATCAATTCTTTGTACGGAGTAATGGGTTCAAAAGATTCATGTTTAGCAAAATTGGTGATTGCTATAGCCATTGTCACTTTGGCTCGATATCAATTGTTGGGATCATATCATTTTATGGTGAGAAAAGGATATAACGTGTGTTATGCAGATACTGATAGTTTGATGGTTCATAAATGGCCTGTAGATAATTGTGACGAAGTAAACCGTTACTTAAATTTACCTCATGTAGAAATTAAATACGAAGAAAGATTCAACAGTCTACTCATTCTTTCCAAAAAGCGATATGTGTTTGAAACTCAAAACGGAAAATTTATTACAAAAGGTTTTCAGAAAAAATTGAATGATTTGATTAAATTCATGTCGGATAAGATATTGATGGAATCAATGAATAGTTTACAACAGGGGGATATAATTCCGAGTCAAGGATGGATTGTTTGGGTTGAAACTTTATTGCAGGCTTATTACATGTGTAGAAATCCAAAAATATTTTCCATTACTCGAAAAACTAAAAATTTAGAAGATTATAAATCAACTACTTGTTCGACAGTGCGAATGTTACAAAAATATCCTGAAAAAGCTGGAGAATACATCGAGTACAATTTTAGCCGCGCAGATATAGCCATCAAAGAGGTTTCAAAATGGATAATGGATGTTGACGAAGTAAAATATATAAATTTCGAACAATTGTTCATGAGTCAAAAGAAAATATTTATTGATTTATTAAACATTTGTTTTTGGAAATTGCCCAATCCTTATGAACCATGTCAAAAAATTTTAAACACGATGAGATGGAAATGTTTTATGCATGCAGAATTATTGCAATATTTTCAAACAAGGGAACCCATCATTATTCTCGTTGAAAGGGGGATTAAATATGCATTTGAAATTAATAATCATTTTTTAAAAAAATGAGTAAAAATTAGATATTATATGAGTTTTTTTTGAGTTGGTTAAAATTACCAATCAAAAGTCATTTTGTATAAAAAAATAATATTTTTTCTTTTTTACCAAACACGATGAAAATCAAAATTGGAATTTTTAAAAACATGTACGGGAATAATATGGGTAAAGAAAACACAATATAAACTCTCACAAACAAGTACAATATAATTTCAAATTATATTTTTTTCTCCATCATTGGGTAAACCAAATTTGAATTAAAATTATAAATAAAACTTTTGGTAAATAAACAAAATACGAAAGATTGATATTTTTATCCAGCTTTGGTAAAAAAAAACGATAGTTGGTAAAGAAAACACTCCTTGTTATCATCACATGATCTGTGACGTCAAGGTGATTTTGTTATATAAATGCGAGTGTTCCGAGTAGAAATTATCCACTCGACTGCTTTCTTTTACGAATTACAGTTGGATTAAGCTATACGCTGCAATATTTAACTGAGTGTTAAATTCAAGACCTCGTTTCATCTTTTTGAGTTCAACATCTTACCTTGTGCTATTGTGTCATTATTACTAGTGTGTTTAATCCATTTGTGCAAGAGTGCAGAAAATCCATTTGTGCAAGAGTGCA
>JAOUZG010012988.1:6123-26316 GCA_026289955.1 Argiope argentata
ATATATATAGATCATTATTTGACCTATATATTTATATATATAGATCACAATAATGACCTATATATATAAATATGACCTAAATTTGGTATGCCATTTTGGGACTCAATTTTTAGGTTTGTATCAAAAGTCAATTTCTGTCAATCGAAAAAAAATAAATAAAACCTTCACAATGCACATTAAGGGTTATTTTTGGTACATTAGTAGTAACCGCGTTTGGGAAATTGCCAAAGATAGCGTCCTAATATGGTCTTTTGTTTATTGCAATTCCTCAATGGTGATTCATCATACACAATTGCATTTGTTCGAAAGAGTGAGAGGAAATTTCGGGGAGCCCACGCAGTATGGTTTTCTACGCAATAATATTTACAGGTGGGCTTTCTCTCTGCGAATCGGGCCATGCGCTATCCTCAGAATGCAATTGCTCATGCAGGCAAGTTCAAAATATGGGGATGAAAACTGCCCTTTTAAAGCCGTTTTCTTAGATAGAAATCGTGAGCCATGCGGACACTATAAGTTTGGCTGCTGCCCGATTCATCTATTATTAGATCCAAAGGCCTTTCTATTGGTTTGCAACAAAGAACGGAGGGAGGATGGAGCTGGGCAGGGCATTGTGGGATACCCAGCCGGCTGCTCTGAATTGTATCGATCGGGCGGATGCGAAGAAGGGAGGGTCACTTGTTGCTCGATTTCCGCCATTTTAGGCATGTGTTACAGAAGGAAGTGTTGGATGGTGCCATGCCGTGACCCCCGAGGGATCTCATGGCTCTGTACTGATGGGGAGGGCGGGACATGCTACTGAAAAAGGGAGCTTTTTATTTCAGCATATCATGCAAAATCCTTTTTTTCCCCTCTTCTTTCTTCTCTTTATAGAACATCGCGGACATTTTGATAATTCTTGAAAAACACAAAGCTTTCTTGGAGGTGGTGATAGTGTGTGAGGGGAGGGAGATTTTAAGATTTTAGTTCGAAGTATCGCAACAAGATAATATTTGAGCTTGATTTGTGAATTTAGTTTTCGACAAACTTGATTACATCTGCCGTCGCATTCTACCCAGTGATTATTTTATTTCTGCAATAAAAACGATACTGAAAATTCTGTTTTAAATTTCATACCTAGGAAAGCCTCTTATTTTATTAATTATCGCGTGAATAGTAATAATAATACGCAACTAAAAGATATGATTAAATAATGAAATTATTTAAAATTTAATCTTTGTCACAAATGACTTATAAAATTTTTGAAAAATTAGTTAAAATGAAAGAAAAAATTCTATGATAAAAATTAGTTTCACTGAAAATCTAACTTCTTTTTAAATTTTAGTTTTGTTTCCTTGTACTGTAAAGTGTCTTAAAGGTATTGAAGGTAAAATGTTAATTTTATCCTTCATGTTGTAATGAATAAGAAATCTAATTAAAAAGTTTAAAAAAACACCCCTAATTTCAGTGAATGTCTATTTCACAAGAAGTAATTAATCAAATTTGGTTATAGCATTCTATGTTCAATTCAATTCTTAGTTATGCAGTTTAAGAATTTTTTTCACAATAAAAAAAAACCTGTTGAACCCATGCAGTAAATTTATTATATCTGCTCACTTCACCAGGGATGGAGTTTATGCAGTGCACATTTCGATGACTCTTTCTAAACAGATGAATCGATTAAAATTCCCATATCAGTGCGTATCGTTGATTCATTTTGGGTCAATCATTTGTATTTTATTAAAATGAATAAAGTTTTAAGTTAAATGAAGGTTTTAATTGTCCATCTTGCGAACCTCCTCTCAGCGTTTCAGTGTAGAAAGTATGTGTAGTTCATTGGAACTAGATTAAACTGATGAGACCATAATAAAAATTCGATTTTTTCTTCTTCAAATATTTGAATTTAGAAAAAAGAGATTGAGTAATGTTAAATTTTTAACTGAAATATGGTCTAATTTTAATGGTTTCAGTAGATATTATGTAATTAATAAAAAATTATTTTAATAAAGGGAATTTTAATAAATATAGAGGTAGTTAAAATTTCTTGCTAGTTTAAAATGCGGGGCATTCCTAAAATAATAAATAATTTTAGGAAATAAATGAAAGAATATTGAATATAACGATGAAACTAAATTTCATTGCATATTTCATATGCTCAAAAGTTGTTTTTCTTTACCGTACATTATGTCCTGTATCCTGTATTCCGTGCGGGTAGGTTGCCCTCCAGTGGATTAATAAACTTTAAAAAAACCTTCACATACAACTTCTAAGGAGGTGAAATGCGGACGTATTTAATTAAGGAAAATAAATCGGAAATGAAAAGAAAAAAAACCCCATCAATCGTCAGCTTTTTTTCTTCTTTTTTTTGCAACTTTGTTTGAAGAAAATATTTAAATACGAATCACTTACTGATTACATATTTTTTTTCCATCTACATATGAACTGGTTTATTGAAATAAAATAAAATCAAAGATGCACTAAGTTTAACATGTTATTTGAATCAATTTGCTATATTTATTCAGCATTCGTTTTACAGTTTATCTGTCATAACTCATAAATTTGAACTTAACCTCCGTTTTGTCATGACGAGATCGGGTCCGATGTAGTCCTATACAATATTGCCAACATGAGAGCAGAAAGAGAAAGGCTCTAATAGTTCATTATAAAAAATGTACTTTCTTTTTGTAAAATCGCGTTTTTTTTCATAAAGGACACCTACATAGATAAAACTTGAAAAGCAAAACCTTATCTAAATATAATGTTTGAAACAAATCAAACGAGATTCATGAAATAAATTTACTTACGTACGATAATTGCTCGTTTAAAGTTAAAAGAATAATGTACATAAATTCGAAAAATAGACATTATGTATTCATTTTATTATTCTAGCATTGTATTAGTAAAGGATCAGAGAAAAGAATACTACTAGCCAGGCATCACTAAAATATATTCATAGCGAATTAGACGATAACAATTGGAATAAGAAAAAATATCTACAAAATAATCACTGATGTTGTATACCGATGAGCGTTCTTTAATGAATGGTTTGTTTTAAGAAACTACTCCACTGCAAATTTCACATTTTCATCGCCATCTTTCAAACAGCTGGCCGTTGCTCAAATGAAGATGGACGGAAAAAGATTTTAAATCCTCTTCTTCCCCAAAGACCCCATACGTCACCCGGCAACCCGGAGGGGGGGGGGGTTCCTATCGATCTTCGTTTCCAATTCCTGGTAAACAACCCACGCGATTTAGTGGAATCGGTTCAGTGAAATATCCGTTCATGATTGGATCTTTTTAAGCGATCGTTCTTTAACGAACGGATTATTTGAGAAGTGTGAATCCGGTATCGGCAAAAAAATATTTCTTTGAATCCACTCAATCATTCCTAGTTTTGTTTAGATAATTTAATTCCGTGATATTTAGAACAATACTTTCATTAAATTCTAAATATTATTTGCACAGGAAGAATAAGAAACATTAGAATGGAAGATTTTCTGGGAATGAATTCCCACAAAAATATTATTCTTTTTCTTTCCGTGTAGGAAGAATAAAAAGAGGAGTTATTGTAATCGTAAAAAGTCCGAAGTGGATATTAGAAACATTCACATTGCCGATATTTCTTGAGATTGTAAAAAATATCCTTGGAGATTCGTCAGCCTTGTTTTTTACTTTTGTCGGCCCGCGGACATCTCAACAAGAAATAGCACTATGTGGAATGCAAGCAAAAACATTAGATTTATGTCAGGTTTAAGTCAAATTCGGTCATTACGAAATCTGTATCTCTGCGTGTGTGTATGTGAGCTCAGAATCATGAAAGCACGATGAAAGCAACCTGTCTTAGTGTTTTCTCACCAGCAAATAATTCATAATTCGACTAATTGCTTATCTATTTCCATATCGTGAGCGCGGTAATTAAAATGCTCAACGAACTAGACAAATGGAATTTGATACGGTATTTTGGCATTAAAATCGTAGATCATCACCCATTGTTTATTCATGCAATGAAAATAAAAGGCCTATAAACATTACTGTAATAATGTAATATTTATAAATGTAGGGAGTTTTCACAGTAGGTTAGTCATACATTATTTGTTTGAAATAGCAATAAGCTTTTTCTCTAAATTTATTCAAGGATCACATTCGAAAAAAATATAATCTGTAAATAAACATAGGGAATTATGGAACTCGATTAGGAAAAAAAACTGACTAAACAATCTGCATGTAGATTTTATGAAATTCAATGAACTGTCACAGTATCACTTTAAATATGATTTAATAAGAAAAAAGTATTAAAAATAAAGAAATAATATCCAACTTTTTTTTGTCATGAGTCAACCGATGAAGTAATGTTTCTTTTTTCTGTTACTGGCACGTAGAATTTTATTTTTACTTTTCATTGCATCACGTCTAACTACGGTAACTGCCATATTTCCAGTTTGTAACTCTCCCCCATTCCCTCCTGACCCCTTTCCAGATTCCAGAAAAATTCAAGTAATTTCAGAAATAATGTGCTACTACAGCGATTCTCAACAGTAATGATAAAGCATTCACATCCTTCCGCTCTCCCTCTGACATTTTCTTTTTTGTTTTCTCTGTATTTTTTTTAATGTGCATTTTTCTTCTTTTTACGCCATTGTCCCATTTACCCATTGTAAGAATTCGTGATCCGAAGAAAATTTTAAACACTTAAAAACGAAAGTAAAATCATTCTTTAAATTTAAAGACCTTATTAATAAAGAAGAAAGTATTTACCTTCTTAGAATCACTACCCCTTATTTATCTTTTTAAAATTCTATTAATAATAAATAATTCATTGTAAAAAGATTTTTTTTATTTATGTATGTATTTTTTCGGGTTATTTCAATGATGTACAATTCAATCACATTATAAAGGTTAAACCACTATTAATTCTTAAAAACAAAATGAAATTGAAGTATTAATAACAACTATATTTAATTATAATCTCTCATAAAAACAATTAAAATAATTATATTTTTCTGTAAAAGGTGATTAAATTTGAACAAATATCTACACAGTCCAATATCAGCATCGGTAGAAATAAAAAAAAACCATTACAAGAAAAAAAAACTGCATCTGAACGAACTGTGTCGACTTCACAATTAAAAAAAACAAGCGAAAATGATAAATTATAGAGGGGTTCGATAACTGAACTTCACAAAAAATAAATTAGATTTCCTATTTAAAAGAAAAGTATATAAGAAAGAATTCAAAAATAGAAAATAAACCTGTGTTTTCTTGAAGTTACATATATATGAGAAAAAAAAATTACCTTTCCCTATTCTATAGGGCATTGAAGTGTTCATTTTAAATTGAAAATATTTAAATCTATAAGTGGTTGATTTTAAAAGCGAAATTCTTCAATCGATTATCAACGTTTGCTGACAATCGATCTTCTTCTCAGAGAGAAAAAGCATAGTTCCAAAAACGCCAAAGTTTGTACATCATTAATTTAAAATAAGAAATAAATATTTTAATGAAACAAATGCATAACATATTACTGTAAAATTTGAAATAATTTCACTTTTATAAATGCATTGTCATTGTTAAAACTCAAAACTTTCAATGCAAAATATAAACGACTCGAAGCGTAAAAAACTGAACAACTTTACTTTAACAGAATGGATCATACACTGAAAAACATTATTACATTTTCTTCCAAAAAAAATGATATATATATACAACCTGTCACATTACTCACTCAACATCCGACATGACTCATGCTTAATAGCACGTGCGTAATAAAAATAAAATAACGAACATTTCAGTACATCGTTTTTAACATCCTCCCACCTTTTGATTATGGAACATAATCAAAACTGTTTTAAGCTTATAAATACAATCTACAAATTTAGTCTCTTTGGAACTTTCAGTCTTCTTCCACGCTTACTAAATTTCGGTGCTGGTTCGAGGATGGTGGTGCCATTGAGATGGTCGAATTCCTCGGGATGATCCATTGATTCTATGCTCTTCAAATATTGAGGACCATCTGAGGTTGCAATATCCAATGGGTATATCCTTTGTATAGGGCGAAGCAGTTCATGAGTCGATGTCTGCACTCTGACAAGACGAACTTCTCCGTCTCTCCCAGGAATCAGCTCTGTAATGCGTCCCAATGGCCAGTCAATGCGTTTTTTGTTATCAGATCCTACCAAAACAATGTCTCCAATTGAAATTTTAATTCTTGACTGTGTTCTCTGTACTCGTTGTATAAGAGTGCCTAAATACTCTGATCTAAACCTCTCCCTTAGATCTTTAATCAAGTGCTGTCTATATTTTATTCTTTTTGTAAGGGATTTACTATCGACAGCATCAATATCTATTAGTTTATATTCTTGAATGTCTTGCAGAAACATCGACGGTGATATTGGTTTTATAGCTTCGCTCTCAGTAACGTAAGTAAGTGGTCTTGAATTTATGACGCTTTCACAATCAGCTAGGACAGTTAACATTTCTTCATAACTCAAGCTAGCCTTTCCTAGCACTCTTCTTAATAGATCTTTCAAAATTCTTATGAGGCGCTCCCACCAACCACCCCACCAAGCAGCAGTTGGCGGGTTGAACTTCCATTCGATAGCGTTTACAGCTCCTTGTCTTTTAACCTGTTTCCAATCCAATAGCTTTAGAGCATTGGCTGCTCCTCCAAAATTTGTACCGTTATCACAATAAACAGTTGAGCATCTTCCTCTACGTGAAACAAACTTTCGAAACGCCATTAAGAAAGCTTCTGTCGTAGCGGAAGTGACAAGTTCAAAATGTACTTCTCGATATACGGCGCAAGTAAATATTAACACCCATCTCTTTTTATTTTCTTTGAGAAAGAGTGGACCAGCCATATCAATCCCGGTAATCTGAAAAACAGCTGCATCTTTTACTCTGTCTTCGGGAAGTGGAGGGGCAATCGTTTCCATATTTCTTGAGTTAAACCTCTTACAAGTAATACAACTTGTCAAGACTTGTTTCACAGTTCTTCTTCCCTGTAAAATCCAATATTTTTCTCTTAAAATATTCAAAAGTATCTATACACCTGCATGACAATTTTTCTCATGAGTGTAGACTATCAATCTTTTAATCACTTCATGATTTGGAGGTAGTATAGCAGGTTTCAAAAATGCATCATTATCTTTCCTGTTGGTAATTTTGGTCTTTAATCGAAGGATGCCTTTCTCATCTTTAAATGCTTGCAGAGTTTAAAGTCGATCATCATTCTCAGATGAAAAACACTCTTTTTGAATCAAGCTTATTAGCTTTTCTTCAGCTTCCTGGAATTCTGAAGCAACTATTTCTCCGTATCTTTTTTCTTTTGATCTCACACAATTGTGTTTAAATCGGAGAATCCATGCTATAAGTCTAACAATGCTTTCATATCTGAAGAACTTGACGTAGTGCCAATTATTATTTTGGCAAATTTCACTATTTGTTAATGTGTATGAGGATTTCGACTTCTCCTTTTCAATATCATCTTCATCGTAAGAATTATTAACTAGATCTGTAAGATGTTTGAACTCAAAAGGATCTTCCATCCATTTAGGACCTTGCCACCACTTTGACGATAGGAATTGTTTTGCTTTAGAACCACGCGAAGGCAAATATGCCGGATTCTTTTCACCAGGCACATGTCTCCAGGACGTGGGATCACTTAGCTTTCGAATCTCGTTTACACGATTGCTTACAAATACCGACCAGTTATCGTCTCTCTGTATCCACGCCAACACGGTAGTCGAATCACTCCAATAATATCTCTTGATATTCTCCCATTGTAGAGCTTTAATGACAGAATTCGCCAATCGTGTTCCAATAACAGCAGCTAAAAGTTCCATTCTTGGAATCGTGGTTCCTTTCAACGAAGAAACTCTAGATTTGGAAATCAGAAAAAACACTTCGGCTCCATCTTCTTTTTCAATCCTCAGAAATACCACAGCTGCATACGCATCTTGACTACCATCAACGAAAGTATGTATAGTACAATTACTGAGATTTTCTTTAGTTATTTTAATGTATCTAGGCACTTCTAGAACCTTTAAACATGTCAGCTCATGAAACCATATTAAAAACTCTTTTCGTAACTCGCATTTTATGTCTTCATCCCAGCTTATTCCCTTTTTCCACGCTTTCTGCAGTATTAATTTCGGGCAGAGCATCACTGGAGATATGAAACCAAATGGATCAAACATTTTGTGAACTACAGATAATATGTTACGTTTAGTAACCTTTTCAGTGTCTACATCATTCATCCAACTCATGTCAATCTTTAACGTGTCCGAGTCTTTATTCCATAATAAACCCAAAACGTGTGTTTCTACTTTCTCCTTAGTTTCGCACTGACCAGAATACTCCCATTCTCGAAGTTCAAATCTTCCTTTGGACATAAGAGTTGTTGATTCTTGCATAAATCTTTTCAGTTCTTCTTTGTTATCAACACTGGTGACAACATTATCAACGTAAAAACTTCGAGCCAACTTTTCCCTGAATTTAACGTCATATTCTTCATTTCTTCTAATGTGATAGTCAATCATTGCGGCTAACAGGAAAGGGCTGCATGTTACACCAAAAACCACTCTGGTATGTCGAAAATACTTCAATTTATTTTTTTCTTCATTCTCCCACCATAAAAAACGAAGAAAATCCCTGTCTTCTTCACGGATGCTTATTTGACAGAAAGCTCTTCTAACGTCTCCAATCACCCCAAATTCTCCTTCTCGAAAACGTAACAGAAGGTCAGGCAACAATTCAATCAAATTTGGTCCACGTTCCAAGCATTGATTAAGCGACTAGTGGTTAGGGAGTTGTGCCGACGCATCAAAAACTGGTCGAATTGGAGTAGTAGCACTACTCGGTTTCAGCACAGGTCGATGAGGCAGATAATTTCCGTAACCATGTACTTCAGTTAGTGGAACTTCTTCTATGATACCCTCTTGGAGCCAACTTGCAAAAATTTCTTCGTATTTCAGATACAAATTTTCATTCTTAAGTCTCGAGGTAATGTATTCCAGTCGTCTCTGAGCTAAGTGTAAATTATCAGGTAACGGGGATTTGTCATCAGCCCAAGGTAAACTAACTTCATACCGCCCATTACAATTAATTTTCACCGTCTCTAAAAAATGTTCTTTTGTTTGAAGGTCAATTTCTTGCTTGGACTTCTTTGCAATAGGATCATCGATTCCAATCAAGTCTAATCGCCATAAATTAGATATATCAAGCTCATTGACAAACAGGGACGTTACAGTCATCGCCAAATTTGAGCTTTCTTTTGGGGTTTCTTCTACGGGTACCTTTCCCATTAATGTCCATCCTAAATGGGTTTCAACTGCTACAAGACCAGACTTCAGCATTCTTCTTTTTCCAGTTAACATTTTCCCCATAATATCGGCTCCAATAAGTATATCAATCGATCCGCTGCTATCATTTACGTCAGATAGAATAATATTATCTTCTTCCAGTTCTCTTACCCAAGATCCGTTACAAACGGGTTGAACATCTTCACAAATTTTGTCTTGATCCAATGCATCAAAATTACAAGCGAATTTTTCATCTAAATCCCTTAACCATATTTTGTAACAATCATGTGTAATCTGTTTGCTGGAAACACCTCCAAAAAGTGAATGTACTAGTTTTTCTTGTCGAAGAGAAGTATAGCCCATCTCTCGTGCAACATTTTTTAAAATGTAAGATCTATGTGATGCGGAATCCAAAAGTAATCTTACATTTTTCTTTTTATCTCCAGAAACCAGCACTGCCTTTAAAGTCTGTAGAAATACTCTGGTATTACGTTCATTTAAATTAGACATGCAGACGTTATTTTCAACTGGCGCTTTTTCTTCATCTTTCTCAGTCTTTTTTGTATCCAGTTTATCACACATCAATATCACATGTTTTTTAGAACAAATAAAACATCTTAAAGCAGCTCGGCAATTTTTAACTGCGTGTCCGATACCCAGACATGCAAAACAACAGCGTTTTTCTTTAACAATATTCTGCCTCTCCTGAAAACTCATTTTTTGAGCCAAAAAGCATTCAGAACTCTTATGTTTGCCATCACAAAATATACACTTGGATACAGCTATAGTTGATGCTGTCGTCAACAAATTTGCAGCAGTTGGAATGTTGTTACAAAAGGCAGGATTTTTCTGCCATTGCTTCTTTTTGTAACCTTGTGTACACTTAGGTTCGTTTAATCCAAAACCCGACATCGCCAAGTTTATTCGCTCTTCGCCTTCAACCTCTGCTTTTATAAATTGCATTAAATTGCTCAATCTCTCCTCGGCATCAGCAGAAGTAGAAGATGTAGGATGACGATTCCAAGCTTTCAAGAAATCTTCATTAAAGCAGGATTCTACCATTGGGTATAATATTGAAGCACATTTATCCGTAGTGACTCCTAAAGTCTCTAAAGCTCTCATATGTGATTCCAGTTTATCATATAAAGATGTCATAGAAAACTTCTCATTTTTATGCACAGAAATTACTAATTTCAGAAGTTCCCTGACATACACTTCTACTAATAAATCATCTCTACCGAAACGAGCTTTCAAGCTTTCCACGGCTTTGGAATAATTGGCACTCGTTGGCGGAAAACTTTCCACAATCTCCCGAGCACGAGATCCAGAAACAGTGGCTTGAATTAAATATTGAAACTTGCTTTCTGGAGCTATGTCGCCATCTTTATGAATGTGCTCGAACTGACTCCAAAATGGCAACCAGTCTTTAATATTTCCAGAAAATTTTCGGAACTCTAATTTTGGTAGATGAAATTTTTTCTTAGCGTTATTTTCAGATAGCTGTGAACTTTCACTTACTTCTACGTTAGACTGAGCCTGGATTCTCGCTAATTCCAGTTCATACTGTCTCTGTTTTTCTTTTTCTTCTAGTTCATACTGCCTCTGTTTTTCTTTTTCTTCCACTCTCTGTTTCCGATCTCCAACAGCCATGATTAAAACAGAAGTGACGAAGTCCGAATCCCTTTTATACTCATCGCTATTAAGAATTAAATTCTTTAAGTCTGAAATGGTTGCTTTTTCTGGTATTACTTCACCAATTTCTTCTGCAACCAGTAAAAGATCTTCTTTCTTAAATCCTTTAACAGTAGCAAACATTATGATTAAAAAAATGATCCTGTCGCGGACGCCATAAAATGTTAAAACTCAAAACTTTCAATGCAAAATATAAACGACTCGAAGCGTAAAAAACTGAACAACTTTACTTTAACAGAAAGGATCATACACTAAAAAACATTATTACATTTTCTTCCAAAAAAATGATATATATATACAACCTGTCACATTACTCACTCAACATCCGACATGACTCATGCTTAATAGCACGTGCGTAATAAAAATAAAATAACGAACATTTCAGTACATCGTTTTTAACAGTCATAGTGTGATGAAATATTTGAAATCTTGATTTTTTTTATTTGATAAATGTTGCTTTGATACGAAACTTTGAATGCTTGAAATATATATTTCTATGACCCCACATAGAATCTCGAATAAAAATTAATAAAATCCTGCTACACTATTGAGACTTGCCATTGCAAATATCTTAGGAATGAAAAAATATTTTTTTTAAAACTTGGAAAAAAGTGTTTTATGAGATTTTACAATGTTTTTTATATGATAACACAATAATATTTTAAAAATTACCTATTGAAAATTTACTTTTATAGGAGTTAATATTTTTAAAAATGAGAGCTAAGTGACATAATATATATCAATTTCGTAAAATAATATGGAAACAAATTTCATTCAACCGATAAAAAATAATCAAAATCCTTAATCTATTGCAATAACATTTTTTTTTTTTACCTTTTTCGAATTTATTACGAAATTTTATTCCTTGTCAAAAACTTATTTCTCTCCGAAAAAGAATCCTGATTATCTGTTGGTTTCGTATTCGAAACTGCAGGAACGTTCATCTTCCGATTCATCTCAAACCGATGAACGAGTTCAAGTGCATCAATTACAAAACGCTATATCGATTCTGATCACCAGCACTTCAGCGTCTCTTGAGACGTAGGGAGGACGCGCTTTTAGAATGCGGCGTCTGAGTTGCTTTGTGCTGAATATCCGATTTTCCCTTGCCTCCAAAGAATTGTTTGCTGCTATTTCTTCGAATTCCTCGCTTCTAAATTGCTGATGAATGGACTGGTGATCGTGATCTGAAGTCTGCTTTCGCCCATTGAGATGACGATTTCGCTTTCTGTTGCTCAACTCTTTCATCTAATGGTGGATTTCGATTCAACTGGAAGCTGTGCGTGGGTGGCATTGACCCGACCATGTACTAAGGAGAAAATGAACATCTAACTGTTTTTTCTTTTCTTTTTTTGGAGAAACTTTAATATCTGAGAGATAAGGTTTACAGAATCTATTATCAACACCGGTTGTTTTACACCGTGAAAAGGATATATATACATATTTCCTCCCCGATGTGACCATCTTGTAGTGATAGAACTTTATCGCATCTAGAATGTTATGAAATAATATTGCTGTTTTCTCCCCAAATGGAAAGGAGTTTCTTCGGAATTAAATGACGAACCGTGACTGTATTTCATTCAAGCAGTTATTTTACCGTCAGTGCCTTTTGGGAACTTCATGAATTATTTATTTCATTTCGTTTCATATCGAATTTTCGTATTTAAGTTTGAACTGCAAAAACTGAGAAAATGGTGCATACGATGTTATCGGAACTCTTTATTCCTAAAACGAAACTATGGAACATTTTTATCTTAATGGTAGTGAAAAAAGTATCTGAACTGTACAAAAATCAATCTTTCCTTCAAATCAAAATTACAAAAGAGAAAAAAAATACATCTGTTTTGAGTCTGAACATTGGAACATTCAACCTGAATTGGAAATTTTTTTCTACATCGAATCACCTGCAACAATGCTGTTATTGAGAACTTTTCAGCTGTGACAGAATTATTATTTTTTAATTCTTCAAAGCTGTAGCTCGCCTTTCGGGACAGAAAAAGCACGAGAAAAAAAGATTAGAAAAGAAAAGAAAATGCAATTACATAACTATAAAATATTTTTTTGACGAAAATATACTATTTTTCATTCCAAAATAGAATTCTGTGTTTGATTACATCACAGGTCTCTTCGATCTATCGTAGAAGTTTGATATTGGGTGTTCTGAGCACCTCCATTTATGTGATTTGGATTCTGTGTCTATTTTCTATTCTAAAACACTTTTTAACAAATTTAAATTGTGCACTTCATTTTTATGCTAATCCAAATTTCTCTATATTTTCTCCAATGCATCATACTTGATGTGTCTCCATTGTGGGATTTTTTCTTGTTTGTTGATGGTTAATCTGTCTGCTAATGTAGTGCCCCGGAAATAATAATGAACAGTGTTGAAGTGCTTTCGAGGGCCCCGGGTTAAAAACATCTATAATGCGTTGGAAGTAATAAAATTCCCCTGATGATGCTGTTTTGGCAAAAAGAAAAAATGATTTGACTCATTGAAAGTTGAAATTCAAGGTATAACTATGGCAAACATTTGTTGCAATTTATATATTATTCAAAGAATTCTGTTTCTTTGAATTTCTCCCTATTTGATCCTAGAATCTTCTTCATCAAATCTTCAGCTTACCCTTTCCAATCACTACATATAACTCTTTATTTATTTTTGTGCTTTGTTATAAAAATATTATCATATCTTTCCCTTACTTACTCTCTCCATTAATCACATGTGATCCTTATTTGTTTTGGAGCTTTGGTGTAAAGAATATTCTCACATCTTTCTTTTATTTACTCTCTGAATTCATCATATATGATTCTTGTTTGTTTTTGGGCTTTGGTATAACTTAACGTATCGTATAAAAATATTGGTATAACTTAACACGGCATGTTGTCATACATTACTTACTTCCTCCAATCGACACATATATTTGTTTCTGAGCTTTGATTTTAATAAAAATCCACTCGTCTTTACTCTATATACACCCCCACCCCTCAGTCCCCCATGTGACTCTTATGACTTATTATCACATATGATTTTTGTTTTTGTGCTTCGGTAAGAAAAATGTATTATTTTTAAACATTTAAAAACGGTTTTCTTTCGATTTATTTAACACAAAAGGATGCCAAAGTACATACAGGAGGAAATTTGATAGTTACAGTTATATTTGCATATTTAACTGTAATAACGGATTGCTACAAATGGAATTTTGTATCCTTTCTTCCTCTGAAATTTTAAATTCTTTTTTTTTTCTTAACTTTTAAATGTCTCAAATTGCATCTCCACCAGAGGGGCACAAAATGTGATTCCAGATCAATGCGGTTATAAAAATTTAAATACATCCATATTGCATTTCAACTTCATTTAACTGCTGCACAGAGTTGCCAATCCCGACACTGGATTATCTCATCGAAACACATCTCATGAATATCTTTTTCGAAACCATAGAGATTTTATAGGATTCTACCAAAATCAAGCCTGTGAAGAATTTTTTGGAAAATCTTACAATTTCAAATGGCTGCCTTCTTAAGCAGTTATTTCATTTATAATTCTGCTCGTCTCTTCAAGAATTTCTGATTAAATTAATTTATTGAAGGCTTGCCCAAATCGATGTATTTTTCAATCTTAATTTTGAAAAAAATATTTCACCGTAATGAATGCTTGGTGGCAGCAGCGGTCACGTTAATGCGCAGTCTCAAGAAGCAGCCGCCATGGAGATTATAATCTTTATTTTTTATCTCTCTTTTGCTTTAAACGCTAATTTGAAAATCGGTCATGTGACATTTAAAGTTAAAAAAGAAAACTGATTAACATAGAGTAAAGTCCTTTTAAAAAGACAGCATACTTATATCAGTTTGTGCTTTTAACATCACATGCCCTTCTGAATCGGGCAGGAGTTATTATCATTTAAATTACATAGCATCAGGTGTCAATGCTGTGCCAGATAATAGAATATTCTGAAGGCTATTCTGCACATCTGAATTAAGTATTTCTTCCGAAATGTAAATAATATTAGTAACTGCACGGAAAATATGTTAGTTAGAGAAACATGAAAATCGTTTATTCTTTACATTTCAGTTTTGTTAGCCCGATTAGAGAGGAAATATTGCTTTTAAGGGTATAAAAAAGTGATGACAACGCCCTCTTTTTCAGTCTAAATGGGGTCTTGTAGTTTGGATAGACGTCTATTCATATTTTCTTTTCAATATCGCAGAGAAACTTGAAAAGGCTCATTCCTCTTTAAATGTTTGACGAAAGAACGAACCAGTAAGCTGCTGTTTAAAAAAGTGGTCAAAACTAGACTACGCTTGAAAAAGTCAAGCGCGCTTTGAATAAATGCGGAAGCCGTTTGTGTGCTATCAACTATTTCGTAAAAGAGATGAAGACTTTCTTTTCTGCTTATTGAAGATGAATAAAATCGTTCAATAAGATGCAAGTCGATGGAATAAATTCGCTCTATTTTATATTCCTTTCTTTCAATTTTATTTTCTGATGCCTAGTAATGCGTCAAGATTACTTCATATTAAAAGAAGTAATAATGCATTTTAAACATGTTACTTTTCATGAAACTATCAATGGATAATGAAAGATCCCCTTTGTCATATTTGATCGCCCACAGTCTGTCAAAGGCTGGAAAAATTGAATTTGAAGCTCATATTCTGAGCAGTTGTTATGATGACTGGTCTTTCAAATCAGGATGTCCCACGATATATCAGGATGCGAGCAGTTGTCCTTCCCTCATTCCCAGTTTTGTCGGGCATTCGAATCTTTCCTGGACATCTAGTATATTTCTTAATGACTTTAATACTCAATTTCCTCTATTATCTACACATTGCCGACGTCTGGTAGGAAGGAAAGGAAGCCGATTCAGCCTCAAGATGCGGCAGTCTAATCTTTGTCTCGTTTTCGTCGCCAAGCAAATCTTCTTTTCCCTCTCTGGCATGATAAAAGCCCTTTCCTGCTTCTCTTCAATGTGATGCAGATTATCGCAGAGTAAACCTCGGTCCATTGGAACTTTGGTGTCATTTTGATGCAGCCTTTAGCAAGTCGGCAGATAAGGGGTTTGGTCTTCGTCTACCGGTATACTCGTGACTTGCATTGCTGCCTTCTGTAACCGTATTGATAAAACTTAGTATTGCGAAGAATATCCCAGAATCAAAAGAGTTGTGAAAAGTCTCGCAGGACAATATCAATTTACAGAAGCTTTTACAACGTAGGACTAAAATTTTGAGCTGCATATAAACGTACAAATTTTTGTCATCTTTACATCAAGTAACTGGTATGTGAAATTCCCCTAAAAGGTCTATAATTCTTTTATAATAATGTCCAAGATAATAAGTTGCTTTTATCGATTATTAGGACGGAGGTCATATTTAGCTATCTTGCGTTAAGCATACGATTCAGACGTACACTGATGATGTAAAAAAAGAAACTTTCCAGATAAACCTTTGGGAATATTTTCAAGCAATTAAATTATTACAAAAGGCAATCATAAAAACCCCACGTTGAAACGGGAGGATACAGATTATAAAATGAAACTGAAGAATTAGGAAGTAAACATGATGAAATGTGTAATACGTACATATATAAATACGAGGAGATATATAATACATACATATAATATAAATAAGAGGAAATATATAATGCTCAAGGAAGCTCAAGATATTTTATTTAAGAAATCAAGCGAATCGAAAATATAATATTCAGATAGAATAATATTGAGAAATTCGTACTTATTAATAAAAATAATGATATAATCTGAATCTTCACATTTTCATAAAATTTCCTTGTTGGATCAAGCGCTTTCAGGGGTATATGGTATTTAGGTACGACAGGATTTACTATACTAATGTAGACCCCGCGTCTTCTGCATTCGTCTTTCTTTCTTCGGCTCTTTTCTCTCCACGATTAGCAAGGGACTTCGTGAGAAGCTGTCACCGCTCTGTTTGCTTTTTTCTTCCCGTGGCCAGCCAAAACCCATATTTTGGGCGTATGTCTTGACCCATTAAATGATTGGTGCACTGTTGTCTCCTGTTTTTCAATCAGCAAGTGGCAAGTCGCATGAATTTAATAATTTAATTGAGCGTTTGATGGTTTTCCATTGCAATGTCAAGAAGTAATTCAGGAAATATGAACATTTCAAATTATGGGGAAAGAAGGCTTCCTCTCGCCCAATTATTTGCATGTTTCAAAATTTCATCTTCAAAGTTTTATATTGCATGAGTGAAAGGACCTTCCACAGTTATGACAAAGTCAGTGCTTCAGAATTCTCTGCGATTTCGCCCTTTGAGGTTATGCCTGGAGGAAGGTGGACTACTCTTTTACATATAAGTCGTAACGCTGATGCAGATTCTGAAAATGGATATTATTCCTTCCTTCCTTCGTATGCATTCGTCTATCGGAACTTATTCGTTTGTAAGACTTTTCGAGAATATATATTTAATTCGTTAGGGTGGTTTCGTTCAATATCAAATGGACACGTAATTATCAATTCTTTTACAACCAGTTCAGATCCGTTTTATAAAACTGATTATGGTATGGATTCTAAACAAAATTGCTGAATAATGCTCAAACTTCTAAAAAAGTCGAAGAGTGCTAAGAGATCTTTTCTTACTTTCTGAAATGCACTTGATTTTCAAAGGTTTTTTTTAAATTTCAAACAATACAAGACATATTTGGTCAATTTCTAAATCGGGATTTAGGCGTAGTAAATTATTGAAATTTCTATTGTCAGAACATCATCTACTCCTTAAACTGCAAGAAAGCTTTAAAAAGTTCAAAATGATTCCATTTTTTAAAAATTATAATTTTGATTTGAAATCAGTTCCCTTTCCACCTAAATCAAAATCCATATTTTTCTTTCCCTTTGAGTTTTCAAAAGTATTTGTGCTCAATAGGTCTAGAATAGAATTCCACATACCTGAAAAAAATATTCTCTTTGAATTAGTTTAACATCCATATTTTTGAGATAGAGAGAAATATAAATTTATTTACACCCTCAAAGAATAAAAAAATCCATCTGAATAAGGTTTGTGATATCTTTTTACGTAGAATCTCTACCTCCAGTTCTCATTCTTTAAAAAAAAACAGAAATATAATGAATAAATTGAAAATGTGCAAATGCACACTGACAAAAAGTGAAAACACACAAGGGCGTTTGCAAAAGACTAAACAAATTTTTGAGAAGTGCTAGCAATTTTGAAGGCATCGTGACAACAATGGTATCGTTTTAAATTTCCAACTGTGAAAAGAAAACTGTGGTTCTTGTAACGACACTATCGAAATGCTAGTTTGGATTCAAACTTTAATAGTGATATTCGTATTCAAGTTTCTCCTCTGTAAACTGTTTTGTGAAAGAGGCGATGTCATTGTGTAATTGAGCTAATTGAGTTTTAATGACGCCGTATAATTAGGTTAGAGGTCGATGGAAATTATTCACTCCATAATTCTTTGATCTTTTTGTTTGATGAATAGCATTTCTTATGATGATAAAAATGTTGATAGGCACTTATGACCACAATTGTGAATGATGAAAGTTGAGAAAGCGACGATTCTCATGCATTATCTAAAATAAAATTTTATCAATCTTCTTTGACAGATCATTGAGATTTCGTTCAGGAAATCAAATGACAATTTCCGAAAGCTATTATCGCTATTATGATTAATGAATATTTCAGAATCTTTGAAGTGGATGCGTAGATGAGTGAACCTCACTAAGTAACAGTTTGTGTCAGTATACGCAAAATTTATACAAAATATGATCCTTTTCATGAAGTTTTGTCATCAGCACTTATAGTTTGAGCTATCCGGTATTTCTTATTCCTGGGGGGAGGGGTGCATTCTAGACATTCATTAAAGAAGTTTCGTGACCTTGCTCATACTTCAAGCAAACCTTTCATACAAGAATGAAAAAAAAAGTTATTTAATACATTCTCTTTAATTAAACACTGAAGCCATTTGTTGCAACTTGTTCGGAATTTTTAGAGAGATCAGAAACTTTAATTTAGTTTTTATATTTTTTACTGTCTTGAGAATGTTCTATTCTTTTTCTCAGGTTCATAAATTGTATTAGCCCTTATCATAAAAATATATTCTAAAACTGTCCTTTTTCACGAAACTCGGCCATCTGTTTAAGTGTTTGTGTCAGTATACACAAAATTTATACAAAATGTATTCCTTTTCATGAAGTTCTGTCTTCAAAACTATAGTTTTGGTTATCCGGTACTTCTTATTCTTGGGGAGGGGGAATGCGCTCTAGACATTCAGCTGTGATCATTCTCATACTTCAAGCAAACGTTTCATACAACCATGAGAAAAAAGTTGTTTCATATATGCTTTTTAATTAAATACTGAAGCACTTTGTTACAATTTATTCAGAATTTTCGGAGAGATCAGTTTCTTTGGTTTAGTTTTTATATCTTTTACTGTCTTGAGAATGCTCTATTGCGGGATATTTTCTTTTTTTTTTCTTCTCAGGTTTAGAAATTGTATTAGCCTACATCGCAATAATACGTTCTAAAACTTCCTTTTTGCAAAACTCTTACACCATTTGTTTTCTTCCGTATGATAAAAAAAGAAATTTAAAAATATGATTACATGAGATTATTTCAAATATTGGATATGGATTTATGAATTATTTGAGCCAAAAAGAGTAAATGACTAGATTAGCGTATATATTGCCTCTAAGGACCCAAGAAAGATGATGACAACAGCAAGAAAATTTCAGATTGAATGACGTCGTGTAAGTAAGCTTGAAGTGGATGCCTCATTTTCTTTGAAATGTCACTGAAAGGGTTGAAAATGCTGTATCCGCCGAAAACGTTTGATGGCAGATCAAACCATTTAGTTGCTCCCTTCAGAAAGGATGGGAAATTGTCTGCACTTTAAATAAATACATAATTCGTTAGCTGTCTTTTATTCACAATTACCTGAGATTTTTTAAAAGTTTATTTCGTATTATTTTCGCTGTCTTGAGAATTCTCGATTGCAGAAGATCTGCCATTTTTTTTGCTCAGAATTAGAATCGCCTTCACGTATGCAATAACGCTGTATTCGGAACCTCTTCATTTTCATGAAACTCCCTTCGTGACCAACATTTGGCCAATGCATGCACATCGGTTACAATGATACAGCTTTTCCTGTCTCGGAAAGAATACGAAGGGGCAATTATACATTGGTCGTAATTTAAAATGCAACGCAGACACGAATATACTTTATAATGCCATATGGCGACGA
>JAOUZG010012989.1:0-14505 GCA_026289955.1 Argiope argentata
AATTGGATTATTTTACTTCTTTGTTTAAAATAATCGTTCGTATTTCTTCTACATTGATGATTGTTGATTGGTATAAGATTGATATTTTTTTCTTTCATATAATTTTATTCTCCACCATTTTTGCCAGTCAAAATAAATTATCCCAATAAATATCAGTTTCCCAGAATATAAATCCTAACTTTTCAAAGCAATTAAATTCCATGGCATATTACAAACGAACATTTGTTTTGTTTTTCACAGTTAATTAATTGTTTTCATGTTGTCTTGATAGCTGAAGAGTTAGTGTGGAATTTTTTTTAATTGTCATAATTTTGAATTTTATCGCCGATCGTTTTCTTATAATTTGGGATAGTTTGAAAGCCAAACGAATACTAGATATAGAGAAAAAGAAGAGTTTTTTATGAAATATTTTTAAATAAATAATATATATGTTTTTTTATAAATTTTCATCAGCTTATAGTCTGGGGACAAAGTCTTGGTTTCAGCATTAGGAGGATCCTAATTCACAACGGAGTTTCATCAATGATCCAAGTGCATGTAATGATATGACAAAAAATGTCTGCCATCCTCTAGTTGGCTTGGAGCGTAAGTTTGAGAAAAAGTTTGCTGCTCTGGTTTGTAGGTTTCATTGGTGCCATTTGATTTCATTTTAAAATAAGAAAAAAATTCTTTAGCTCTACTTGAAAATAGGACATTAATATTGTTAAATGATACCGAACTTTTATTCATTTTGTGGTTTCATTTAGTGGACAATATAAGAAAGGCATCTCCTTTAATAACATTCGTCGAAAAATAAAACTCTATTTAATTCTATATTCTATATACATTTAACTTTAAAGCGTACCATTTTTTTAAACTTTCATTTCCATATTTTTATTTTGGCAACTGTATGAAAATGTGTTTTTATTTATTTACTAGATCTCTTTGGTGACTGCCGAATCTCGGGATTAAAGACTGATTTCATGCAACTTGGTATTTCATGTTGTATTTCTTGTAGTATATTTCATGAAACTTGGTATTAATAGCTTCTTCAACAAAACATATTTAACCTCCAAAGTTTTAGAATTAAAATTCCTGCTATTTTAGAAGCTTTACGGCGTTTTATTTATTATATCATTCTTAATTGTACTAAAATTCAGAAATTAAAATTCAAACTTTTGATTCTGTGGTTTCTAGTCGTTTAATAATGTAAAAAAACTTGAAACAAAGCAAAATTTGGCATTTGTTCATATCATTATTGTTTTTTTGAAATAAATTTTCATGGTTTTTGAATTTTTGCCGAAATTACATATATTGCTTACATTATCAAGACCGCACAATAGCTGAGACTGAAATGCCACTTGTCAAAATCAGCCGAAATTCATTCTTTCATTCATTCATCATTCTTTCTTTTAACAATTTCTTTTTTTTTCTTCCTTCCATCTTGTTCTAATCCAACTGGTTAAATAACTTAGGCACCGGGGGCACAAGAAGAAGTTATGTCATGTTAAATATCGCTTGCATTCATGAAATCTGTTTTGACAATAAGGATTTGTATTAAGGATATAAATTTGATGTCACCATTTTGCACGCTTAATTATTCTGTTTATTAATATCGACAGAATCAAACCAAAGAAAATTAAATATTGATTTTTTATTAACAACTTCAGCGTTTTTTCGGAAATTTTATGCTATCACTCATGATATTTTAATGTTCGTTCAGAATTCTTGAGCATCGTTGTGTTCATGGTGCAAAATATGAGTATTTTTTAAAAATTGATTAAATATCAGAAAAATTTTATACCACAAAAATGAAATTATTGAAAAGATTTTTTAACTCTAATGTGGTGTAAAATTTACAGATATTTTCGAGGGAAAACACCAAATTTTGCTTAGTTTTTAACTGAAATTTTAATAAAAATATTTTTTAAAAAATCACTTTCATTTGCCCATCCCTATTGTTCAAAGTATCTATGAGCTTCGATTGGTAGTTTTAGATTAAACGGTTTAGTTGAAAAATGTCAGCAAATTAACCACTTCGCACACAATGACGGGTCTGACACGCGCATCGAATTAAAAAATTTTTATTTTCAAGTCCGCAACTAAGCCACAGAATTAAGTATTACAATACGAAAAAATCAGTATAAAACAATTTGGTTTACCAAATACTCCATATATTATTTTTAAAAAATCAAATTAACAATAAATTACCAAAACAGGAGGAATTTTCTAATTAGAAACTTAAATTAATTCTTATGTCAAGTGGTTAAAGAACACTTACATACATTTATCTTTATTATCAGTGAAGATAAATATCATGAATTATGACTGCCAGCGGTCAATGTTTGTACATAAAATTACATATATAGACACTCTGTGTTATAAATAATAGAACTAAGTAAATGTAATAGACGCATAACAATTTGACCAATTATATTTATTAAAATTTTAATAAAGTATATACATAATTTCATAATTCATATAATTTGTAAATCTTATAAATGAGGTTTATAGTCAATTGGTCTGATAATATCTGTTATTGATTCAGACTTTTACGTATTAGCTTCTTACATAATATGAATATGACTTCATCACTATGAAAGTGTGCACACTTATTTCCATTTTTCAAAATAATAACAAAAATAATGAAGTTTATGAGAACGTAACAATAGAATTTATTTGATTCAACCTTTTAAATATTTATACTAAATAATGCGATTCATTATTGATATTGACATTGTAGCTGTAGCGTAGGCATATAATGATAAAATATATGTATATCTTAACCAACCCACTTTTCAAAGAAAAAAAAAGTTCGATTTAAATGCTTTTTAAAAGTCTTCCAGAAAAGTCGTCTGCTTAATTTCTAGTCTGGGATTATGAAGGTGTTACTTACCAGCAATTGCTGCGAGAAGAAGTGTGAGTCCCAGCATAATTGCACCCGACTCGAGTCTGCACCCCCTGTTCGGGAGTTCTTATAGTCGGGTGCAAGCAGACTTTGTCCCCCGTCTTGAACTCGAACTCTCCCCTCTGCAGAGAGAGGTGAACATCGGGTCAAAGAGATAAGATGTGGGCAGCGCACCGGAGTGGATAATCTCCTCGGTATCTCGTTCTCGGATGATCCAGGGATCGTTTGTTGACAGCAGCAAGTGTGTTTTTGTGTAATTTCTGGCGACCTAGAAAAAGAACACGCTTCGAGGGTATTAATATCTCGATTATCTTATGAGTAAGAAAAAAGCATTAAATAAGCATGCATTAAATGAAATAAAAATAAAACAATTATATGGGTTATTTATGTGGAAATAATTTATTCGAAATTAAAGAAATATTTTTTAATTAAATTAGTTTAAATCGCAGTAATTATATTCAAATTTTTAAAAAATCAATTTAAAATGAGCTGGATTTGTTAGGGAAAATGTCTGCTCAAAAGGCTTCCCATTCCCTTTAATGAACTGATAAGTTGGTGTCAAAGCATCTATTTAGGGTCCAAAAAAAATTCAGGTTCTAAATTCCCCTCCAACAATCTGTACTGTGCATTTGAATCTGAATTACGTTAGGGTGGACGCTTAGAATCAAATGTCCTTCCACTAGTGGGGCATGGATGTTTGGCGTGAGGAAGGCTGAATCGGGTGTCTGAACACAGTTCAAAAATAAGACGGCACTCAAAAAATAAATTATTTGTTGTCTCAAAACAGTGTGGTAATATTAAATAAAGTATAAAGGAAAAGGGGAAAAATCAAACTCAATTGTTATGCTATAAAAATTAATCATGAATAAAATTGAAAAATTTAGTGCTTTACACTCACGTTCGTAAATTAAGGATGATTCAGAGTCACGCGGAATTCGAACTCTAAAATACATATATCACCCGTAAAATGACTTCACACATCTGCAAAAATCATATGCAAATTGTAGGGAGCCCTCAGATGACATCAATAGTACGTCACAACGACAAGAGTGTAAGAGAGTGAAGTATAAGGAATACTGGCAAAGAAGTAAAATTGTTCACAAGTGCTGCATAAGCATTTTAGTGCAATAACCGCACAGTTAGAACACAAAAGAATCATTTGAGCATGATTTTTTTCATGAACATGATTTTTTACCGGGTAGAATTATCGGCAGTCTGGAATGTGGGTGTACCCAGCCGGAAGTATCCGACGAATTCGGAATTGTCCAAAGTGTCATATCCAGGCTCTGGAAACTATTCCAAGATAATGTTAATGGTAATGTGAGCAGTGTTACAGCATAGGTCGCCCCAAGTTATAACGCCGATTGAGGAATGATTTTCGTCAGTTACTGCCAAAAGAAACATATGGAGCACAGCATCAAACTTGTTTCGTCAGCTTTCTTCAGTTTCTGGTACGACAGTTTCAAGACAGACTGTCTAAGACGCTTAGAACAGATTGTTCTATATGTGCGTAGGTCTGTCAGATTTGTTCCATTTATTGCAACCCACTGCTAACTGTAGTTAGCCTAAGAAGAGAGTGCATGCATTGTGGATGCCGCAACATTGGGCTAGTGTGATGTTTTCCGAAGAATCTAGGTTTAACTTTCAGTCTGATTCTCAACAAACTTTTATACGGAGAGCGCCAGGTACCTGTTACCACCAGCAGAAGAATATTAAGCGACACCATTGAATTGACGCAGGATTGCTCGTTTGGGGATGAATTATACTGTGTTCCAGAGCTGACGTGCAGGCTCGAATTTGAACTATGATAAGCTATGTCTATCGGGACATCATTCTGCAACAACATGCACGTTTGTTTCGGGACATCATGGACATAGAATTTGTGCTTTTGCATGACAACCCCGGTTTGCAGCGTGCAGGGTATCGTAAACGAATGCCTTCCATCGGACGACTTGAATCCAGTAAAGTATGTGTGATTCATGCCTGGCCGACGAGTTGCAGCCCGTCAACCACCTCCTACATGTCTAACGGAACTTCGGAAAGCATTGCTTGATGAGTGGTGTAATATTCTCCAAGATCAGATGGATAATTTGATACCCAGCAACAAATCGTGCTGTACGTACTTTATTGCATCGTCTGGGAGACATACTATGTATTGTCCCTAGTACCAATCATGCAATATTAGTTTTTTGTAAGTAGGTGGGGGGGGTTATGTAATTTGCTCCTGGAAGCAAAAAATCGCAATTTTTATTAATGATATCAAACATATAACAAATTTATTTTTTGCTCTTTACCTTTTGTTAAAGAAATAGGCTTTATAAGCAAGTCGCATGTGTTTTGCTTCTGACTTTCTTTTCTTGAACTTGCACTATCCTTAATTTATAGACATGAGTGTATTTTGTCAACATGAAATTATGTTCAATTTGATCATTCACCGCCGAAGCAATATTAGCACTAGATTACAGTGGTGTTGATGTAAAGATAATGTAATGAACTCTTTCATTAGACTCTCAAAATTTGAAGGTCTATTAAATTTTCTTAGATGTTTCTTACAATTAGTTGTCCTTGAAAGAAGATTGACTTTTAAATGATGAGATGTAATTGATGGCGGTCTGTAGAAGGACATGAAGATATTCTAGAATTGATACAATCTTTTCCGAGTCTGAATCACCATAAGAAAATGTATTGTCCAATGATTCTCAGACATGGCATTTCCCATACATTCTTGTCATCTTTAACGTTTTTGTCCTTGACAGACGACTGACTATCAAGTGGTGACCTCATGTGAAAGGGTGCGAAAGAATTCTAGAATTGTTAAAACCTTTTCCTGTTCATAATTGTGATTGGAAATTGATTCTTTGTCGAGCGGAGTCTCAACCATGGTATTTTCCATAAGTTCTTGTCATTCTTTAAGTATTTTTCCTTAATCGAGAACTGACTGTTAAATAGCAGAATGTGTTTAGCGACTTCCTGTAAAAGAGTGCGAAAGAATTCTAAAAATGCTACAATCTTTTCCATTCATAACTGTGACGGGAAATTGATTCCTTGTCACCCACTGAGATCACTCACTCAGCACTTAACAGCACTGTTTGTAAAACGTTTTTCTTACAATGACACAGTTCAAACTAGACACAGTTTTTAAGCCAATACAATGTAAGGTGTTTTCAAAATAACTTCTTTATTATGAGAAAGTTTAAAGGAAACCACTTCAGCAGGCTTTGTGAGAGATCTTTCATTTTTATTGGAATAAAAGAAAATGAAAATTACGCCTCTTCTCTATTTTTGTCCTTTAACTACATAAGGATAGATACTGCATCAGTGAAAAATAGTTTAATAATAGTAAGTAAAATATTACACACAACGTAAAAACTTTTCAACTATCACTATGCAATGGTTAAAAAAATTCAAATTTATAGGTTGAAAATCAGTCATTACCCTTTAAATTCAGAGTAATTGAAGCTATCGAAAACCTTTCAGTGCAGAAGTTGTTCGTTTATGATAAGGCGATAATCCATCTCGAATTTTATCTACAAGCCTTAGGAATTTAAAGTGAAATGAAAATTTTATTTCACCGCTATTTTTATTTGCTTTAAATCGGGTGTGCCGTTTACAATATCAGTGGAGATTTTCAACGTCCTTAAAACATATCATTTAACTGTTGAAAATCGATCGATAATTTTTTCATCGAAAAAGGATTTTCTTTTTCGCTTCAAGAAGGCTTTGCTTAATTATTTAGTGTCTCTTTATACGGGCATGAAATACTGAATCAAAGTACAGAACTTTTAGATAACCAGGGGGAGTCGTCTCCCCAAAAGCTTTCTTGTATATTTTTGCATGGAATTGGTGCATAATTGTTACGAAATATTAATTTTTGAGCATTTTTATTTAATCTACCGTGTCATTCTTGGCGATTTTTTTGGAGATTGATCCATAGATTTCGGCATTCAAAAATCAAATTTTTATTTTTATTTAATTTTTTTCTGAAATCATTTTAATATATAAGCATTTGATATTTTCAGAAGAATTGTGTTGTTCTTCTGAATTGTGTTATTTTTAATAAATAACTAGTAATCAGTCAATATAGACAGAACAGAACGCCGTCTCATACCCTGTATCTGTGACCATTCTGGTCACTTCACGGTTTGGTGGACATGTTACGGGAATTTTATTTTAATTAATAAGATATATACAGTAAGAAAAATGAAATAAAAACAAAACTATTTACAGAATTTACAAGAAAATGATAATGAGAAAAGTTTACAGAGATTTTCTTCTTTTAAAAATGGCTTCACACTATTATTAGCTGAAATTTAACATGAGTTATGATGTTAGTGTATAATAGGAAACTGCATGTTTTTATCCTCAGTCTTTTTGAGTATGAAACTTGTTGAGGACTAGGAAGGTGAGGACAGATTTCTATTTCCACTTATGAATTTAATTATGTGATGAATTTTTTGCCTGGATAGACGGTTGCTGGTGACTCTTCTCAGCCATTCCAGTTCATGGCTTGGTGATGGTTTCTTCATATGCCAAGAGATTGTGAGGATACATTCCGTGGCATAATGAAGTGCTGTGCCAGTCCCACCACAACTGCACTGGTCACAGACAGGTTGAACCTTTTAAGGTAGGCAGGAAAAGGGCCGTGTTCTGAGAAGAAAATTATATCCTCTCTGATCCAGTTTGTGGGATAAAGATTGACTGAAGGCAGAATATTGAAGACTTTCCTGCCTGTGTCACCAATGCTTCAATATCCTTGCCATTCCTCTAGCATGTCTTTCCGGAGCAGGGCTTTTATATATGGTTTGGGAAGTTTTGTTTGTATGTAATGTTGCCCATTTCGAGTTGCGTCCTTTGCTAGTTGGTCTGCTTTTTCGTTGCCCAAATTTCCTGCATGCGCTTTAACCCATGAGATCTGTATTGTTAAGTCAATATAGACAGAAGAACTAACCCTAGTAACACACAAATATTGTACAATATTAATGAATATTCGCAATATTGTTTGATATCATATAATATTGCACAATATTGTACAATATTATGCAACAGAAGGTGCTACCTGGGAATTCATGAAACAGTAGAGTTGAAGTACGTTTGGTTTTGGGCTCCTCATTCAACATTTTTGGCGCCCAGCGTGAACACAATTTCCGATAATTTAAACATTCGGACACAATTTCATAACAGCAGGAAATTCTTCAGATAAGGACGAAATTGTGAATCTTCTGCTCTCTTTCACTTTACGGTCCACTTTTTGAATCAAGTCATCGGTAATGACTGAAGGTCGCCCAATTCGTTCGTCATCATGGATGTTTGTGCGGCCATTTTTAAAGGTCCTAACCCATTTTCGCACCATTCCATCACTCATAATGTTTTCACCATAAACATCACTGATTTGGCGATGAATTTCAGCTGCTTTGAAGTCTTTAGCCCTGAGAAAACGCATTTCAGCACGCAGTCGGCGGGATTCTCAATAGGTGGCGGCATTTTAAAATCACGCAAACAGATGTAGACTCGATCGAATGGTTCCGTAATGGCGTCTGTAGCTTCTCAACAGATGTAGCTACCCGGAGCGCATGCGCTAAACGGTGACCGCAGTGCGGCAGCGGCGTAATTTAAAAACGGTATTCACTTTAAAAACACACCTCGTATATTCTTGTAGTTATCATATCAAAGAAAAAAAATTTGCAAAAAATATTAATTAACATAAACAGATTATTCTAAACCATAATATCTAAAAGAACATTGTATCTAGAGAGCGCCAATGCTGCTACAACTAGAACACAAATGAAAAGAACTAAATTAGCAAAAAGGTTTCATTAAAAATTTGAAATCAAAAGGAGAAAAAAATACATAATACAATGAATCCGGCCTGAAGACTTTTTCAAGGGTCACCCTCAGGCAGAGATTTTTTCTGTGACGTCTGACAATAAGACAAAAAATCGATCTCTTGTGAAACAAAAATCCCAAGAAAAAGAGGTTTTTGAAATTAATTTGTATCACAAAACTGAAAGAACAACCTTAAAGTAAAAAGATACCAGAAAAATTTAAAATCACACAAAACTTGTAGCTATCCAAACACTTACGGCTTTCTTTGTGATAAGGATCAGACTTTCCTTTTTTCTAAAGTTATTAAAAAAAGTATTTTTCAAAAATATCAAATTACATAAAACTATCACAAAAAAGCAATCAGCTTATATTCAAATAGAAATACATCATTATTCCAAATTAAGTTTCCTGAAATACATTATTATTTCAGAATAACAATGTTTCATATTCGTCAGTCTGATAAGAACCTTTTTTTCAGTAATTTTACTATGCATTTAAATCCAATCATAGGAGCATCTTTCAATGATATAGTCTTTAAGACTAAATATGCAAGTATCAAAATTGCAGTCCGGGTACTATTTTCTTTAAAAAAGAAAAATAGTTTGAATTGAAACTTGAATGACTCTGATGAATAAAATTACCATTTAAATAGATTTGAACCGAAATACGTTTACATTTCATGATTGAAAATATTGTCTTTTAATGTAAATGATAAAAAGTATTTTTCATTTGCGTGTTTGTTAGATTTCTAATACTAATGGTAAAAGACAGATATGTATACCCACTTAAAAATGAGAGTAATGGTTTTAGATTTTCTTTTAATATGCATTTGAAACTATTCTATAAAATAGTATTCTAGCCCTAGAATAATTTTAACAATCTTTTACAATTATTTCTCAATAGTTTTATTTATCTATACGTATAGTATAAAATAAAGTCTCCTGAAAGCGTCTGTATGTTTGAACCACAAAAGCTCAAGAAATAGTTAACCGATATTGGAGATATTTATATCATTTTGTAGAGAATTTATTTGTGAAAGCTTTAGTACATTAAAATCATATCAAAATAAAAAGGGGAGTTTTATAATTGCGATTTTTTTGACGCATGCGTGAAAACCTCAAACTGCGCATGTGCAAATAGCAAGAACTATGGTATGCATATGAGTTATATTTCTTTGTTTACGTCTGATTTTAAACAGCGATTCAAATTTCATAATACCGAAAAGAAGGAAATACAACCTCGAAATAATCGCCTGTGTTTTGTCTTTGGAAACATCATATTTTTTCTTTGTAAAAGTCTAAATATTTCTGAATGTGTACAAAACAAAACTTTTGTAACAATTTTTGATAATTTACAAATATATTTTTATTTTTGTTTAATGTTGTTTAACATGTCCATGTCATATCGGGTGGAGGCTAAACTTAAGTTGAAAGCTAATTTTTCTTCTTGGATAATATGCTACGAGCAACGCCGTGCTAGTACTGCTAGTTCTTAATAAATGCAAAAATTTTCCGATTAAAATCTGATAATATATAATATAAAAAGAGAAAATACACATATTTGCAACCACAAACCACATCTGCCACAAATGCCATAACGACAACTAGGGTCAAGAGTACGACTTAACTACTTCATTCGCCACATTCGTTTGAATAACCCCTTTTTACAGGAAGGGCACATTCACACACCTCACAGATAGAACACAGAAGAAATACAACCCTGCCCAAACCGGAACGCCGAAATAATAGGGAAGACCCCTTAGACCATTCCTAGGCCAGGATGCCGACAGTTGGTATTATGGACAGATTTTGTTAAAGATAGCAGTACCTATACAAAAAAGAAAGGAATAATTTTGTCCTAATCCTAAAACCCAATGAAAAAAAACCATATGCAGCAATTACAATTTAAAGATAATTTTCAAATTTTTAAAGAATTTCAAACAGAGAGAGACGAAGTATTTTTCCATGAAAATGGGCCATTCAACGTCAATTGCCTATTCTATACGAAAAACATAGATTATCTATAATTTATTAAATTTTTGTCGATCTTCCTTCGAAAATCAGAACATTAGTGTTAATGGTATTATACCATGATGATCTTATTGGTTATTCAACCGATTATTACGCGCAATCAATTATCCTTCGTTTTTTATCTATAAAATAATTCTTTTTAAAATGACAAAAGCTTTAAATCATTTCATCCGTATAGATGATTATTCTCGACAATAAAAAACGAAAACGATTAAACAAAAGTAATCGTGTACACGATATCATTATGCAATAAGGATATTAAAAAGGCCAAAGTAAAAATTATAAAAAGTAATACATTTGAGATCATAAAAGATTTAAATAATTCAGAAAATATTAAAATGCAAATTTTTCCTCGGATTGTTTCATAAAAGCACATAAATGCAACCATGACAGCTAATGAATAATTTTTTGGGGGGTTATTTTTGTCTGGTAATAATAATTTCAATAAATTTCTAAGTGAACTCTATGAGATCTAAAAAGTATTTTTAGCAGATTTTTCAGTGACGCGTCTTTACCGTTAATATAAAAATTTATTTTTTGTTTGATGTACGAAAATTAACTTATGTTGAAGCGAAAAATATTTATCGCTGAGAAAATCAAGATAATATAAAGCTACAATAAGCTAAATAATGTTCCAGAAATTTCAGAATAAATCAATGAACTTTGCTTCAGGGTGGTTGGCTCATTATTGATATTTTTGACATGGCAAATGATAGACAATTCATTTTATCAGAAGCTTTACATAGATTATCTTTAGATCGAAGATTTAGCTTTATATAGAAGATTATCTTTTTTTACAAAAGTTAATTCATTTTATTAGAAGCTTTACATAGATTATCTTTAGATAGAAGATTTAGCTTTACATAGAAGATTATCTTTTTTTACAAAAGTTAATTCATTTTATCAGAAGCTATACATAGATTATCTTTAGATAGAAGATTTAGCTTTATGTAGAAGAGTATCTTTCTTTACAAAAGTTAATTTACATATAAAATAAAAACTTATATTGATAAAGATACGAAGAATGTGATTAAGAGATTCGGTAAGAAAATGTTCCATAATTACCAAAATAAATCAAGCAAACTTTACCGCGAGGATACATGGCTTCAGATTATTATGAATATTTTCAGCATGACAAACTATAGAAAGTTTTCTGAAACTCGCTGTTTAATTCGAAGCTTTTGTTCATCAAGTGGTTTTCTTGTTCACGCCGTTTTTATGTACAGTACAACAATCTTCGCATTATGCTTGAAATATATTTCAATTAAACGAATTTTGCCTAATGTAATATCTATCGTCCTTACAGTGATTATATGGCATCAGATTCACCGACAATTCAAGAAATTTGAAATGTTTTATTCCCATCTAAGAAGTATACCAAAGCATCGTCTGAAATTCACCATCAAAGAAAAAAGAATCATTAATATGATTGTTCTAATTGCTTTTTCATTACCTGTTGCCTTTTCTGCTCCCATGGTGTTTATTGTTTATGGAAATCGTTCTGAAGATTACATAAAGTTTTGGTTACTTAGTTATTCTATGGAAAATCAAAAAGAATTGGAATCTTTGCTCGTCTTTATATGCATGGTGTTTTATTTTTCTTCTAAGCTCCTAATCCCTTCTTTGGCGGGAATTATTTATGGAACTTTTTGTTATAAGCTATCAAAAAGTATTCGGATTCAAAACGATGTCTTGATCAGCAACATATCATCTCACATTTTCGTTCCTGAAATTAAGATGTACTATAGAATTGCAGAATGCTGTAAATTGTTTAATAATTACAGCAAAACTATATTCTTTCTTCTGACTTTACATTTCTGTAGCATTTTGTATACAGCTTTATCGCTTATTTTGCATATAAATTATAACGTGCCTTATTATGCCGTCTCTATTGAGTCTGTTCTTTCTATAGTTATCTGTATTTTTGTTATTACTGGTCTTTTAAGTCTTGCTTCTGATATACCTGCAGCGATGACCGAAAGCAGAGCAGAATTCCGGAAGCTTTATAACCCCATCATCTTGAAGGAAAAAGGCATTCTTTTTGAAAACGCCGTGTTGATTAAGGTTTTAGGAGACATTGAACCATTTTACTTAACGGCTTGCGATTTGTTTAAAATAAAAAAAAGTTTAGTTTTGACTATTTTTGGTACCACTTTGAGCTTTTGTATCTTAGTATTACAATTGAAAAAATTTGACATAGACAGTACGGAATAGATGACAATTTTTGCTTATAGAAGCTTAAGAATGGCAGAATTCTTTTTAACATTTCTTTATCATTTGATATATGCAGAAATTTTCTTTTCTAGAGCATTGCCTTTGCATTTGAAATTAGAACATTAATTATTCTCGTAATCGTACCATTAGTCTAGAATTCTCACGCTCTATCTGTGAGGTGTGTGAATGTTCCCCCTCCCTGTAACAAAGAGGTTGTGCAAGCGAATATGACGCATGAAGTAGCAAAGCCATATGCTTGGTCCTAGTTAGCGCTACTGAAAAAACCAGGGATGTTCAGTTGACTTAAATCGCTGAAGAATAACTGTAGTGGACTTGTAAAGTACCATACTTCACAACAACAATAGATTGGAACACTTCCATTAAAAAAGAAATGCTTATTGATATTGTATATCTCAGCGAATACATATAAGCAAAGCAAAAGCATTTCAAAGAACATATTTCAGATAACTCTGATGGTTATTGGATTTTACTGCTGTCAAGTTACTAAAATTCCAATGCTGACTCGACATCATCGCCACCCTTTCAGCGAACAAATGACTACTATCTTGGGACTCTTGAACAATGGAATTGTATTGCTTCCCCAGAGAAAATACAATTTTTCTAAAAACAATTCATTGCGGTAATGATATTTTACAAATGTATAACACATACTGGCTCAACAATGCTAAGGCGAATGTTATTATAATCAATTCTAGGCTCTGTGATCTTCATAGACTATATGATCAGAGCTGTGTTATTTTCCTTAAATTAACTGTGGATTAATATATCTTTTTTGGGGTGTATGGTTAGGTTCAACAAAGCAGATCATGATTTTGCCGATGCGTTTTCAGAAATACGAATCAGAGCTCAAGTTATTGTTATTTCTACCAAATATTTGAAACATTATTACAGTTGAGAAAAAGTAAAGCAAAATCTTTCAAGCTTGTAATCCATTCATGCATTATCTATTGGACACGATAGATTTATTCCTTAACACCATATGCCATGCTTCGAGACTAACAGAAACTTGTTCAATTCATATACGTGATCTACAGATTGGCTATCAATGTTTTAGATGTCTGTGATGTTTCTGACATTTTAATAGGTATGTCTAAGCGATTTTTGTATCAAGATTCTGGTAACTACAACTAAATGTTTCAATGAAATAAAAAATTGATTTCTGTTAGGAATGCTTTTCTAAAATATGCATTTATACAACGGCATCAAATGTAACCAGATAAACCGAAAGATTTGTTCCCTAGATCGAATAACTATAATGTTTTAGTCAATGTTTCTTATTAAAATGGTTGTAGGTGCTTCATCAATAGTTGTTTTCTCACCACTTACCCACACTTGAGTGAATACTTTTCTCCCCACACACGTGAATTGAGTTGAAGTACAAAGGCCTAACTTTTTCCACTGAAGTGGATAGAAACCTGTTATCACATACATCACATACAATGCAATTAAGTACGGCCACTGTTTTGGCAGTCCTCATAAAAATAATTTATTTCTAAATAAACCCGTATGGGGGACGGAGTGACTGACTAT
>JAOUZG010012992.1:0-36300 GCA_026289955.1 Argiope argentata
AAAAAAACCCACCCCAAACTGTATTGCTATATACACAATTGGATCAAAAACATCCGATAGTGCCTCGTTTAGTATTGTTTTCTGAAACACAGTCTTTTCGTTTAAAATCCATCCTTCCTGTTCAGTTTTCACAAAGGAGATAACTGCCGCTCCATTCGCCCTAGAAAAAACATCCGACAGCGTGCAAGACAAATGTAAAATTTACACCGATTCATTAAGTGTTTTACAGTCTCTACAATCACCTCATCTTGATTCTAGATATAACTCTTTGGTCTTAAAGATCTTTAACCTTTTAAGTATACTTTCCTCTCGTGGATTTACGGTTTGAATACGCTGGGTTGCCTTCTCATGTAGGTATTGGGAGCAACGAGAAGGTGGACAATGCCGTCAAATCGGTTATGATTACAGAAAATATTAATATCCCTGTGAGTGATTTAAAAAACGCGTAAGTTTTATCTACTTCTCAAAAGGGCAGACTCAAACATCATAGTGCTAAACCACGTAACTTGGCTAAGTCTTCGAAATATTAAGTCAGACACCATTTTAACCCTTTTGCACATAGATCATACTAGATTCACCTATCGCCACCTACTTTTTGGTAAAGAGGCACCAATATGCTCTCAATGCAATTTACCATATTCTCAGTGAATGTCCAAATTTTAGTACTCAACATTTATATCATTTTAACAACTTCACGCTTTCTCATTTGCTTGATGAAACTCCACATGCTCATCTTTTTGCTTTTTTGAAATCAATAGATTTTTATCCTCATATTTGAGTATTCTTCATCTCTTGCAAAGGTTTTCACTTTTCTTTTTAAACTGAAATTTTAGATGTTAATCTTTAAAAAATGCAGTTCTGCATAGCATAGTCAACACCATGGCTCTTGTACCAATAAAATCCAAAAAATCTAGATCCAGATTCAAATTCTATATAAAATGTTTGGGACGAATTCGATTACCCAATTAAAGGATGTAGCAACGGTCCGAAATTGGTAACAGAACTTATATTTCTTCTTTAAGCCGAATGGAAGAAAATACCACTCTCCACCATCCAAGCACCAGTGGAAAGCCTGCCCCGAACGGTTGAAGATGCAATTGGCTTAGGCGAAGGATATACCAACTATTCAATGTGACTAGATTGTGTTTATCGCTTTTCCTCTCTCTCTCAAAGGTTTCCCGTTACTTATTAGCAGATATTGTTCATCCTGATGAAACGCCTATTTGCCTGCTCACATTTTTCCAGAGGTTGATAATTAACTATTGTAAGGCATTTTTCCCCATTAATAGATCCCGATGCGAATGAGAGCGAGTTGCAGCTACAGAAGTATAAGAAGATGTGGAAGAGCAACTTGGAAGAGAAGGAATATTTTAGGCAGTGCCTGGAGTCCATGGAACGAAGGCTGGAAGATGCGCACCACCGAATTGTCATGGCCGAACGCCTGTGCATGAATAACGCGGTTCTCGTTCATGACCTCCAGCATAAAGTCCAAGAAGAAGTGATCTTATTTCGCGAACCAGACGAGTAAGTTCAGCTTCTCGAAAGGATTTTCAGGGTATTCTAAGAAATGGCAGAAGCGCAACTGTCCGTCGGTCGAAATTAAGCTTAACTTCTATGTGGTTTTTAGGAGCACTTTTAAATTCTTTAGAGGATATATACAACAATAGAGTATCGTAATTTTGATAGGCTTTGTTTTAGAGTATAGGAATATTCACATTTCAGAATTTCTTGAGATCGAAAGACACATTTATGGAATTACATTATTTTAAATTTGATCTTTACATCAAAGGTGGAGATTTCTATCAAATTATCAGCAAAATTCTTCAATGAGGAGCCCCTTTGAATCTACATAAAAAGAATGTCCCGAATTTGAATGAAAAGGTGAAAGGCATCGAGATGATATATATATATATATATATATATATATATATATATACCATCAAGAGATTGTTCACTATTTCTATTTTGTGAATATATGTTGAAAAATAAAATACCGGTAAGACTAATAGTTCTCAGTCGGATCTGAATCTTCTGCATTCTTGGTTGGTGCTTTGAAAACTCAGACTAAAATTCATTAGCCTGGAGTAGATGCCGGCTCTGCCCTCTTCAGCGGTATCAGGATAGAGTCATAAGACATTAGATGCACTTGCACCTCTCACTGAGTGACCGTCACGCCTGTATGGCTCTACCGAAACGGACCTTTCTTTACAGAAAATTGCAATTAAGGGGTGCTCCTTTCTATAACGAATTGCAATAAGGGGAGTGAATATGCGCTTGCACTAAATAGGATCCTTCTGTCTGCAATTGTTCGATATAGAGAGGAGCAATTTTGCTAAATAAGTGGCTTCTGAATCTTTGTTGTAGTCACAAGCAAGGATCTGTCCTGCAGCCAACTTGCTGATATTGGCGGACAACTTTAGGGCCCAGCTCATCAATCTGGCCAATCTAACTTATCTACTCATTCAGAGTTGCACCCTTGGGAGATGTGATTCTTTTTAATGGTTGAGTATTACATTAGATAGTTGATAATCTGGCAGATCACAGCTTATCAAATATTTTTTGTTGGGATTTCAAATTGTATGCCTCCAAAACTTAAAAACTTTAAGTTCAAGACTTCTACGCTTTCTAATTCTGAGTGAGCTTCTCTGATGCTGAAAATGACACTGTTTGCGGATGCTTTCAAGTGAATTTCTCCCTGTAAATCTGTTTTTAAAATCTCAACTGCAATGATGCTCTAAAAAAGGGGAGATATGTAAGATTCTTGTTAGTAATTTTGCATTTTCATCCTCTCATCTGGTTTTTTATTTAATTGTTTCTTTGAAACCTCAACAGATTAATAAGGTTTCTAAGATAAAGTTACTTATTGTTTTTTCACTTGTTGTTTATTTTAAAACGTTAAATGAGCCTTTGATGTCTAGTGAAATAATTTTAATGTAATGTTACATTTTTCTGGATGTTCGATAACATCTAACGATTCCTTAGAGCATGATTTATTTGTTCCCATTCTATGAAACCAAATTGGTGCAGCTATAACATTTACTACATTTTGAGAGCAAAATTAACTCTTTTTCCAGTAATTTCCCAAAATTCTGGAGATGAAAGATGGCCCTGAAAGATGTCTCACTTTTTTTTTTACTTTTCTTTCCTATGAAAGGGAAATAAACTAATTTCCTTAGAATGGGTTTCATTCAAAATTTGATAGAAATATACAAATTTGATTTTAAGGTCCATTATGTCTTAATCTTCATTTGTGAACTTTCATTTGTAGTTTTTAAAATGCCAAGAATCTGTTTTATGAATTCAGGGAGGCCTCAAAATAGAAGATTCGTCAGAATCGCGAGTTCGAATTTTTCAACGACCACAACATGCTTCCTATACTCCTTACGTAAGGAAGTAAAAAATAAATAAAAGGATGTAAAACGTTTTTTTACAAAATCTTTCAGCGCAGTATTCATTCATCAGTTCTTTTTTCAGACTTCCATGAACTCAAAAACATTATTTTGGGAATCTTATTGTTTACTCACTCGGTTATCTTGGAACATTTCAAAATTGCTCAAGTTAAGCAGATGAGATCTATTATGAGGCAATTATGACATTTGTTGTTATTTAATTTTTTAGACGTATTGGTAACAATAACTCTAAAACGCTATAAGTTAGATGAATGAAGTTTAATGAGATATTACGGTCCAAATTGGAGATACCCCAAAGAGGGATGGGATCTTTCCTTTGTGGGATATGCGTGTAAAAGTCCGGATGCTATTGTTAGGACGAAAGGTACTCGAAGCATTTCCTTTCTTCTTCATAATGCCACGTTCTATCGACGGACGAGAAGGTCGACACTAACTGACGACAGGTTCCTCTCTCGCCCCTGCAGCGGCGGAAGGGAGGACAGCTTCAGGCGTATCTACTGGGGAGTGTCGGGACAGCTGGTGGCCGCCCTCAACGAGAACAGGTACATCCGCGACTTTCTGCAAAGAAACGTCCTGCCGAAGGAAAAAGATTTCTTGGAGCTGCGATCCAGTCTGGAAGCAAAGGCCGACGAATACCGAAAAGAGATCGAAGAAAAGACGCCCAAACCTCCAGAACCGGAACCAGTTGTCGAGGAGAAACCGGATCCGAAAATGAAAGGAAAGAAGAAAGCCAAAAAAATGAAATAAACATCCTCTTGATTTGGAAAAATATGTTACTTTTTTCTTCTGATTTAAGGAAAAAATACATAAAGTAAATGATAATCAAAAGAATAAATTTGAGATACAAGTTTTGTGAAGCATAAACATATAAGCAAAAAGAGCAAATCATTCAACATGCGAAACAGAATGAAATACAAATATTATACTTTCTACGGATTTATGATAATAAATTAGATAAACCAATCCAGCAAGTTCAAATCAAATAATATTTTCAAAAAACCTTCATCTTTACAAATAATAAAATAAAATATTTATTTTTAACGATCTACAGACAGACTATTTGTCCTAAAGCTACCACTTTTGATAAAATTACGTTTGATGTAAATTTGAAAGTAGGGAAAGATTATTAAAAATTTTAATTAAAAATGAAGGCTGATTTTGGCATTTTTCTTGACTTGCAAAAATATTATCAATAATGTTTATTTTTGCCCCATTTTAAAATTTATAAAATTCTGTCTTTAATGTTGTCAGTTTGTTTATATTGTAAATTTTTCTGAATCTTGATAATTTTTAAAATTACTAAATAAAGGATCTCATTGTTGGAATGATATTCAAACTGCCGTCATTATTGCATCAGATATTTCATTGCATCTTTCATCCATCGCTAAATGCAAGGGAAGAAGAATTCTGTTTGATAATTGTTTACATGAAAGTAACATCAAATTAAGTGACAGTAGAGCAAAAGTGAAAAGATCGATGGACGAGAGAGTTGCATTTTAGTAGCACTAGGATATCATGGAACTTCACACGACACTAATTCATATTACGATTCCAGTATCTTTATTATTTTTCTGAAGGAATAAGGAACTTGCATAAGTAGAAGGCGTGGATTATTTTTTATGATTTTGGTATTTTTTCCTTATAAACTTAATTAATGAGAAGATATAATAGATAAGCAAAATAGTAAAAACAATTATTTTCTATGAAGCTAAATTTAATGAAAAATGAAGTGATATGTAAGCTCTCTATCGGTATTTACGTCATATCAATAAAAAAATTTATTATTTACCACTAATAAAGGAAAATGTGTCACTCTTTCCCTGTTTGAGTACTACGTATCTCAACTAGGAAGATCATTTAGAGATACCGCCTTTGCCACAGATTTGTTTTGAGGATGAGAGTATGTGTTTTGATTATATATATATATATATATATTAGCCTTTAGCGTCCGGCCGGATCGCCAGTATTAAAGCTTGCTAAAATGTTTAATTAATATTTTATGTAATTTTGTTCCATAACAGGTTTTTCAACAAAATATTTTTAAACTTCAAATTTTTATAGTCATATAAATCACTTATATTATTATGTGGGCCCTAAGATGTTCTGTTCCTTGTACTACTCATCTCTCTCTTCCTATTCGAGGGACTAAATTTTAATTTTAAATTAAAGCAGAAAGGATAAAATAGCAATTAATATTCACTGAATCCAGGCTTGTCTTTAAATAAAAATGATAAAGCAGAGTCGTTCGCCATTGAAGCCCTATATTAACTACAAGATAATTTTTTTTAATAATTTTTTAAATCTCAAAGAATTATTCGACGAAAATTCTACAGATTCATCATAAAATTTAGTTTTTCGCTCTATTTTTAAAAGGATATAAATGCTGTAAATAATAGTATTTTAATTTTTTTGGTTTATAATATTTCACACAAATATGAATTTTAAATTTTAGACAGTTCTTTTGTTCTAAGGAATTACATTCTGCGAATCATATTTTTATATCTTTTATGATCGAATCTGACTAATTTCTAAGTTTTGAATATTGCAATATCAGAAGAATCGACATTTTCATGATCTAGGCCCATCACTCTTGAGAAATCTTGGTGGATGATTGATTTCTTGGAGCCTGTCGATGAAGGGATCTAATATCGCCCGTTCATATAGTGATATTGCAATTTTCATAAATCGGTCAGTTTTAGAGATTGATGTACTTTATTGAAGAACAAATCTTTTTTATTTGGAATATTAGATTCTCAAGAATATTTTGTTAAATATAATTCACAGTGCAGAGGATAAATGTAAAGATTTCATTCGTGTTTACTCAGCATTTATAATCTCAATTTAGGTAACACATTACTATTTACTTCATTATTGAAATATTGATATAATTGAAAAAAGTAATATTTTGAATACATAATTTATAAATCAGTTTTTTTGTTGCACTATTTTTGGATTTCATCGCGGGAAAAGGCCAAAATTTAGTTTAATTTTCAATTTATGGAAATATCAAAAGAATCTTTCCGATATTTACATTTTCACCCTCCAAGATATCTATGTGCTAACTTAGGTAACTCTAGATTATATGGCCTGTTCTCTACAGCACTAATGTATGCATACAAACACATTCATTTTATTATAAATCTACCAGAAATTCCGGGAACTGATTGTCCCGGAATTTATATTTTACTTAAACGGTGGAGGGAAAGGTCTGGAATTGTATTTTTTCAATAGAATAATGAGATTTATATTTTCATGAATCAGTCAATTTCAGTGATTATTTTGATTCATTGAAGTGTAACTTTTCCGATTTAAAATATCGGCGCCTCAAAAATATTTTATTAAATATGACTCGCAGTGCATAGTATCCAAAAATTTTAAATTCTTCAATCATCAGAACATTTATTTACCCAAATTACATTAGTAATGTAGTTATTTATTTCATTTAGACCATTTTAATAGTAATACTAAACAGTAAATATGCCTATTACTTAAGATTTTCAAATTGGCCATTGGGTAAAGATTTGAATGGGTATTCTGCATGAATAAAACCGTGATTGCTTTCAGGAAGTTGATTTATCGAGTTAATAATATAAATACTGTAAATGATTAAAAAATATTATCTGTTTTTTTATTTTTTAGAAAAATTCATATTTATTTTTCTTTATTTAAATTTCAGTAACAATTAACTAATTTTTCTTTAGAGTTTTTTTCGAAGTGATAGCAACACGCTGATGAAACATGATTTATTGCCATGCATGTGCATTAAATTGTTATTTCGACAGAAATAATTTTTTTGAAAATTCATTATAAATAATAACTTAATTTGTAGGTAAAAATGATACCATTAAAAGGATAATGTTTTGAACTTCAATTTGATATAAAAATTAATTTTTATGCAATACTATTTTCGGAAAAAACGTCTAAATTTAGCTTACTTTTAATTGATTAAAATTTTTATTAAAAAATTTGTTAATCTTAACCATTCTCGAATCCACTCGAACACACACAAAAAAATTTCATCAAAATCGGTCCAGCCGTTTAGGAGGAGTTCTGTCACATACACACGCACAGAAGAATTTTCTCTCTCTCTTTATTTTATATATATATATATATATATATATATATAATCTGATTTAATTAAAATTAAGTAATATTTTTGCATTTTCCTGTAATAACTTACAGATATATCGTTCCATAAAAATAAGCTTTAAGTATTTTATCATATTGTCTTTTTAATAACACCAATTCAATTATTTTGTTATTTTTTCCTGAATTTTATAAAAAGTGGTGTGTGTTTATGCAAAATTTGGAACGATGTATATACGTTGCAACTATAATACACGATGAATATTACAGTTTCTACGAAACTCCGCTGTTTTCAGCGTTTCATTTAGTATCTAAAAGTGCGATTTGCTTCTTTTGGGGAAAGTCGAAGATAGATTTTTCTTTATTATTATTATGCAGTTTGTACTTGGAATTCGAAAGTCAAGTTGCTATACTATAATTAGAAGACAGAATGTATTATTAATATAATTGTAATTAAGAGTACCGAGTTAATTCAGTTTTCGATGTTATCATGGAACTTAAATCTATGAAATGATTGAAATAATATTACTACTGATGTACTTTATCTAGTGAATATTGAATATCACGTTATGAATGTGATATTTAATACATTAATCACGCCAATACTCCTTTTTAAATTAGCAACTCGCCAAGCGCAGTTACTAGAGAGATAAGATGGCATTGAAAAAACTGACATTGGAGTTTTGACGTGTAATAAAAGTAGATGACTTCTCGAAATATTTCAGATAGGAAAATATTCGACATTTCCAAGGCTATAAAATGCGCAAATATGAAAAAAAAATTCATAGTCACTTAATTTAATTTTGTTTATTGTTTGGAAATTTTGTTATACATTTTACTTTATACGGCAAATAATGTTTTTGAAATTTTTTTTAAAAAATAACTATCTTAATTTAAATTGCTGACATCGTTTAATTCAAATTGCTGACTATAAATATTTTGATAAATTATAGTCAGCAATTTAAATTGAGCAATCATATTTTAAAAGTACAAAAATAAATCGTTTGCTACTTGAAGTAAAAGTTGAACTAAAATTCCCAAATAATGCATGCTCTAAAAATGTTGAATACGAATTTAAATATTACAACTCGATGTATAAGTCCAAATAAAAAGCTTAATTAAATAAATATTCAATTATTTAAAATTCTTTCATTTCTGTAAAGTAATATATTAAAAACTTTTTTTAAAAATTACACTTTTATGTGATCATATGTTGAAAGAGTTCCAATTAGTAAAAGGCTTGCGGTACATTTATTTATGTAACACATGGGCATTTAAAAATTCCTTTCAAACTAACTTCCCCCTGCAAAATTTTCTGAAGTGTTAACGTTTATTGACTTTTTCATATATTTAAACTAATATTTCCTTATAAATATTAATAATAAAGAAGATATCATAGTAAGTCTTTCAATGGATGAATTAAAAAAGTAACAATGCATTTACTAACTCTTATTCAATTTGAAAGGATGGATAATAAAGCATTAATTGATGTGTTTACAAAACTTTTAAAAATGAGTCCTTTCGAAACTTATGCAAATTACCGATCTTCTATGAACATCTGAATACAACTGTTCAAATTCATCATTTGTGGCATTAAAATACTTTTTTAACTTCGTGAGAACGGAGTTTCTTCGTCTACGCAAAGCGAATTATGCGCAAGACCACAAACCGACTCCGCCGGAGGACGCAAGGATTTGAATTCCCGGACAATCGATGGAAGGAGCCAGACTCCGGACCTTTCCGTGCACACACAAAGGTAGCGAGAACCAACCAACATGCTGGGAGTTTCTCACTCTCAGTCACGAGTTAGAGAGACGGAGGAAGGACAAAAGCGAATTCCTTTATGAATGTCGAAAGGTATGAGTCAAATGATGCTGGAAGAATTTCCACTGGGCACGTTGGGAACAGAAAAATTCCGTATTCAATCGACGTCTCACGGCTGACAGACAGTAAATATCAGCACCCTCTAATGGCAACCACACGAGTTAAAATCTTTTCAAAGTTAGTTTATCTATTAAATCAGAAACATTGTCTTTAGACTAACTAATAAATCTTTCCTTATTTAGTGTCTGCTGTATAAAATGGGACCAACCGAAGATTTTCTGCAAATGGCATACCAAAAAATTAGTATTCGTGATTTATCTCTAAGAAAAGTATGAATTTTTATCGTTGGGAAGTAGGTGCTTTTCAAGGTTTGGCACTTCTATCTTCATTAAAATAGTACTCTTCAACCCAAATTAGATGCATTAAGAAAGGATTTGATTTTTCATGAAATTCAGCTCAGTAGTAAAGCTTTAAACGCACAGGTTGTCGCTAATCAGGAAAATTACCAATACTGAATGAATGCCATTTATTAAGTTGATACACTGACGAGCCAGAAAAACTAGTACAGTAAGTCGTATGCAAATAATAGTAGTGCTCAAACAATTAGCGTTAAGCGATTTAATCGTCAGGGCGTACATAAGACAACAGGCGTCTCAGGATGTTATTACGTCGATTCTTGCTGTTACCAGGGCCGGTTATTTCAGTGGAGACCTGCCATCAGCGAACGAGAGATGGGACACAACATGGCCGAAGTAGAGGTGAAATTTGGAATTTTACGCATGACCATTTCAAGGGTATACCAGGTTTCCGGTAAAATTTCCGATCACCGACGGCGGGACGGCCGGAAAAGACCCACCTGTCCTTTGTCTATGAAACAATAAATCTTGATAGATAGAACTATAGATAAATGTTAGTTTCGTTCTTTTTCCAAACATCCATTTTCTCACCCCACCTTTGAAATATTAAGAGACGACCACAAAATATTATCGTACCAAATAAACGGCTCTATTCTATGTTTCGATTAATTCATTCATAATTCTGCAGGTTTCACTTTTAGGACTCTTTTGGGATTATCTTGAAAAATCAGCTCAATATATGACGAGAAATATGATCAAATAAATGGATTCAATTTCTTAACATCAAAACTCTCTTTTTTTACAAAGGGAATGAGGATTTTTACTTGAAATCAAACTTGATCCTTTCTCTGAATTTTTTTTATTTCCTATTGTTTTATGTTTCCAATTCATTCTATTTCACATATTTAAGCACGTAATATCTGTTATGACATCAATATTGAGTTGTAAACTTTTTTTCCAGATGTAACTTTCATTTACTTATCTTATGTGAAATTTCACGAAACAAATTAATAAAGTATTTGAATTGATAATAATTAAAAGTTTGCAACAGCAATCGAATGCGTGGAGCAAAGAGTATCATAAGATATTCAAATTATGCTCGTTATGCATTATCTTCTTTGAAATGCTCGCAAATTGTATCATAAAGATACCAAATACAGAATTTTGCAACAGATTTCTTCCTCTTTTTCCGGTCTAGAATTTTGAACATTTATATCATTAAATGTTTACAAAGGAATTTATTTCACTTCATTCTAAATAACAAAAAAAAGTAACTGGGTTTAATCAGTATTGATGAAGCATTTCTTCAGTATTCTTCTAAAAAATGCATTTATTATTTTTGGACACTTATACATACTTTTTTAATTTCAGAGAGAAAAACTATAAATCCAAAAAATAAAATGGATTCTTTCAACATTACTTATGATAGAATATAATAAAAAAGAACTTAAATTTAATCTTATGGAGAACTCGTAGGGAAACTTGCTAACACCAATATATGTTTAGTTGTATTATCAATGAAATCACCACTGAAAGAGTTTTGGTTCTTAAACGATAGGTACGTAACAGTGACATCATAGTTACTATCATATTTATTATTCAAAATAATAATCATCAACGGATACAGCTTGAGTGCTTCTCTCTCATGTAACGTTATATCACCATAACTGTAACTTTTACTTATTTAAACAGCGTTGCAAACATGAAGACGCTTTGACACGTTCTCTGTCTGTCCAGCCGTTATTCTAGGTGCCTGAATTGATGCACAAAGACTTGGATTGCTTACAAAGTGAAAAACAGCGAGATCGATCTTTAGGGAGGTGGAAGGGAAATCGGTTGAACCTCATTCTACTTTAAAACATTTAAGTGAAAGGCATGCAAAAGTAGATCTACAGGAAATTCGAATGCAAAAATGTTAATAAAATAATGAAGGAAAGTAATAGTTCAAAGCATATGACGGTTAATAATATACCGAACATAATTGCATGTATTAAATATGGAAAACTAATTTTGAAATAAAAAATCTTAGAAAAAAACCGAGTAGCATATATCGGGATATTGAGTATGTATTTTTGATTATACACCAATTGAATTGAAATTTCAGACATTTTTATAATTTTTAAAGGACAATGGACACTATTAAGCATTTTTTTTGAGTATTATTCATTTAGAGCAAGAAAATAGTTTTGGCACTTGTTATAAAACATAAGCATGTCAAGTATCTTTAAAAAGTCAAATATATTAAGAAATCAGACAATATATAGTTATCAAACATTTTAAACTATTCCAGACAACTCGATTTTCAATTGTTTGTATCATTTTTTTTTTCATCCTCCTCTATTAGTTTATTTGGTGTGCTTGTCACTGAAATTCAAATGATAATTTTTTGCGCACGTGCTGGCAAGTCATAATAATGTCGTGTTTTGTTGAAATTAAAATTATCTTCACAATCCGAAAGATTTCGAAACATGAAGTTCTCTCTTAATGTTTAAAAGATACCTTCAGTGTCAATTTCATGTAATATTCTCAAAAACTAAGTCGACGAGAGCACTTTAAATATATTTAAAACTGATTCAAGCATCAACTAGTGAAAAAAAATCATTAAAAATATATTAATTACTCTAAGCCCCCCCCCAAACATTCCTTTTATTAACAATTGCAATTATTGATATAGTGCTGTTTTGTCAAATATAAGTGCTGTTTTGGTAACAAAACAATAAAAGGAATATATCCTATTTTTGTTGGGTTTTTACTTACTCCAAAATCCTCAAAATCGATATCTCGTGTAAATTTTCCTTTTTGTAAATTATCCGATTTTTTAAAGAACGGAACACGAGCACACAAATCTGTAAATATCTTGAACATATTTAACCGAAAATTTAATAAAGATACTGTATCGCTTAGAAATTGCTGGATTGAATGGTTTTGGTCTTACAGGCGAATAATAGATTTCATTTATCTAGATTACTTCTTTTTAAATTTTAGAGCTGACAGAGCGATAAACAGAATTAATATTCAATATTTCTTTTGTATCTAAATAGTGTAAAATGTGCTCACATATTTGGCTGTTGCAACAACTTTTTTGTTTATTGTATGTGTAAGAAAATATAAAAACTTTAAAAAAAACGTAATTATAATAATTATAATAGCTTTATTTTTGCATTATCAGTTTATTACATAGATTAAAGCATGGAACATAAAATTATATTTTTTTAATTGGTAAGAAATCGCATCCTCACAGATCCTTGTGAAATTACATACCCTTAAAGGTATAGATGTGTAATATTTCGCTCAGCAAGAAATTACTTTGAATAATCTTGAATATTTTTGAGGACGATACTTAGCAATTATAACTTATATCTTCATACTAAAAACGATATTTAACAATTCCTGTTCAAACATTCCGAAATATTTGTGTCCTCTGAATCTTTTAAACAGTTGAATATAAAACAATAAAGAAAAGTCCCCAGCTCAAATAAATTTCACTTCTGTTCTCGAATAATTAAAAATTTACAAAGTAAAAAACTTACGATTATTGTCACAAATTTAATGCAATTTAACAGATATTTGTTCAGTAGAAAAAAGGGCTCAGCGGTTTCTATTTTAAGATAATTTAGTTTTTATTAAGAAAAAAAAATGTTTATCGTTATCACAAGTGAAGGACAAGAGCGAAATGTTCAATATTTCAGGGACACCAGCGGAAAAGCTGTGACGTCATGGATGACGAAGATTGTTTAAGTTTGTTCATAGGACGACAGCTTGCAGGTAATTTTTTGGAGCCGTTTGGCGATATAGTAGTCCGCCAGATTTGTGATGAATCGAACTTCATAGAAACATTGTAATACATCTTTTTAAGTATTTCAGAGTCAAGAATGCTTGGAAATTAGATTTATTTATAAGAGGTAACTCATTTTATTTCTTTTTACCTCATTATAAATTTTTATCATATTAGTCGGAATCAATAAACTACCGATTTCTTTTATTTGTTTAAAATATTTAATGACATCGTAAAAGTAAATACCAAATATTTGAATAATTAATAACGGCTAATTTTAAAATATAATTTCAACCTTACTTCTTTTCGAAAACTATTTAAATGCAGATATTGATTAAAATATAACTCTAATCCTATATTTTTTTTTGTTGATAACTTGATTGTGAAACTTCTAATAGGGTTGTTTTAGAAAATTATGGGAATGACGTTTTTTTGTCGCCAAACGTGCTTGTTGTCAATGAATCTTCAGAATTATTCAACTGCAACGGAATATTTATAATAGGTTGAAACATTACATCCTTCCTTATTCGATGCACTTTTGAAGCAACAAGTAATATCGTTGCTTCTGATACGTCACCTTAAATTTCTGCAATGAATACCAACCAAAGCGATATGATGTTTGAGCAAAGCAAGCACCTTATTTCTGAACAGCATCAAAACGGCTTTGAACGTAATCGAAAACTTAGTAATGGTGTCGATTTTTCAACTCCCTTGAAAAGACAAACATTCACAAATGGAAACTTTGTCAATGGAGATCCCGGAGATCTCTCAGGAAAAGAGGAAACATTGCTTAAGAGAGACCAAAGGCCACTTTCTTACGATCCGAAATTGGTAATCGAAACAACAGAACTAACTGCTGATGCACTCAGAGATCTCTTTGAAGACAAGATTTGCGTCTTATGTATCAGAAATTATGTTCCTAAAGTTGTGTGCGAAAGACTGGATGCTTTTTTACAAGAAAAGGGATCGGAACCTTACACTCATGAAATCAGAAAAGATGGCAAAGTGGACTTGCAGTATTTTGGGGTGAACAGATATGGCTTTCCTCTAAACAGCATATACACTGATGACACAGGGAGGAATCTTGAAAAGTATCTGTCGCTGGCTCTACCTACCATACGCTCCATTCGAAAGGCTGCAGCACCTTACCTCTCCCCTATCGACAAATTTCGAGTGGAATTAGATGAAACATGGCCGAAAAAAGCCAATGTGGCGATATTGAACGGTCAGAAAACATTTTGTGGGATTGGCCGCATAATGCCCACCAGCTTGTCAGAATTGTCCGAGGTCCAACCCCATTTCGATGCTGTGCCCACGTCCTGCTTTCCAAATATTTACAAGCAGTTCACGGCTAATTTTTACCTGAACGTTCCAGATCAAGGAGGTGAGCTGGAAATATGGAATGTGCCCCCACTCGATATTACCGAAGTCGAATCTTTCAAGATACCAGAAAACTGGAGAGCTACTTTGCCAGCATCGATGAAGGTGAAACCGGAGCAGGGAGATCTCGTGCTCTTCAACACCCGACGCCCTCACGCGATCACGAAATTCCGTGGGCAAAACCCCCGGGTCAGCGTCCAGACTTTCATCGGATTTACAAAGGAAGAAGAAGTGTTCTTGTGGGTTTGAATGAACTTCTTCGCACTCTGGTCTTCAAATGGGGCGGGGGGGGGAGAAGGAACTTTCCTCGGTGGTAGATACTCACAGCTTACCGGACAGATGCTCACAGCTTGGGGCCTTCGCGGTTGGAGGGCACTCGTCGCCAGAATAAACTATCTGACTGGGTTAATTTACTTTCAATTATAACCATCTATTTATAACTATAACTATCTATCAAATGTCCATCATTAAAAATTTTATTTTGTAAAATTTGTTTGCAAATAAGTTATAGATAATTTATTTTGGATGATGGAATTGGTCTTAAAAACAACTTTGCCGTACCCCAGATCAAAGTTTCAGGAGCTAGCGCATATTCTAACGATTTTTCTTTAATTTTATCTTCTTTTCCGATACATTCTGAAAGTAAAAAATCTTAAAATTTCTTTTTATGTTATTATTGAAACTGCTGTTTGTTTTTGAAACTATTATTTGAAACTGCTGTGGGTTTTTGTTTTTGTTTTAGCGTGTTATAGTTTTTTAGTCTGTTTTCAAATCTTAATATTTTCAAATTCTGTGATACAGTCCCTCTTTTTGCTATTTCGCATCACCCATTTCACGGAGAATGGGAGAGCTAATTCTCATAATTTGAAAATTAGCTCTTTTAATTTCAGAAAAGAAATTTTTCACTGAAATACGTGGCTACAGCTTTTATTTTACAAAAAAACTTTTTTTTTTCATCTTATAATGAGCACAAAAAATTATTTGATATTTCGAAATTTATTTTTTTTTCTTACGATATATAATATTTATGATACAACACTTAGTGCATTTTTTCAGTATACAGAAAGCTTGTTTAAATTGAAAGATTTTAATTCGGATTCTTAAATTATTCAATTTTTTTATCCTCTTCAAATTCTAGAATCAGCACAAGGACAGATCATAACAAAAGAAGATAAAACACAGTTTATAATTTCAATTTACTTTAGTTATTTCAAGGAAAGGGTTTTCAAGGGTGTTTTTTTTTTTTCAAAGTAAATACGTTTGTAATTAAACAATTTTAAGTTATTTTTCCATTGAATGGTTTCACTACAACACGTCGCATTGAAGCAAAATGCCCTCCAAATTTGAAATGTTTTGTTCTTTTATAAGGCTTATATTATGATACTTGTAATTGTAACATTGTTTTGTTAATTTCAAAGCTATAAAAATTATTATTATTATTTATTTTTATTGTTATTTTTATAACTGTAAGCTTATTAAATACTATTTATTCTTACTTTATACTTTAAAGTAAGCAAGTTTTTATTAATTATCCCCGTCGTTAAATATTTATTAAAAATAAAATTGTCTGCTATAATTATTATAATTATTATGCTTTTATAATAATTTTTTTCTATTTTCAATTTAAAAATTACAGTTTAATTTTATTCCACTCAGCAATTCATTTATTTTTCCTTACTTTGATATTTTTTCACGAAACGAAGTTTTTATTGAAATCTATCAGCTTAGATAAATTCTCTATTCTTAATATAACTTGAACAAGTCGCAATAATTTTATTTGAAACTTCTCCTTGTTACTAACTGCTAACTTTATTATCGAAGTTTTAAAAAATGAATAGTATTGAAATATTATATAAATTTAAATGCTATACTTTTGAATCGTTAAAGAATTATTAAATATAAGCTAAAAATATTTATTTTATATCTTAGTGATATACTTAGTGAATATCTAATTAAGAGTTTTTATTTATTTACTTAATTAAGAAGTAATGTAATAAAGAATTAATTTCATCATTTAATAAATGAAATGTTTTATTGAAAGTAAAATTTGGTAACTGAAGCTTTCTTTAAAACAGGTGTTCATAAAATATTTTGTAAGATGCAATACTAATTATTAAAAAAGTAACTGAAAATATTCTTTCCTTGTATTATCGAATTTATACAAAATTTGTTTTGTATTTTTATATGTCCATTTAAAACTTATCATGTAAAAATTGTGAATATTAGCTTACGATGTTTATTACATAGATGACTGAGAAAATTCTTTTAACAGTTCTTTTTTTTTTTTTTCATATTTCACGATTTTAAAAATTGATGTGATTAGAACTAAGAAAATATTTTATTTGAAAATGCTACAAATTAGGTTACGTATATTTTTATATATTGTTGTATATATTTATCCAATAAAATAATTCACTTCAAAATTACCTTCTTTCGTCGTTTTAATTTAAAACTACATTTTTGTCGTTTTAATTGTTGAGTTTTTAAACGCTTTTACTTCAAATGCCAGCCCTGCTCATTTTTAATTTTTCATTTCTTTCAAACTTTAAATTTACTTTTTTGTCATTTCTTTTTCACTTAATTCATCATTTTCTCTTTATCATTAAAAAAAAACTGTCTCTTATAATCAGTTACATTTCCAGTCTTAAAAGTATACTATTGAAATAGCAATTCCGTAATTTTTCCGCTGTGTATTACCAGACATCTGCAATGATAAAAATTTTCAGTGGCCTTGATGGGAAAACAACTGGAGACCCAGAAATGCAAATAAAACTGATGACTCCCTCACTCTTATCGTGACATTTTCTGAAATGATTGGACTGTGAAATGACAGGAGGTGATCAGATTTGAAAACCGAGAATTTACTCTGTATTCTTTCAAAGATTGAACTGAAAACCAAGATTATTTACAGAAAGATAACTTGCTTTTAAAAGAATGAATTTGTGTTTTAAATTAAACTACAAAGATTAAAAAATTATGAATAGATTATTTTTTTTAGCATTTTTGCACATGAAAATGTAATATTGGGCAATGACAGCCGACGTTATGGAGAATATAATTGAAGATATAAAGTATTTTCAATTGAAAAATGATTTGAACTTATATAAGCTTTTTTAGAATATACTAATTTACTGATAGTCATCTTTTAAGAGAATCATATATGATATCTTATTGATAAGAAGAACATTATAAAAATGAAGTGATTGTTTCGATTTGACCTTTTTTTTTATTTGTAGTGAATTACTTTTTTCCCATCAAAATCGACAACTTTGTTAAGTTTTATAATACTTGCACGAAAAAAGAAATATTTCATTAAAATTTTTAATTGAGCTGGATCCATATATTTAATTAACCACGTATTATTTAATTGTTTCTGGAAAATACAAACGAGTTTATTTACTTATCATATATTTTATATAATATTCACCATTTAAAAAATTCTTACTATATTTTTATTCATTTATTGTTTACACGTTAAAGACATTCAATCTACTTAAAAATGTATTAATTAAATTTTTCTGGTAAATTATAAAGAAAGTTTAATGAAGGTTATGTGAGAATTAATGACTTTTTTAAAAGCTTGCAAACATTTTTATCTCAAAGATGACAGATATATCAGATAATCTCTGCTGATATTATAAATGAGATAGTTTGGATGGATGGATGGATGGATGATAGTCAATCAAACCAGAAAAACTGAACGAAATTGGATGAGATTTAGCACAGGGATAGATTATAGTTTAGAACAGGATATGGGTCACTATTTATTCCGATTAATTGAGTGGTTAATTTTTTATTAATTAAAAACGAACTCTTCCTCCAAGATTCTTCATTTCCCCACCGCCAAATGAGTAAGACCAGTTTGTTTTCCCTCCCACTCTAATGAGGTTAGGCTTAACATATTTTAAACCGGTTATTTCAAACGATTGTTTATTTTCTTAAACAGAATCGTTTGAGATAATCGTATTTAAAACTAAACATTGTTTAAAAAATCCATTATTTGGATTCATTTTGAAGTATTTTTGAATTAAAATATAACAGAAGAACAAATTTTTTATCTGTATTGCGTTACGTCTATACAAATTAGGCATTGGAAATTCACGCATGCGCAGTGTGTTGTAATTGTTAATAACAGTAGTTTCATTTTAATTTAAAGTTTAAAAATTATGCATATAATACTGTTGTAGCTATCTCAATCTCGATAAAAAAAATAGACTTGCTTTAATTTTTAAGAAATACGGACTATATTTGCTTTTTTTCCTGGTATACACTGTAAATAAATTGTTTGTACGCTTTTCCATATTTACGCAGTCTCCGATAAAAGCCAGTTATTTACAATTTTTAGCTTTGCAGTGCATTGTTTATTTAATTGTATACTTGATTTCAATACGGTTGGCAATCTATCGAAATTTCCTTTCCTAATGCTCTTCCGATAACTTATATGCGATCATTGGATGAAAAAATAATGTGATTTGACAAAATGCACATAATAAATTACATTATATGTATGTAGAATTTTAGAAAATATCACAAGTATCACCAGCAAATATCACCAGCAAAGATTTAAAATATTCAGACAATAATTTTATATCTGATGAGAAGTAACGACTGATTTAGAATGCCGTTTTAAAGTAGGGAATAGACGTTATTCTTCCATTGTTCAAATGATCGAAGAAGAAAAGTGCAGAAAAGAAATATTGAGGAAAAAAATTCCTCTTATTGTAAGTTTGAATAAATAAATAGGGTTGCAAATCATAGCTATAAAATTGGACGAAGTTTTTGTTTCAGCTGGGAAAAAAGTTAACGTTCTTACTGGTGAGCTTTAACTATAGCAATTTGCATAAAATCGAGAGGGACTAATAATCAGATGGAGAGATAGTCTTTCTCATTGATTTTACGCGATTGAGTTCCAGAAGAAGTTTTTAAAAACTTACTGTAGTTTTATTTTTTAAATTTTTACAGAAAATGAACTCAATAAATATTCCTGAACAGAAATTTTTAAAAAAAACCTTTAAATCAAAAATAAAAGTCGGAAATATTTTGAAAATTAGAAGAAATATTCCTTTCATGACTAAAAAAAGGTATAAAGCCATAAATTCATAGTTTGTAAGTTTATTAAAATATTTGCTGAGAATTTTAGAGATGAGTAATATATAACCTGCATATAAACTAAAAAAAAATGAATATTATATCTTTTTGATGTTTAAATATTGGGCTTCGACCGGAAATAATACGAAACTTCCAATATTTGTTACATGAAGAATCATTAGCACAAGTCTTTTAGAAGGATCAAATTATTATAATGCTGTTTAAGAACTTTGGGACATACTGAGAAATTATTAGAATTCAGCTGAAAAATCTCGAGATTTTTGTGGGGCTTCCTTCGACTCGCGTCCACCAATCATTGTCAGAATTGCATTTGAAAATAAAATAAAAAATCTCTAGAAATGAAATATTTTACAAATGCGGCAAGTCAGGAGTACAGAAACCAACCTAGACGCAACTCGGACCTTTTCGACTAAATCCGTATGAGTGAAATCTGCCTTCCCGTGTCTTTGTAAACTTGACATCGCTATAAACCGGGCTTAGTGGATGAAATTTGGCAAACAGTTTTATTTTGCGTGTGCATCAGACTAAATTCAGAAAAACTGCAATGTCTGTATCAGTAAACAGCCATGAGTATTCGAAAGTCGCACTTTAAAACACAGCATAATTCTCAGTTATATTTGCCAATTGACATTTGCATTGTTAATGGTTATTTAAACTGATTCATAATCATTTCAATTAATAGTAACTGAAATAGGATTCGCAATCACATCCACCGGCCAATGAATTGGAAACCTTTGAGTTTTGCATTTGAATGAGTACCAGGAATGAAGTATGCAATTTTTTTTTTCAGGGCATGGAAGTGGTGCCCTTGTATTCCCCGAGTTTAAACAAACAGCCATGTGATACCTAGATATATTGGTTGATCAAGTGCACCATGCAATGCTGTGTTTTTATCCTAATGGTGAGCGGATACTTCATGGACGGTAAAGCTACTATACATCGTGCCAAGAGGATTCAAAATTGGTTCGCTGAGCATCAAGTCTGACTTTCAACACCTTTCCTGGTGACCGCATAGCCCGGATCTTAACCCCATAGAAAATGTGTGGGAAAATGTGGAAAGACGCATCCGACAGCACTCTCCTCTTGCATCTAATTTATAAGATCTAAAAAGCTGCATAGCCAATGCACGGTATTTATTCTCTGGATGTAAATGCACTCCAGAAGCTTGTAGACTCGATGCCCAAACGAATCAGAGCAGTTATCTGTGCAAAAGGTGGTCCAATGAAATATTGGTATTGGGTTTCTAATGCTTTGGCCAGTGAGTGTATATAGGTAATAAAAATAGTTTTCATCTGTGTTAATTAGCTTACATTTGTAGCGACAATATTTTTTAAATGTTCTCATTACAATAAACAGTTTTAACTTGCATTTGTAGAATCAAAAATCACTTAAAATGCTTCATAATGACTTTTATAGCTATAGTTAAGAACATATTTAAAACCAATATTTATTATGAGCAGGTAAAAATTCGATGAACACCTGATAGTTCTATTTGATGGACAATCATTTCGAGCAATCTAGAGTCACTTTACGATAAACCCACCTCAGTGTATTTCTTAATTTATTGTCACTAAGCATATATAAATACATAATTATTTTTTTATATGACGTAGGGCCAGTACAAAAAATAATATAACTCGTGTGAAATTAGCATTTAAAGCTATTAATCGAAATCAATACTTTAGTTCCAAAAGCATTAAATAGTGTTTAGACACAGGCGTATAATACATGCTACAAAGAGCAAAAAGCTTTTTACAATTGCACAATCAGTCAATTTTAATATTTAAAAAATTTAAATTTTCGGACATCGATCAAGAAAATTTTATAAAAGATTCCTTTATCATTCATGGTGATTTACAGATGAAAATTTTTTCTTTAAAGGCACGTGTTTTCTTCCTGCCTGCTGACCTTTCCAAATAATATTTTTTAGCCTTTATATTTTCCTTGAATCGTCACACTTCATATTTATAAGAATGCGATTTCGTGATTACTTTTTATCTGCTTCTTGAGATGATAAAGTTGGAAAATTTCATATCTTCTTGCGTTATTAGGTACATTATTAAACAATAACATATCTAAAATTTAATTATAATCTGATTTTATTTAATTGGGAATCCATAAGATGTTGTCATAAATTAGCGATTTGCGAAAGAAATTGGCTTTTGAACTTCAGATAATTAAAGAAATTGTTTGTAAATTAAAGACTTTAAAATCGAATTTAATTAAAGCAAAAAAAATGTTTTCTGTTACTCTAATAAAATCATTTAGAATAGTCTGTCTAATAAACAGTAAAAGTTCTCTTTTAATTTTTTGAGTGCATAATTCACTATTCTCGAGAATGCGAAAACTTAGTGGAACGAATGCCTTAATGAACATTTTGCATATGCACCTTAATATTTAAGAATAACAAAAATGCAATCAAATTTTAAAAAATGACTTGAATTTCAGCAATAAACTCTAGTATTTTGGAAACTTTCGTACACAAATATGAATACAATACCTAAGAATAACACACATTTAAATATGTTTTAAATTTTGTAAGAAACAGTCAAGCTTTAGATAGGTGTCAATATACTGAACAGTTTTTAGAGCTTTTCTCTGTGGGCATTTTGGCGTTGACTTCAATAATGCCCTGTGGTGAAAACGAAAAATGTGATGGAAAAAAACAGCGTGATTAAACTGACTGCTAATTCCATATAGTTTTAATTCTCCAACTCCGTATAATTATATCCGTGTAATTAGTAAATCGAAGAAATTGTAATGTTTTATTTTTATTTATAACCACCTTAATATGCAAACATACAAAAATATATTTAATAAATATTCTAGATGAAATGGCAAAACTTTCATTCTAAATTTAAACTATCAAAAAGATATTTTTAAAAACTGATAACGATTTGTTGGGACTGAATGCCCAAATTAAATCATCGAGAGACAGAGAAAAAAGAGATTCAATCGGAAGTTAAATAAAAATAACTATCATTTTTGATCGAAATACTATCGCTTCTGAAATTCAGAAATACATACTTTCAATCCTGCAATATTCAAAGAAAAACGACTTCTATGAAGCAACGCTTGTTGACTTTTGAGGAAGTCAACCAACATTCTTATGTTGGTTGACTGTTGAGGAAGAAAGCTGGTTTACTGTCATGAATGAAGCGTTGATATCTACAAATCTTTAAATATTCAGAATTCTTTGACATAAGAACTGAAAGGATGTTTTAAAATATTTATCAAAAGTGAATTAAATTAAGGAAAAAATTATCTATATCAATTAAAGCATGAAAGCGTATCTCATCTTTGTTTATAATCTTCGTTTTATTTCTGTATAATTATTGTAAGATTTTAAAACGTAATCATATGGAATAATTTAGCACAATATTCACACTCCTTTGAATTTCGTTAGTTGTATGACTTGGCAATACAATAACTTTGCAGGCTATCAATATATCTGGCTATTCGCCGATAACAAACAATTACAGCTATTTTTATTACACTTACATGTTGCCATTTTTCATGTATTCTAAAATATAGTTTCTTGATCAGCAATATTAAAATTAGATTATTAAGATTCTCTGCTATTATTTGTAATTAAAACTTACCAATTAACTTTTTGAAGTATATTTCTATATAGTTTTATTATATGCAAAGTTTCCAACTCACAAATCACCCACTGCGAAATGAAATAAACTGAGTTGTTTAAGAATTTTTGTAATTTGTTGAGTATGTTAGAAATATCAATATATTTTTATCCCTCTTCATTAATACACTTTTATGGAAGAAAGTCACTTAAACTGAAAAGGACGTTCTCAGAATTATAATTTTTTCTGTTTGATTAGACATATTTTTAGATAAATTTTAAAGAAAATGGTGTCTTATAAACGAAATCCACAAAATAACCGTTTGTTAAGTTCCTCGTTCATTGCATTGTGCTCTATCTGCAGGATAGCCGGAAAGAAACAGAAACGTTTTCAATTCCTTGATTATTATCTTGAATTTTTTGCATTTGGGAGTACATATTGTCGCGAATTCATAGATTGCAAATTTATGTTTATGGATGAAGATATTTAAATGTCTATTTTTTTCTATTCTATTGATAACTTTAAAACTTCAATGAGCGAGCCCTAAGGGATGTATTTTGATTTACCAGAATGGCACAGAGTTGTATTTGCCATATTTAAAAAAAAACAACTTATAATACATAAATTTGTGTTCCTTATGATACTTTTCATTACAGAATGAATATTTTATGAATTAACTTTTAAACAAAAGGAAAGAAGATGTTAGCTTCGCATAGAAAATAATTTGAATAAAATTTGTCATAACTATGCAAAACAATTTATGATGGCATATATATTTACCATAATTCTTTTACATTATGGTTCTAATTTATTAAAAATGTTATTTACTAGTCGGTTTAGTTTAAGTTATATTAAATCCCCGTTATAAAGCTACACTAGGGCTATTTTGGGACGAACCTCGAAATTTTGAACCATGGTCAGATGACGAGGACAACACCTGAGCTGCTCCCCTCTCCACACTACACCAGCGGGAGTACGTTTGATTCTCAAGGGTTTAACGTGCAGCAAATACCCTTACATGGCGTCTCTTCGTTGGAACTGTGTCTCGAAACTGAAAACCCACGGCTCACGAGCCAAGACCTGAACACCAGGCCTCCATGATCCACTCGTTCATTTAGAGTTTGGTTAAATCCTTCAGACTTGTCTATTCAGATTTGTCAGGGTAATTGAAGAGACTGCATCTTATTATGCTGCGGTTTTTAATTTTTGATGACTTATTTTATATTTAATGCTGCGACGCATATTTAACTAATCAATCTTACAAGCATGTCTTGTTTTTTATCTCCTTACAATATTAGACCTCCTCTAGTTTTTTAATTAAATTGTCTTTAATCTATCGTTTAATTACATCCGTCATTTAATTAATTACATGTGACATTTTACTGACATGCGTAGGATTTATTTTATAACACGCGAAAGAATTGAGGCTTATGTTAGGAAATTTGGAGCCAGCGGTTGTTTTAAGAGATATTCGATATCTTTTGCCATATACAAATTTTTGATTATTATATTTGTCAACATTTATATATTTCCAATGTTTTGTAAATTAATATATTTCTTCAATGAAATCATGTGATAAAATTTTATTTGGTATAATATTTCGCTTCAAGACCACACAGAATTACTCTATCTTAATTTGTTGATAAGTTTGAAAAATTCAAACTGCAAATGATTTTACTTTTTAGAGTTTACTTTTTTTAAATTAATTTTTTTAATGAAAGTGAATGCAGAATAGGGAAGAATTATTGCTAAAATCTCAAAAACATTGAAAACGCTGCTAAATATTAATTTAATCAAAAAGAATTTATTTTTATTGGAATTAAAAAAATATATGATTTGAAATATATTTAGAAAAAAGATTGAACGAAATTTAATAATTAAAAAAATACTTAATATCGCTTAAAGGATATGTTTGACATATTTAAACTTTTGGTACGAAAATTAAATTTGGTCTAAATTTACTTTTTACTTCTGATTTAAAGAAAAGGTCAAATTAAGAGAAAAGAATGATTTTTTTATTTGTTCGTTTGGAGATATGATGTTAATATTGAATCAAAGGTAACTCCTTATTCTTGCCTATAAAATAAATAGTAATGAAACGTATCGGAATCCTACAGTAGGTACTCGAACACGAGAGGTGCAGTCAGTGGACCTCGCAAAAAAATTAGTCTCTGTAAATAAAAATATCGCATTTTCTCTTCATAGTTCTCATGTTACATAATGTACATAGTTTAGATTTTGGATCATTTAGTTAAATAACTATTTTCAATAAATAAAATATATAATGCTTTCCAGTGATATTGAATGAATAAGCAAATATTGAAATGAAATCAGCATTTAAAATCTCATTCCAAATTTTCTGGAAAAAGAGAACATATTATCACAAATAACAAATGTTATATTGTAAATGTAAATGATAAGCAAGAACAAAAAATCGCATTCGCCAGATAGAAAGGATTTAAAAATTCCCACGACATTCTGCGTCCACACCCACGAATTCTACCGATGCATGGAAAAGATTTCTATTTCTAGGTCATCTTCTGTCTGATAAGCCATTGTCGGATCATTGAGAAATTCAGTGAAAGCGTTGTTTAACGTGATATTTTTTTTAGAACTTTTTTTTTTTGACAAAAAGAGAAAAAAAATACCGACATGTTTGACCTCAAGATTTTAATAAATCACTTTGTTTCAGAGGTCCCTTAATTCAAAAAACTAATTTTCCAAGTGATACGTTACGTTTCAATATGATGACTGGTAGATATCCGTTGAACTAGATAAATGAAATTTAGTCGATTCCATTAAATTTGTAGATTTCTGTCGTTGTTTCGGGGAGACTATACCCACTAATTCTACTTAATATTTGAAATCTTTGGTGTACAGCGTTCCAAATAAACCGACAGATTCAAAATAAGGTTACTTTTGAGTATCAAAACCACTACTAAAACCAAAAATTAATTATGAATATATATTTGATATTCTCACAATTTTGAAATAGTGTCGGATTCAATACATTACAGTCTGAAACCTTTGTCCTATCAAACCATAATAAAGAGCAAATATTTTTGAAGCTCCTGAAAAACTTTTAATATGATGTTTTTTCAAATGTGACTTCATTTTTTTTATTGAAAACAATTACAAATAATAAATTTTTGTTTTAATTAATATGTTTAAAAAATTTAACCAAAAGAATTACTTTAAAAGCTATACGTATGTCCAATAACGATTTTAAAGTTTTGTTGTAACAGTACTTGTTGGTAATTGTATACCTTCTCCATTGATCCATATTTTCCGTTCTCTCGTTTCTTTAAAAATAAAGATTTCGATATGGTTGATTTTTCCTTTAAAAATTTCCATTATGTAGGACACGATATAATATGAAATAAATTCTGTTGCTCAGTTGGCAATAGCTGTAAATAGAAAGTTAGGTTTGTGAAAGAATAAAGTGATGTTTTGATATTTTTCATCCTAATTTATTGCCGACAAACCCAGGTGCCGGTGCCGAAACATACTCGGGTAACTCATACTAAACTTGTTGGTTTAAATTTTCGATACGAACCCGAATTTTAAAGTCAATCATTAAAGAGCAACTAGATTTACTTAAACGTAAACGCTCAACAATTCTTGCCGCCATTACGAAACTGAATAATTCAGCTAGTGAAGAAACTGATTTAGAATATAGAATGATTTAGTCGACCGCTTACAAGACAAAATAAACGAACTAACCTTGGCAGTTGATATAATCCACAAACTTCTAGACACTGAATGTAATGATGACATAATAGAGTGCGAAAAATATACAGAAGAGGCTCATTTAGTGGTGTTTAAAAAGAAAGCGAATACGAACTGTGATATTTCCTCGCCAAGATTAACAGTATAAATGGCGCGATGGCCAATGGTTGATAGCATAAATTGTGCACCTGCGCTTTCAATCATTAGTGTAAACCGACCTACATTAAAAATAAATATGTTTTGTGGCTAAATTGAAGAATTTCTCAGTTTTTGGGAGTGTTTTGAAAATGACATCGACTAAAAGGAATTTTTATCGCTGATTGACAAACAGGTTTTCTTACGAGGATATTTAGATGGAGAAGCAAAACGACTAGTTGATGGAATAAGCATTATTCCATCAACTATTCCGTATACAACAACAAAGTATATTTTAATACCGAAATATAGCAAAAAGGATAAAATACAAATTCCTCTCAATTATTTAGAAACCTACTAAAAATCCATCTCCATCAGCATTAAATGAGTTATATGTCATTTGTAATAGACTATTACGAGCGTTGGACACCTTAGGCGAAAATACACAATCATACGGAAGAATTTTGGCTCCAAAAATACTGTACTTTTCCACCTGAGATATGTCGCAATTGGGTTGTTTACGCCAAAGGTGAAAACTTGGCTGAAGGCGACATTGCAAAATAGATGAAAATTTTAGCCGAGAAAGTTGAGAGAGCAGTTAATGCAGATAATATTAAAGACTTACTAATTTCAGAATATTCTATAAAATCCTCTGTAGAAAATTTCAATGTGCGTTCTAAACCAGTTACTAAAGGTAAAAAAATCACCTTTTTATTCTTTCTGCCAATCATTGACCTCAACCTTGCAGCTCTGTGACAGATACAGACGGACGCTTACAGAAGCTGAAAGTTACCAACTGATGTTTCTTGCGTACTTAGGGTGGTCACTCCCCCCCCCCCCCAATTACGATCGTAAAGAAAAATACTGCTGTCCTAAATGCAAGAGAAAACACCATGTATCAATAAGTAAAATTCCAACTGAGGAGCAGTCTGCGACTGCATCTACAAACAAAATTGATATACATAAGTTCAATTTCGTTCATTTGCAAAATGCGAGTTTTCATAATGGGTCCAATAGGGATTACAAAACTTACACGTTGTCTTTTGGATGGTGTAAGTCAATGCAGTTTCGTCTCTTCTAATCTTGTAAACAACCTAAAACTTCCAGTCATTTCAATCAGGCCTTTTTAACTCAAAGCGTACGAGTCCCCATCTATTTTTAGTCAAAATTTCAATTTCAGTTATCAAGCATCTGGGACATATCTAAAGTCAATATTATTGCATTCGCAATCCTCAACAAGTGTGCATCATATCCGCCACCACCAAATAAAGTTTCCCGCTTCGCGAAAAACAAACGACTAAAGCTTAAGAACCCAGATGAGTCGCTGTCGAACTTACCAATTGAGATTTTAATTAGGGCAGATTTTTACTGGAATGTCGTGAATTCTGAACTTCCAGTCAAGCTGTCAGATTCTCTGACCTTGGTCCCTTCAATTTTTAGGTGTATACTTAGTGAACCTCGATCACACGCAACAGCCTCCTTCTGTCCGTAGAGAAGGAAATGGTCAGTTCATGACCACTTTCGGGCTAATTATATCGAAGAGAATATCAGTTTGACAGATTCGGCAAATGTAAGGATGGACATTACTACAGTCCACAGTCGGCCCCAACAAATCTTGTCGATACTGCCACGTTCAGTGGTGGCGGGGTGGTCGGCTTCACAGAAGAAAAAAATGCCTCCTTCTGTCCTACGGTTCATAATATTAACCCCTTGCACTCGAAAAAGTAATTCGATACATAATTATTCCCTATACAAGGACTTGTTTATTGCTCCATATTTGTGTGTTTAAAATTGTTCTCCGTCTTTTTACCATTCTGTAGGTAATTTCAATAAATAAATAAATAAAACGTCAAAATGATGCACCGTCTTGAATGGTGTCCCATAGGCATCATCGAGTACAAAGGGTTAATGTACATACTTCAACTCAAGCATTGGACAATGTGGTATGCAAATTCTGGAGCTTAGGGAGCATTAGCAAATAACCAATTCAAGAGAAAAAAAAACACCTACAACTCTGAACTCTTGACAAATTTTCATCAATCCTTTGAAATCATCGATGGAAGACATGTAGTAGAACTACCATGGAAACAAGAAGTTCAACTTCCATCAAACAATTATGAAGTCGCAGTTCGATGTTTTAATTTTTTAACTAGAAAGCTACACACAGACGCAGTGTTAGACAAGGATATTATGAAAACATGCATTACATCGATAAAAAAAAAAAACGATCTGTAGTAAAAAACGAGTTGAAACCGCATCACATGAAACACGCAATAAAGAACGTTTATTTGATTTACCCTATCATGCAGTAAAGAAAATTGCAAATGAAAAAATCAAGTGTCGTATAGTCTTCAACGCAACTTCCCATTCGCCATCTTTAAACGACGCTCTTGAAATTGGGTCAAATCTACTTCCCGATATCATGGCTATGTTATTGAGATTGCTCCTTTTGAAAATAGCAATTACTTGTGACGGAAGCCAAGCATTTCTACAGCTGATACTATTAGACAAAGACAGCGAAGCAACTCGATCTCTTTGATACAATGCATACTCCTGACGGAAAACTCTGCATAGAAGATGAAACTGTATTTTACCGATTCACGCGTCTTCCCATCGGGCTCGCTTCAAAAAAAAAAAACACGTTCGTTTAAGAATATTACTCAGATTTTAGGGATTAAATTGGATATTGACAGAAATGTTTTTAGAATTAATGAGCACCAAAACGATTTTTCGAGCATCTAAATCACTCGTAACAAAACGTTTACTACTGAAGTTAATTTCAAAGTTTTACTATCCTCTAGGCTTATTTGCTCCAGTTACAGTTATTATAAAAATATTATTCCAAGATGCATGGCTTAGAGATTTTCAGTGGGATGAATTATTACCACCAGGTGTAACACAACAGTGGCACAGGTGGCTAGATGAGTTATAATGTCTAAATGATATACACATCCCTAGATGAATTGGTCCTTCACAAGCCGTGACCTTACATGTGTTTTGCGACGCCCCTGTCCATGTATATTGTGCTTGATTGTACGATAGTCGCACATTGACGACTCTACACAAGTTAATCTCATTTGTAACCGAAAAAAATTGGTTACAGTCAGAAGGGTCCCTCTTCCGTGACTTGAATTGTTAGCCTCACTACTAGGAGCTCACTTACTTCAATATTTTTGCAGAGAAACGAGCATGAATTCTTACACAGCCATACTATGGAGTGATTCTACTCTACCTCTAAGCTGGATAAAGTGAGATCCCAACCGTGCTATTTATCGTGAAATTATTCACGATAAATAGCAAGAAATTTCTGCCACAAGAACCTTATTAAGAAAAAGCTTTAACTATTGGTTGAAATTAACTACTTCACAATGGGTTATTTGGTGATTTTCAAATAATTTTTTTTGAAATAACTCACGAAAAAATTGTTTTATTTCATAATTTCTTGAAATTACATTGCTCATTATTATCCATAAATAGATTTGCACTGTTGGGATTCATTTTGATCATTAATATTACGCAGTTTATCGTAATGTCATCAGCAACACTCAGATTATATTTCCTTTGAAATTCAACTTTTATACTAAAACCTGGAAATAAAACTAAATTTCGTCTTGTAATCGGATGCATTTGAACATTCTTTAAATAAAAATTCTCGTTTAAAAATGTAGGATCTTCTCAGAGGTTTTGATATGTATGAGCCTTTGGTCAATCCATGCATAAATATTGCATTTATGTAAGTCATTTTGTTAAGCAAGAAAATAAAAATCAAAAACTTTAAATCAAAAATTAATTCTTTTATTTACTAAGCCATGAACTCAAAAAAATTAAACGTTCTCGTATTTATGAAATAGTTCTTAATAATTATAAGTTCTAATGTAAGTGACAAAATAAAAATAAGAAAAAGAAATCGATTTCTGTATGCTTTCTAGAAACTGCCCGTTTTCTTAAGCTTTAAAATATAGCTTGCAGAGTGTCTTAAATTCTTAAAATTAAAATAATACGCCAAGTAGTTTAGAATTCCATCGACTTGTTTATTCTTTTAACTGAACAGTATATGCTACAAGCTTTGTCCAATTCCAAAAGGTTTACAATTGATCAACAGCTATTATACAAAAATTAAACGAAATAAAATTAATATAGTATGTTTATGAAACAAAAAATCGTTTGCTTTTAACTTTTAATAAAGATTTAATTAAAATTAAAATAGTGGCCGTTATAAAATGTCTAAAAAAATCGTCTGCTAAATGTCTGTTGACAGATTTGGATTACAATGTTTACCGACAATCCGATAAAATTTAAATTTATGACTAAACCTTTCACTCTTTATAAAAAGTTTTTTAAGTACCAAACATAATTAATATCCAAAACATTTACTCATTGCAGAAACGTTTTGTTTATTTAAACTTATGTAGTTTGTCTACAGATGGCAGCACAGTACAAAAATGTGAAATTCATTCTTAAAATTTGCAAAATTCCAAGATGGTAACACGATAACGATATGTATTATTTTGGAGTTGAATTGCGGTATCAGTAAAGAAGAAACACAATGTTTTCTTTAATAGAGCTATATCTATAAAGATTAAAATGTAATCAAGTATAGTTAAAGTTTTTTTAAATTTTAATATCCATTTATGAATTTAAAAAATTCTTAAAAGGGGAAAATGGCAATCTCAATACTAAAGTTAGTTTCCAGTTCTAGACAAACGATTCTTTCTTTTATAAAATTTAAACAGATGACAAAATTCTATACGAATAAAAAAAAAGATGCATATTAAAATTACAATAGAAGATATTCTCTTGGTAGAAGTATATAGGAAATAGAAGTACTATAGTGTTTTGAACTATTTGGAATGCAAGAGCTATTTGATGAAGGTTTAATAATTAACTTCAAAGTTAACTACAAATCTCCAGTCTAATTGATCATTGTTTCTTTATTTTTGTATTAAAGTAACTCTTTTCTTCTCGGTGATTTTGACTCATCTCTGGCTAATACTAAATAAATATGAAGTTTTGACAATATTCATAAACATTTCAGTGATACCTTCTCCATAAAAGTACCAACATACCTTAATTAATCATTAACTGCTAACTTCATCAGAAATTATTTTTTCCTTTTTTCTATTTTTGATTTTATTTGTCTTATCTGTTTACATTTTCTCTTTGAAAGTTCGATAACTAAAACTAAAAAACACCAGAAAAAGCGACCAAAATTATTTTACAAATAGACAAAAATTGAGACTACAAAATCGAATCAAATGAAAGCCTCACATTTTGAGCACAGGGGGCAAAAAGCAACCGTTTCTTTTCTTTTCGAACTTAAAATAGTGGAGGTGTATTTCCTTGAGAGTGTTGCGGAAAACAGGCGCTTTTTTCACTTTCTCGCATAGGAAGCGTAAATAAAGCCTAGAAAACGGCAGAAAATTCGAAATCGATTTTATCAAATTTCCATTTTTTAGATCGCTTCGAGTTCGAAAAACATGTTTTTGGCATTATGTCTGTTCGTATGTGACAAGGATAACTCAAAAATGTTTGAGTTTGGAAAATGAAATTAAGTATATGGTCTTTAGATTAAATTTATAAATTTTTATCAACTGTTGAGCAATATCTATGCTGAGGAGTTCTGCTTGTCTTTTCAAATTACAGTTAACAGGATAACTTCAATACGGAGAGAGTCGGATGAAATTAAAGATACAAATTAGCTTTTATTGGAGGCTATGCCAGTGAAGTATTTAACTTGCTGGTTTAACTTGCTGATAGCAGAGCTGCATTTCTTTGTTAAGCGCATGACTAAAAGGCGGGTTGTTGTTTTCGTCCTTGTCTAGAATTTATGCGCGCGTTCCCAATATGTCCCCAATATATCTTCGTTCTCTTTCATCCGTTATTTACACTGAGCTCGACTGAATTGCAATCGATAATGTAACTTCAAAAAAAGGAAAAATTTTAATTAATGAAATTCGGAAAATGATCCTGCCACTTAAACTGCAATTCTGCGCCAAGTTTTGTTTTCAATCGTACGAAGCCAATAAAAATTAAAACATTCTTTGAATTCCCGGGCCTGCCTAAGTCCGCAGTTTTATGCAGAGATAAGAAGGATAGTGACTTAATTAGGGATTGCCATAAAATTTCATTGAATTGGCTTATTCAGAAAAAGATTTTTTATAAGGTCACAAAGACAGATTTCAAATTAGCTGCTTGGAGGGTCCCAAAAGCACATCGCACTTAAAACTTCATTTTATTAGTTTCCATAAAAATTCTATTGATTATAAAATATTAACATGATTATAAGTCTTCATCACTATAATTGGTTGTTGTTGTTTCTTATGGCACTTGCTATGGACAAGCTCGCTGGAGCAGAGAGCAATTTAAGCCTGTTCAGCGTCTCTTGTTGTGTGGTAGCGTCCACTTGGGACAAGAGTGCGACTTTTGCTACTTATTCATTTCATTTACTTGCACAACCCGTTTTTGTGAAGGGGGGGGGACACATTTACTCGTCTTACAGATGGAACACAGAAGAACAGCTATTCCCGAAACGGGACTCGAACCCGAGGAAGACTCGCTACCCCCTATGCCAGGATGCCGGCAGTATAATTGGTAAAATTAACATATGCTTCCTTATTCTCACTTAGCTATTAGAAAATTTATTAGCACAGAGTGCCTTTCTCTATAACATTTTGGAATGAATGTGAATGCTGTTTCGTCTGGTGTCATAATAGATAATAAAAATTCCTTTCCAAACAGTTAACAAATTTAAAGAGCTAAGATAAAATGAATCTTTTATGTGCTAACAAGGTAATGAAATCTGGAACTCAATTGACAATTTTATTAAAAGTGGACCCTCATAGTGTGTTCCGCTCTTTACCCAAATCCTTCACTCGTCAGTCATTGTTATCAGAGGCACTTTATACTTTCGTAGCTTTAAACGAACGGAAGGATCTCAAATAAAATTGTAACCAACGTCGTGAAGCAGAAAATTTCAAATGAAAACTCAAATCTTTTTGCCACACAACTCGTATTTGGATTAAAAAGCTGTCATTTACTGCAAGCTGTAGATTTGATTGCTCTACGAGCATTTGCTTCTGATATGCTCATAAAAAACAGCTTTTTACGAATAATTATCGAATATATAAATAATGTGAAAATTCAAACATCAATATTCAAAAATCGAATCAATTTCCATTGCTTAATGTTGATATCAGTATACACGCTTGTATCGCATGTTCAGTATATATCTAATTCCCAGAGATTGAAGAAATTAAAATTTTACCTGTTATTATGTTACCTGTTGCTTGTTACTGTTGTTATGTTACCTGTTACTGTTTTTACTTACGGCACTTGCCATGAACAAGCTGCGTTGATACATCAGCATGTTTTAAGCCGGAGATGTGTATATCTTGTTTCAAGTTGCGCCAACTAGGGTCAAGAGTACGAATTTAGCTACACCCTCGTCACTTCCGCCTACATAGCCCCTTTTTACAGGGGGCACAGTCACAAATACCTCTGATAGCACACAGAAGAACAGCAATGCCCGAACCGTCAATCGAACCCGGGATTCCCAGAACTCGAGGGTAACGCGCTACTTCTGTGCCAGTTATTACGAAATGGGGTACTTTTTCGAAATCTTGCATGTCGGATCTGTTACCTCCTGAGTGCCCATGAAAATGTGTTTTGACACTCAAACGTTTTGAGACCGGACCGGAAAATTTAAGAAACAAGCCTTCCGTTAGTCATCCTATAAATTCTTGTCCATAAATTCAGTTGAAAACAAAACATAAATAATGTACAAACTATAATTTCTATTGAAAATCATAAAAACTATGTGCCATTCTCTTCATAGGTTTATCGGGAAAAAATGGTTGTCATAGTTTTTTTTTAAAATCCGTGTCCATTTCTAGATTGATATAGAGTTTCTAAATTACTTTAAAATTAGGGAATAAAGTAATTAATCTTAAAAGTAAACTTTAACTGCATCAATTTCCAACAAATTCTGCGCAAATACAAAAAGGAAAGTCGAAACAAATTTTCACCATTAAAAAAGCAACACAACAAAGAAATTTAATTCATTTTACTTTTGAACCTTCGTCAACAATTATTTTTACAAGTATATATGTTTCCTGTTTCTCTCCAAATCGCTAATAAAGCATTTATAGTCACACAATCATGGCATATAAATAAAAAATTTTCAGTTCGAGAGTACTGTCTCATAACCAAAAATTAAACAATGATTATCTTCGTATTTTTTAATTAATTTATGAAATACATTACATAAAATATTGCTTTGAATGTTTACATTATTTTTTGACAAAGCTTTCTACAAGGTCATTATCTATTCTACTGCTCTATCACACAATCGAATCCATTAAATTCTTATCTCCGACATTCGTTTGTTCTTTTCTTTACAATACGCCTCATTTGTTTCGGTCCCAACTTTCATATCACCTCCAAGGTTCTTCTATATTTTCAAGGTTACATTTTTGGTGTATGAGTGTAAATATTTCTTTGATTTCAGATAAAGAGATGTTGCAAATGACTGAATGCATTGAAAATAGGAAACTGATTGCATAGAGGCTGCAAATAAATAAATAAATTATTCATTAACGCTGAAATTCGTAATAAACTCCCACACACAATTGGAAGTGGTGTCTCTTTCAAATCTATAGTCTATGTCACAGTTATTTTAGCATAATATTTGGACTGAGGACTCCCAGAATGCAGGTAGAAGGATAGGATTTGGGTTACAGGGGACTTTTTCTGCACTCTGTTAACCCTTTGCCGGCGGGCAATTTTTAAAGTAGCGTATTTGCAAGTAGCGTATTTTTGACGCAAATAGGCGTCCTCCGCCCTCAAAGGGTTAAGGTATTCACTGTGGAAATTAGAATGAATTTTTGTGAAGCCTAAATATATGGGAGAAAAAAAAA
>JAOUZG010012999.1:25789-42086 GCA_026289955.1 Argiope argentata
AAAATACGTGGTAAAGTATATTTTTAAAATTTAAAGTATGAAGTAAACGTGATTAAAAATCTATTTTATCTGCAAATTATTTCTAGCTACGAATTATGCTTTTAAGATTTACATTATTTTCTATTTAAAACCTATTTTTATAGTACACAAATAAAAATGTGTGTGAAAAGTTTTTTTAACGTTTTTGTTGACATACTTTCTGCTAGTAAAAAATAATTCCCTGTAGAAAATTTTAAAGACGACGGATTTTAATATTTCTTTAGGAAAGTTTTTTTATATTTGTTAACACTCCGTTTTTTTAATCATTTCAAATGGAATTATAATTGAGATTTATATTGAAGGGTTTTATATAAAGGGTGTTCATTAATTATTGTTGAAGTTTCCGTACCTCATAACTTTCGATTAAAAAACGTTACGCAAAAACCGATTACGTATTCGTAAATTACAACTCAAAGAATTTTACGCGACAACAATGCTATCTTAGTGAATTTGCAGTCTGGGTAATTATGACGTCATAAATAAAAACGGCGACCGTGCAAGAAAAAGCAATGTCTGTATTGAGGTTTTCCGAAACTAAGGACGCTTCAGGACCACGTACAAGAAAGATCCTCCATCGGATAATTCTACCAGACTCTGATTTACACAATTTCAGGAAACTGGTAGCGTTCTGCACCGAAAGGGAGCGGAAAGACCGAGCACTTTGCAGGAAAATGTTGATCGCATCCAAGAAACTTTTACTCGTAGGCCACGAAAATGAATGAGACAATCAACTGTGCAGTTACATATGCTGCATACGACGATATGAAACATTCTCCATAACCGCCATCAGCTAAATGCCTACAAAATGCAAATTACGTAAGCTTTAATATAAGCTTTTAATAAGCTTTTTGTGCACTTTAATATCCTTAATAAAATTCTTTGAGTAGTAATTTACGAATACGTAATTGGTTTTTGCGAAATATTTTTTATTCGAAAGTTATGAGGTACGGAAACCCCGACAATAATTAATGAACACCATATATTTCATAATTGCAAGTGCATGAAATTTTAAAAAAGTACATTAAAAACCTTCCAAATATTATGTTTTGGATGATGAATACAACTTTATAGTTTACTTACTGTCTCACATAACTGAACTTTTCATTAAATTTCAAAAATAGAATAAATCAATAAAAATAAATAAAACAATAATATTATCCCCAAAAACTTGTTGAGCTCTGTAAGTTTTGATTTAGAAACTCTAAAGACTACATTTTAAAACTTGATATTTCTTTTCTAGGTGGGATACGAAAATTGGGGGCTTGATCTTGTCCGACAAGTACCTTCAAATATCGAGTTACCTGCCGTCCAAGAACATTTATGGCCTGGGTGAGCACGTCCATCCAAGTCTTAGGCATGACATGGAGTATAGAGCATGGCCCATGTTTGCACGTGATCGGTTTCCAGAAGGGGTACGTAATTTTCAAGGACATGGTTAATAAGGCTTTACAGTTTTTAAAAATTTATTCATATAGAATGAGTTCTGATTGATTAACTTTTAGGAGTTAAACGGGTTTTTCTCCCCCCCCCCCCTAAAAAAACTCATTGCGATCTACAATTTCAATTAAAAATCGATATATTCAATCAGTTAACCTTATCCTATTTTTGACTTAAATGTATTTGACATATTCAGAGGCTGACAAGTGTAATTTCAATGGCGATTTTTTTTTAATTTATCATGTGAGAACGTAATGTTGTTTTGATTTGGAGGTTTTGTTGTCTCCAAAATTTACGGACAAAAAATATTTTTACCTGCTTTTAACAGTATTGCATTATCTCTCTCTTTGACAGCGGATGCGTTTCTAAAAGATTTACCTGCTTCTACCAGTGTTGCATTATTATTACCCTTACTTCTGTGAAAGCAGATGCGTTTGTAAAAGACTGACGTAGAACTATGACATCATGGATGTTAATTCATCTCAAAATCGGTCGAGCTCCAAAATTTTGTTTGCGAGCAAGAAAAATTGAAAATGAAAGTTTAAAAAAATTATATGTGTACGTACGTACGTACGTACGTATGTATGTATGTATGTATGTATGTAGGTAGGTAGGTAGGTAGGTAGAGAGAGAGAAGTCCTGTGATTGTTTCAATTGAAAATAATAAAAAAAATGCAATCTAATTCCATTTTAAACATTATATTAACTATGCAATATAAATCAATTATTTTTATCAGATTATATCGCATGGTCCTTAGGATAATTGTGTTTAATTTTGACTGTAAATCCCGATTGATTTGTTTTTGTTTTTTATTGTAATATTTTTTGGAGAGAGAAATTAAAGCTTTACTTTTTTCACAAGGGGTATGATCTACTATATTAGATCTTTAACAATAATATGGCAATTAATTCTTTTTAATTATGTAACATCTAAAAAGTGAATATCCTCAGAAACAAAAAGCGGAAATGAAGCTTTATTTTCGATAAAGCTCTAATCCATAATGAAATCATATAAATTGTATAATTTGAACATATATATGCAATTTATATGTTTATTTGATAAAGGTTAGAAGTCTTGTAAAGGTAAAAAAAATCATAAATGTTCATCTTCTTAGAGAATTAAGAATAATTTTTTTTTCAGTGGAACGCTCCTTTTCACTTCAAAATTTTATCACTACTTCAAAAATTTATGCTTAGCATCAAATTTTATTGTTTGAAACATTCGGATTCTGAAATTATAAACAAATAAAATTCCTACATTCTAATGTTAAAATAAAGTTATAGATTTCATATCATGAAAAATAATATAATTTTAATACCGTATTATTTTTCAAGATACACATCAAAGAAAGAAATAGAAAGAAAGAAAAAAAAATTGAAAGCAGGGAAATTCTGAAGACAATTTAATTTTTTATCACTTGTAAGCTAGATACTGTTATTGTCTAGTGAAATTTTTAGTCATTAGCCTTCATTTTCCATTTTTTCGCATTTTTTCAAAGAGTAATTGCTTGACTTTTCCGATATTCTTTATTAAGCCTACAATTCTCACGGGGGGGGGGGCTCTTCGAAATAAGGTTGAGATGATTCCGACATGGTGGTTGGATCTCGCCACCTTGGAGGGTTCATTAATAGGTGGTGGTGGTGGTGGGTTTTCCCATCAACCACGGGACGTACTTCCAAAGGGAAAGGTTGTACCGTGGCCGGTGATTACCCTCCGGACTCAACCACAGTTTCCGTCAGTGTTGCTGTTGCGGCGGTCTGGTCATTCTGTTTTATGGTTTAAATATGCGTGTCATCGTGGCCGGTCGGAGAGTCTGAAATGATGCATTAAGTATCAGCATAATTATATATAAATTTTTACAAGATATTAGGAAAAATTTAGCTTTTTTACTTTAATATTCTATGTAATTATTCAAATTGAAAGTGTTCTGCTATTTACATTCTTACTTAATTAAAACAAGTGTACTAAACAATCTACTTACTTTACATTTTGTGCGTAGTTATTGATGAAAAGAAAATGCAATTTTGTATTAAAATCTATTTCTTTGCAGGGATACACCAATTTGTATGGCGTTCACCCTTTCTACACCTGTTTGGAGAACAGTTCCAACAGTCACGGAGTTCTTTTCCTCAACAGCAATGCTATGGGTAATTTACTATGAATTCTATGAATTCTAATTGAATTCATTTAATATGAATTCTATGAATTCTAATTGAATTCATTTACTATCAATTCTATGAATTCTAATTGAATAAATTTACTATGAATTCTAATTGAATTCATTTACTAGGAATTCTATGACTATTACTACGGGACCTTGCATTTGTGCGCATGAATTGAATTCATTTACTTTTAAAAATAGTCGAGAAAATTATATTGGTTTCTATCATTAGATTCAAATCTTTGAAATAATTGAATTCATTCACTATGAATTCTAATTCAGTTCATTTACTATGAATTCTAATTGAATTCATTTACTATGAATTCTAATTGAATTCACTTAATATGAATTCTAATTTCTTATATAAAGAATATATATTTCTCAGTTTGCATAAAGAAAGCATCTTACTAGTCCAAAAATATGTCCCTCAAACATTGATGAATATTTTGGACTTTTAAATTCAGAAATTCCATTTTGGGACCTTTCATTTGTGCGCATTAAATACTCAAATACAGTAAATTAAAAAAAAACCTACGATAATATATATCATGTTTGACTTTAATAAAATATCACGTGTATAATTTGATGTTCCATGATTCTCAAAAAAGAGTGTATATCGTAAATAATGAAAGCGAAAATACACATACCATCACCTAACCCCAAGACACTGCAATTATTATGATTCGGAACACAATTCGTAATCAGTTTATTTTGCTCAACTCAGTACAGATAATTTAGTGAGGCTAATTAATAATGATGACAGAAACGTATTTTGTATTTACAGATGAAATAGACTTGTTGTACTTGTTACTAATGGCACTTGCCATGGAAAAGCTCGCTGATGCATTTTAAGCCGAAATGAGCGTTGCTTGTTTGAAATTGCGCCAACTAGGGTCAAGAGTACGACATAGCTTCACGCATCACATTCGCTTGCACAGTCAGAGCCTGACTAAGGCAGGGGCATACATGGCAGTTGGCTCGGACCTCCACATCACAAGCCCCCCCCTCAAATAGAATAGAAAGTTTATTTTACTTTTCCTTCTTTAATGAAAGCTCTTCATTTCTGAAATAATAAAGCAGATGGGACCTTCAAAGAAGTCTTTCCCCAGGACCCCAATTAGACTAAGTCGGGCCGCTGCACAGTCCCTTTTTACAGGGAGGGGGGGGGAGGACATTCACTCACCTTACAGACGGAGCAACTAAGTCCGAACCTGGACTCGAACCTTGAGCGCCCAGATCACTGGGAAGACACGCCCCCCATGCCAGGACAAGAAATAGACTTAAATTTATCAAGGGATCTGTAAATCAAAAATTAAATAACGTGACGTACAAAATTCCATCCTTACAGCAAATATAACTTATTCTACTATAATCAAAAATCAGGTTGCCAGATTCCAAGCTGGAATAAGATGCAACGTAAACTCTAAAATGAAAATAAACAGAAATATAAAATTTATTAGAGGTGGCAACAGTAATTCATGATAACCTTATTAAATGTCGAAGCGTTAAATTATATTAAATATTGAATACATGTTTTTATTAAAGTCCTAAACTTGTTCCGCTTATTGCAGATATGAATATTAATATTGGAATCCAAACTAGTGAAATTAAAACGAAATGTATCGAGAAATTTAACTGCACATTGTCTTTCAAATAATAGAAATTTCACTTTTGACGTGTATAGTCTTTAAATTTTCTACCTTGCAGGAAACCTTTGCTTCCAAAAAACCTAGTGATAACAAAATCGGGGGGGGGATACAGTTTGGCGATGTAGTTTCGAATCCATCCTCTACATCCAAAATTAAATTATACCACTGGATAGCTAAAGGATCAAAGAATTCATTATTATAAACGAGAACATTGACGCATCGCGCACGGTGGAGGGGGAAGAGATAACATTTTGAGGTTATTTTGCTACGTATCGGGATTTGCAATTAGTATAACTTTTGACTCGGAGAAGCTACGATGCTCGTTTAAGTTTTAATTGTTAGCTGTCGTCCAAATCTATTGATTGTATATAAAACATTAGCTTAAAGTAGTGACAAGGAATATAATAAAGTGTAATAAATAAAAATATATGTAGTATCGGCCTATACGCGTCGAAAAGCCAAAACCAAATACAGAGATCGTGTACAGTTGGTAAGGGCTTCTCAAGAACAATTGAATGGTAATAGTAGAACGTAAAATTACATCCGATTACGAGCCTGATCTTACTACACCAGTTATGATAGTAAGAGACTTTAATGTTGATGTCTCACAAAAACGCTCATTGCCCGATTTCATGCTCAGCGAGTTCAATTGGTCTTATATTGAAACTTCTCCAACAACTTTAGGTAATACCAGTATTGATTTACCGTTTACCAGAAATCTCGATGTATTTTGTATGCCATTTGGGTCGTAATATTCGTATCACAGACCTATAATTAAGGAAGTTATATTGTAACACAATAATTATTTGTTTCCTTGCTTTTATCCTAAATGCATAAATAAAAATATTTTATTCAAAAAATATAACATCTTATATTAACGTATTCACGTACAACACACGGCCGTGTCCATGACACAGCCAAACCATGTTTTTACACAGCCACACCATGATACAAAATATAATAAGCTTTAATATGTACTCCAACAATTGCAGGATTCAATTGCATTTTGTCTTTTGAGATATATGAATTTCCCTTTTTGACTCAAACATAACCTTCTTTCCTCAGTTTCAAAAATGGAAGGATCCAACCACAATCCAACATAACATTGTCTTTCTAGGTGTATTAATTTCATTTTTTGATACAAAACGTGTTCATTCTTTCTTGATGTTAAACAATGGCAGGAATTTGTACAATTGAATTTTAAACGCAACTTTGAAAACAACTACACTTTCATTGGTATAACAATTGATAATTAATATTGTTAAAATTTATATAAAATTTTAAATTTTTTTTAAAGTTTTGGAATAAAATTGCTTCTGAACTAAATTGAAATCATTAAAAAATGACCCTCTGATTTTAAGATTGTGAAATTTTTTTATATATAAAGGTGTGGACAAATATTTTTGAAGTTATAATGGAAACTTTGTTTAATATTTAATGAATTGAAATTTCCACAAATACCAATCTACGTTTTCACAGTCTAAAGTATGTTTCAATCAAATTCAGTATTCTGGTTCCTACATTTTCTGATTGATCTGTAAATGAAGTTATTATTTATAGTATATTAAGTACAAAAAATCATTTTGCAGATGTGGTGTTATTGCCTGAGCCTGGTATTACCTTCCGAACAACTGGTGGAATAATTGACATGTTTTTCTTTGTTGGAACTCAACCGGAAACTGTTGTGAATCTCTACACGTCGGTAAATATCTTTTATATTGTTTTAACATCTTTTCTAAACTTATTTTTTTTAAAAATTCTGAATGAATTCTGATTTATTTATTTATTTTAGGAATTAGTAAAATCTTGAAATAAAAAAACGGTGGGAGGAAATTTATTATAATATGGTATTTATTACCTTAACAGAATAAAAATTATAGAAGGAAGATAGTTTTTGGTAATAGCTTCACAAGCCACATAACATATACAATACTGAAGTATACTTTTAGTATTGTGATTATGTTACTTGGCAATTGGCTCCAGTATCACAGGTTCGTACCATGACCTTCATCCGCCTTATTGTTGACCTTGACAACGCAACCTTATGCAACTGTCGTAACGACATATACCCTCAGCAAAAGCCGCCAGACTCATTTGACGTAGCAACAAAACAAAGCCGTCACTCACTTGACGCAGCAAGCAAACAAAGTCATCACTCATTTGATGCAAAACAAAGCCATCAGACTCACTTGATGCAGGAAGCAAAAACAAAGCCGTCAAAACTCACTCGACGCACCAACGCACTCATAACTCTTGGCGCCATAAAAAATCGTTCGTCTCTCCGCCGACTCACTGGTAGGAGAGCACTGTGACGCTAGCTTCATAAGCCAGATAATATCTAAGATACTGAAGTATACTTTTAGCATTGTGGTTATGTTACTCGGCTACTAGTCTTAGTGTTACAGGTTCGTACCACGACCTTCAATAGCCACATTGGGGACCTTGACAACGCAATCTCACATAATTCTCGTGGCGCCATCTACCCGCTGCAAAAGCCGTCAGACTTTCTTAACCCTGCATGCAAAACAAAGCCATCACTCAATTGACGCAGCAAGCAAACAAAGTCATCACTCATTTGATGCAAAACAAAGCCATCAGACTCACTTGACCCAAAACAAAGCCAGCAGACTCACTTGACTCAAAACAAAGCCCTCAGACTCACTTGACGCAAAACAAAGCCGTCAAAACTCACCTGACTCATCAACGCACTCACACACTCGCCTTAACTCTTGGCGATTTAAAATCGTTCGTCCCTCCGCCGACTCACTGGTGGGCTAGCTTAATAAGCGACATAAGCGACATAACATCTACGATACTGAAGTATACTTTTAGTACTGTGGTTATGTTCCTCGACTACTGACCCTACCATCGTGGATTTGTACCACGACCTTTATCCGCCACAAGTTAACAAGTTAGCATCTATGAACTAGAAAGTAGAGACATGGCGTTTCTTGGGATCGTAACTGAAAACAAAATGATGACGAATTCTATATTGCATTTCAACTCTTAACAATTATAATTCGAAAACTGGTAGATAATTGGGCGCTTTAACAGCGATTCGTCTACTGTAACTGTTGTAAGTTATCTTCCAATTTAAATGTGAAAAAATGCAAATTTCAAATTAACACCTATTAGGAAAGACAAAAAACTCGATATGGAAAAGCCAAGTCAAACTATTAGAAATATTTTTATTACTATTAGAACCCGTTTTCCTTCGAGCAGTGGTCTAGATATTACATATTAGAATTGTCGAAAAATTTGTTGCTCATTGAAATCTGTTTCTGGAGTTGTAGATTTTTTAGCAGTTTTGATTTCTTCTTGAAAAGCACTAGAAAATAAATTGAAAATGTCATTTAAAATTTGTAATTTCAGTTTTTATCTTGGTGGACGAGTGCATCAAAAATCATGTCAATTACTTACTCTCTTTTTTTATGCTAAAATATTTAACATGATTAAACAACATATTGTTAAAATGATTCTTGTTTTAAAATCTTTCACAATTTCGTCTAAATTCTTAAGGTACTATTTTCTAATTATATTCAGTTTTCATCTCCATACACAAGAGAAGAAGGCGACAGCTTCATGTGACGGTCTCATCTTTTACTCTTTCCATGACTATAACAAGAGAGACCGTCATGATCTCCTTCATCTTTTTACTCTTTACATGACTATAACAAGAGAGACTGTCATGATCTCCTTCATCTTTTTACTCTTTCCATGACTATAACAAGAGAGACCGTCATGATCTTTTAAAGATTAACTGCACATTGAAGAGTTATACCCGTCATGCGATTAAAAATATCAATGACAGTGATTAAACTTGAATAAATTAGATAAATTTCTAAAAAAATATCAAATTTATTTCCTTTCTAGCAATTTATATTATGTAGTGATCGACTCAAATAAAATGGGGTTTTACCGCTAAACTTTCAGAATTAAAGTGAAATTCATATGGAATGGATATTATTATGCAACTACAAACCAAATTCAAATTGCTTAGTAACAATTTTAGTTATTTTCATAAAATATTATGCAATAAAGATTAAAATGAAATTTGCTATGCATATCTCAATGTATCAAGTCAGAATATCATTTCTTGAACGGCCAAGCACCACGTGCTCGTGCGAGTTGAATTATATTTTTTATTCGTTTTAATTGTTTCATTGAATGAGTCCCTTTAGCATTGCAAACGAACCAAAAAAACTTTGTCTCGCGTTTATTGTTTTAAAAAATATCACATTTCCTATTTGTTTCATTTCATATAATCACGTGCTCAAAATGACATTTTTCTAGGTTTTATTTCTGTAGTCATTAACTTATTTTTTAAAATCAGAGTTTTGTAAATGAAATGGCAACGCGTTATTAAAAATTGATATTTTGATATGCTCGTACAGATAATAAAATTTTTATTTTTCGCCAACGGATTTTTGTTGGTGCCAAAAACCTCATTCCAAAAACAGCATCATGTTCTGACGTGATTAAAAGAATAGTCAGCACAATTTTAATTAAACTGACTTCTTTTGTTCAAAAAGATGGTATTTCACAGTAAAAATTCCTACTAATTCTTGATTTTTTTCTAAAGTTTGTCAGTGAAGTCAATATTTTCAAAACCTAATTATCATTAGCAGTTTTATTTAGTTAAATCACGAACTAAATACATTGTACCATTTGGCAATGCACATGAAAAAATACATATCAACAATCCGATATAATTAGAGTAAATTATAACTTTAAAAGTGGTGCTTTTCCGTCAGCCGGGAGCAAATGAAAAATCGCCAAAAAAATGCAGAATTTCGCCAAATTTCTTACAAGGATTTTAAAGCGAAAAATCGCCAAATGATGTAGAATTCCGTCAAATTTCTTTGGCGATTTTTTTGCTCGTCCCCGGTTCATAGAAAAGTACCCAAAAAGTAAATACTAATTAGGTTTCTACTACTGTAATTATAAAAGAATATCTTTGTAATGTGCGATTTCCATTTTTTTATACCTTTCAGCTGATAGGAAAACCAATGTTACCTCCATATTGGTCTCTGGGATTCCAACTATCCCGGTACGGTTACAATAAACTCAACAATGTTAAATTGGCAGTTGAGGAAACAAGAAAAGCAGGAATACCTCAGGTAAAGTGAAACCTTAATTGAATGCTTCGAGTTTTCTTTGGTGTTACATTCTATATATAACATTTTCTGTAGCAAACATTTTTTTATCCTAAAATTCAAAGAATACTTTTACAATGCCAAGGAAACATACTAAGGAATACTTTTGCTCTATAATAATACCTCAGGTGGAATGAAGCTTTTAGATTGGGGTAGAGCCGGGATGGCCTGGTTGGTAGAGTGTTGGAATCGCACTCCTTAGGTTACGAGGTCGAAATTCCCCGGCCAAAAGATTCCCCGAGCGTATGGTGGCTGGCATTCGTTAAATCTGTTCGTGGTCACAAAGTCCTCCATATCGTGAGTAATACCACTGGGGGTACTGGGTCAGAGGTGATCGTCCTCTGTTCCAGGTCTAAATTACGATCTGAGATGCATGAATGAATTAAGTCCCCTCCAAAAGAGTTGTGACGTGTGTGTAACTAAGTCGTACTCTTGGTCCTAGAGGGCACTACTTGTAAAAACAACGAGACGCTTTTCTTAGGCTTAATATCTGCTGATAGTATCAGCAGGGGCTTGTCCAAGGCAAGTGTCATTAGTCACAACACAACAGATTGGGGTAAAAGTTTCATAAGCGAGATAACAACTACCAGGCATGAGTGACCACTTTTGTCTAGTACTATATTTACTCAGCTACGAACCCAAACTTTGCGAGTTCGGTCCTATCTGACCTCAACCATTCGCTTACAAGATTATAGAAAATAGCTTTCGATGTTTGATTAGTTTTAAGGATGGATAGGGAGACAAAGATAAGTTGCTGGATCCATTTATTTATAATTATAAAAGTTTCTTATTTTTTAAACAGAATGTTCCTTTTGAAAATATCGACCACATGGACGATAACAGGTGATTAAACCAGAATAGTATTTTATTATTTTATCGAACATTTAGAAATCCCCGTGCATCACGTATCACATGAAGATTACAGAATTAGACAACGCATTACATAAAGACATCACATACAGAACACCTACTAACGCATCACATTCGCTTGCACAACCCCTTTTTACAGGGGGGGATATTCAATAATATCACAGATAGAACAGATAAAGAACAATCATTCCCAAACCAAAGCCCGAAATCAGGACGCTTAGATCAGGGGGAAGATGCGTTATCTCTGTGTCAGGACGTCGATGGAATAGTATTTAAATATACATTCTTACGAATATTTATTAAAAATTATTACGAATATGCAGTATATATATCGACTATATGGGCTACAACAGAGGATTAAATATGAATAATATTAGAATATACAGTTTTTCGAAAATACATTGTTCAAAAATATTATTACGAATATGTAGTGTATAAATCGGTTACATGGGCTATAACAGTGGATTAAATAGGAATAATATTAGAATATACAGTGTTTCGAAAATACATTATTCATTAAAAATTATTACGAATATGTATATAGATTACATGGGCTACAACAGAGAATTAAAAAGATATAATATTACAATATACAATATACAGTGTTCGAAAATACATTTGTCATTAAAAAATATTACGAGTATGTAGTGTATATAGCAATTACATGGGCTACAACAGAGGATTAAATAGGAATATTAGAATATAGATTGTTCGAAAATGCATTGTTCATTAAAGGTTACTATTAATATATATTGTACACTATAAGTTAGAAGTATGTGGTGAAAGCTTGGTAAGCCAGATAACATTTATCGTACACAAATAATTACTTTTGTACAGTGGTTATGTTATTCGGCTACAGACCAGAACGTTGCAAGTTCGGTCATATCGGCCCTAACCACCCAACCACAATGGTGACCAACGATATTGAATAAGCAACCTCTCGTACCACAGTTGTGGCGCCCCCTACCGGCATCAAAAGTCATCAGACGCATTAGAAACAACAGCCAAGATTACCAACAGCAACTTATACGCGCTCGCAAATGCTTGGCCACATATTTATCAATCATCTCACCTCCGACTCCCTGGTGGGTGAGTATGTGTTGAAAGCTTCATAAACCAAATGAAATCTTCCGGATATGAGTAATTACTTTTGTCTAGTGGCTATGTTACTCGGCTGCTAAACCTAACGTTTCGAGTTCGGTCATCAACAACAATTCACCCACAAGTATATTGATGTAGGAACTTCAAGAAATTCGAAATTGCAACATTTTAGAAAAGAATTTGGTGAGGTATGAGAACTATAGAAAATTTTATATATGCTGCGTTTTGTTGTTTAAATACCTTTTTAGGTAATTTTTTTACATATTATCTATACACTTATTTTAAAAAATAAAAATAATAATATTTTTTTCATACAGGATGTTCAGTTTCTTGACATCGACCATATGGAGAATAACAGAGATTTCACCTGGAATAAAAAGGAATTTGCTGGTTTGAAAGAATACATGCTTAAAACGAGAGAAGAGTATGGGCTGAAATGGATAATTATTTTGGTAAGAATGGACATTGATTTGTACTATTGTTGGTCAAACACCTTGCTTTGAAATTGTACAGGGTCTTTTCTTTTTGGACCTTAACATTTTTAACTACAGGGAGAGGTGAAGGCAAGATTTAAAGATACTGTTGGAATTCCTGGCCTCACCATAACATGATGTAACCCTTTCGCGCAAGCGCATTGGTGACGTAAGGGAAAAATCCCATGATCCCACAGTAACAGATATAAGTTTAAGTTTTGGTTTCGATTCAATTTAGCTATGATTGGATTCGGAGTAAGAACGGATCCAAAGATGGTTGTATGCGATAGAAATGAATCGTGCAACTAAAATAATTTATGTAAACATTTGCATTTAATTATCTGTGCCTGTGTCCTCATCCGGCAAATAAAAAAGATTTAAATGAAAACCATGGATTAATAATTTCGATGTTGTGATCTAATTAATGTTGGAATACCTCGATTCTATCTGATTTAGAAGTTCCCGGAACGACAAGGTAAGGGTTAATTTTCTCTTACATTTAGATATTTGAATTTGGGACATGAAATCCGAAAAGATACAATGCATCTTTCGCATTCATTCATAAAAATTTTATTTGATAAAGTATTTATTATCTTTTATTTACTTTTATATGATTCGTTTTCTAATTTGATGTCTCCATTGCCAAAATTTGTATGTAATTATAGGTGAAAGAGTTGGATTTTTTGGTCATGCTTATTGTATAGCCAAAAGATGAATATATTGCAATTTGATCCTGTACAATCAAATAAGAGAACAGCATTTAAAGATTATTTCTTTATTTACAACCTTATATACATAAAAATAACTAGTTATCTAGTTTAATATGATTGATAATATTTACATCACAGTTGACAGTTAAACATGAATAGCTCGTCGATTAATTTCGGAGAAACAGTCTCAGAAGAAAAGCTGACAGGCTGTTAGCACATCAGGCTACTACAGGGGTAGTTCAAAAGTTTCACCGATAATCATCAGGTGGATCTTTATTTAGAAGCCCGAATCACACGAAGCTCCTCTTATCTCCTTCAAAACGACTTTTTTTCAAAAAACTCCTTTCTTTTCCAAAAATCTCGCATTCTATTTTCTGTTAAAACTCCGCCTGTCATTTTCTATTTGGTATACTTGAGCTCCCTCTTATCCAATAGTTGTTCAGAAGAAAAAAATCAATGGTCCAGATGACCAGGGGAATGTTCAGTACTGACCCGTTCTCATAGCTGACTCTCCACTATGAATAAAAGAATGATTTACATCCGAAGGGTTTGACATTCTTCCCCTTTTAAGACACGATTTATTTCCTTTGAACGACGAAAAACGCACGCGTGGTTCTTTATCTGGACTCGATTAATGTCCAAATGATCCCACTAGGAGAAACAATATCCCAACTGGCATTATAGAGTATCCCTTGCTCTGTAATGCCAGTTGGGTGTGATACAGTTGATGCCAGTTGGCCGGAAACGCCAATTATTAAGTGTGAGAAACAGGGAAAGTTACAGCGATCAGACAGGTATCCCAAGGCAAGGAAGCTAAATCTTTACAATATATACAATTTGCCTGTATTCACCAAAATTTATGAATATAATTTTTCAAATGAAGCATTAAGTAAACTATGTTTCAGGATCCTGCCATTGAAGCTGTACAGAATTACAGCGTATTTGAATCGGGAGTTAAAAGCGATATTTTTATCAAAAGATCACATTTGTGGAAACCAGAAATGTTCCCAGAGCAAGTTAGAAACTACAACATCACTTTTGGCAAGGTGAGTTTGAATAATTATAGCTCAAATTACAGAGTCGCTTTGTTATATCAATGCATATGTTACCGTTAAAGTATGAAATTCGTTATTTTATAGAATACCTAGTTATTCCATGAAATAACTGATCGTGTCCGTTAAAGTGTAAAACTCTCTTGTATTTCGCAGTTTAACTAGTTATTTCATAGAATAACGATCTGCAGTCCATTAAAGTGTAAAATAATCCATATCATATATATAGTACGATTACATACATTTACCTTCCTCCTCTACTGCATTTATGAATTATTCCAGGTCATTGGAAGATTAAATTAATACCATTAAATTAATGTCGGATAAAGCTCATTCTGAAGCCTCTGTGGGGTTTACCGTCCGTATGCCGGTGCCAGAAGTTGACAAAGGAAAAAGTGATGCCAAATCTATTTTAGCTATCATAAAAATAACCGAAGAAGGAATTTTCCAATCGGGCACAAGAAACGGCCGCCTAAAACAATTACATTCCCGGTCCCAGTTCAGTGTCTGCGAACAAAAATCAATTAAAATTGAAGAAGCACCGGAAGTAGAAATATCGCTCCGGTCGGTTGCCACAGCTCAAAGTTTAGGTACTGGTGAGGGGTTTAAAAAAATTTTTCGGGTAAAACCCAGGGTGCCAACAAAAAATGTTTTTGTTTCAGAAATAATGTTCCTTTCAATTCCAAGTGTCATTTTAGTAATCCTTGTTGTAATAAATGGTTTTATGGTACGCTTCCATAAATACCATTTATACCAGCATAAATTAGATAAATGGTTTCTTTTTCATTTTAATTGCCTATCAATAGTCTATTTATAGAATATCAAGTTATTTCACTTTAGATAAATTGTTTATTTTACACTTTAACTGTCTCTCGTTAGTTCATTTATAGAATACCTAGTTATTTCATAGAATAACTAGTTTAAGTGCCAAATTAATTACATATTACACACTTTAACGGGCACGATCAGTTATTTCATGGAAAAATTAGGTATTCTATTAAATAACTTTATTATACATTTTAACGGTAACACATATAAAAAAAAATGCCTAAAATTAAATATTTTTTGAATTCAGAAGACTAATGCATAAGCATATTTCAGAAACATGATGTTAAGTTGAATTCCTTTTCTAGATATGATAAATTTTCATGAAACAAAATAACAAACATAAAGTTAATAATGTGTGTTTCATTTTGAAATTCAATGTGAATCTTGCAATAAATTAAAGGATATAAAATCCAACGCAATCAATCCTTTCACATTCATGAGACAAATGTGATTGGGTGTAATATCTGTTATCTCATTGGGCATTGTTTCGCTTTTTTTCTTTATTTCTGTTTTTGCTGGATTTCAAAATGAAATTGGAGAGATTATATTAAAAGTGTTTTAAGGGAACCTGAATCGTGCAAACACATGTTGAAAGATAACTTCTTTATATCTATGATTGGGAGATCACATTAATGGCTTCATCAATTTTGAAATCGTTCCTTGAACATGGCTTCAGTAGACTTAAAGCCATTACTTGAACGTGGCTTTTGTAGTTTTAGAGTCGTTACTTGAACAGGGCTTCATTAGTTTTAGAATTATTGCTTGAACATGGTTTCATTAGTTTTAAAGTCATTAGTTGAACGTGGCTTCATTAGTTTTT
>JAOUZG010013000.1:0-10003 GCA_026289955.1 Argiope argentata
TCCGTTGTTCTAATTAAAATTGACAAATAAAACTCAGATGTAATTAATTACTAAAGCAAGTTTAGTTTAAAAATGCATATTAAATAGTTTTAGACTAAAGGGAATCTCTATATTTTTCTGAAGTCATAAGTACAGTGACAGAATTTTTCACAATTATTCTTTGCTAACAAAAGCCATAAAAAACGAGGTATCTTACTGAGTGGGATGTCCAAAAAAAGTGTTGAACAATTTCTCGGAAGAGAGGATTTTATGAAATAAAGAACTAACAGGTAAAGTTTTGAAATAAACTTAATTATAAAAGTACTCTAAGCTTCTATGACTACTGTTTTTGATGACATTTTTCAGGTGTCACTAGGGAATTATAACGCACAGGCACTTTAATTTACATTTTCAGTTTAACTGTTTTTTAAATTAAATATTTTATTTCCAAAAGAATTAAAAAATAAATTAGATTCTAGATTTCATTTTTAATGTACTTAAAAAAGTAAAGATTAAGCTATACAATGGGGCGATTAAAATATAAAGTAAAGACAATATGGAAAAAAGTTTTGTTTGTAAATTAGAAAGAAGATATGAGCATTGAAGTTGTCCATTTAAATTATTTTTAATAATTCTTATCATAAAGCATGTTTTTGAACTTGTGAATAAATTGCTGAAATTTTTAAATGAATGTATAAATGGAACAAGCTTATTAGTTTATACAATAGATGGTGAGTATGTAATTATTATACTATGAATATAATATATAAAGGATGATTACACATTCTGCAGATAAATTGCATGTCGGTTGCTTATTGTATATAGCTGATGATAACTGGTTATCATCAGCTATATACAGTCTGATTAATAAAGTGAATAGTTTTCAAGGCATTGCTCTAGATGGGAGGGTTCTAGTCCAGCTGTCTACCATAACCATCGTGTGAATAAGGATGATTTCTTCAAACAAATAGGAACAAAAACACACACAAAGAATAAGAAAAATTCGTTTTATTTATAATAAATAGTTATTAATAAAATAAAACAAATTTAGTATGCAAAAGGATCATTTTAATAAATTTATTAGGATTTACTTTCATTACGTAAAAATGATTATAAAGGTCAAGTCTACTCATTTTATAGCTTTTCATTTCTAATTTTTTAACAAATTCTTACCACCTTTTTGAATTTCCAATACTTATTGTCTGTACTACTGCTACAGATTTGACTGTCTTTTGAAGCAATAATTCCCGCCATTCGACAAAAATACTTATTTAACCGGTTGCTTTTACTTTTACTGGAATTAAGACCCGATATCTGGTACTTATGAATTCTGACTTGATCTTAGGAAGACTAAAAGTCAAATCAGAGTTAAATCAGATGAATCAGGTTAGTACATTATGATAGAGATTCCATTCTTCTCCAAAAATACCTTGACCGACACTGCAAATCAGTCTGGTGCAATGAAATGGTAAAAAAAGTCATTGAGAATTAGTCCTAGTCATCTTCTCTAAGTTTTTCCTTTGTATGGTGAGAACCTTTGCATAATATTTTAATCCTGCCTTTTGACCTTCGACCATCCAGGATAGGAAACTAATTTCTTGTCAAAAATACTTGTGTTAAAAGCTTCATAAGCTAGATAATATCCTCAGGACGCGAGTAATTTCTTTATTCTTTCCTCTAGTGGCTATGTTACTCGGCTACGAACCCTAACTTTGCAAGCTCCATTCTCGGTTCGCACACTGATCCACCATTCAATCACAGTAATGACCCGAAACCTTGAATAAGCAGCTTTTGTACAACTGTTGTTTCACCCTCTACCGACAGCAAAGGTCTTCAAGGTGCATTAGACATAGCAGTTTACATCAACAAGTCACACACGCTTGTCATACGCTTGGCAAAAAAAAGCATCGTTAGTTTCAACATTACTCACTGGTGAGAGGGTATGTAGTGAAATCTTCATAAGCCAGATAATATCCACCGGGCACGAGTAAACATTTTTGTCTATGGGCTATGTTACTCAGATACGAACCTTATCTTTGAGAATTTGGTCCTCGATCCGCACCTTCATCTAAAATTCAACCACATACTTAAATAAATTGTCCAATTAGGACGTATAATGTCATCAGTCTGTTCTCTAAAGCTATTAAATTTGTCAAAAACTTAGTTCGTGGCAAATACATATCGACTCATAATCAAGCTGAAGTGCATTACCAGAAATTAGCATTTTTAAGAAGCAGAATTCATGAACGATAACTTGTTTGATTCTTATTACAGTTAGAAAAGAAGAGATGGTGTGCAATTGAAACGAAACGTTGCAGAGAATATGCTAACCTTATTTATTTTCTCTTTGAATAAATTCTAATTATGATTAACACTAAGCGATACTTATTTCTTCCAAATCCAGAATTTCAAAAATTGTAAATGTATTATAAGAACATCAATTACGTTTACTTGCTTTTACAATTATATTTATCGTATTTTGTCATCAAATTCTTCTTATAAATACAAATTAAATTTCTGAAAAAATTGTTAAAAGGCTAAAAAAGCATTTAAATTTAAGGGAATCATTAATTTAAAAAATAAATATTTGTGTTTAGAATCGTATTTAAAATTTATTACTGAATGTTTTTCATATTATCACTTATAATCGATACGTTGTAACTACTTTATTGCTTTATTTGTTGTACTATGATTAAGATATTTGAGATTAGTTTCGGGCTGGATTCTGTTTAGAAAAATCTTCAATTTACTATTAATTATTAAAAAAAGATAATTATTAATTTGTGGCAAATCTGTTTTTCCCAAGATAACGTAGTTTTTTATATCCTTTAGTAGTTTCTAATATAAATCTAAAATAAACAGAAAATATAATATTTACATTCATAGATAGTTTTATTTTAATATTGTAACGATTATTTCATTTTTTAAATAAATATTATGTTTAATATCTGGATTTTATATTTTCTGATTTTGGGACATACATGAAAAAAAACTATTAAAACTATTTTTATTATAAATTTCTTAAATTATTATCGAAGAATAAAATATGAAATTCCTTTACATCATATACTTTAATATGCATCATTAGAATAAGAAGAAATAATTTCATTTTGTAAACCTTTAATACAATCTAAGTTCAAGAACTCTTTCACGTTTTTATCTAAACACTGTGCCAAAAATGATTTATGCTATACCAAATTTTTACGACAGGCATCAATATAATTTCTTGAAATAAATTGCATTTCCTTTAATCATTTGTTATTATTGCTTCCGAGTTCCAAATATTGATGTTATAGAGTCGAAAAATATATTCTTTGTTTAAATATGGTTTATTCCAGTTAAGAACAATTGCTATAAATACAAAATTTTATGGTTAGTACTTTTATTAATGTATTGAATCCTATTTGCATCAATCATATTCTTAGTATATAAGTAAGAATAATGATATTTGAATTATGAAATATTAAAAAAAATATTTTTATAATATATCTGATAATAATTAATTACAAAACACAGCTTGCAATATTTAGTAGCTATCATTTTCTGAAACTGCTGCTCCTATTTTCAGATTCTGGAACCACTTAAAGAAATCTCTCTAAAGTATAGTGTGTCTGTAATCAAAAATCTACATTTTAAATTATTGTATGGGTGAAAAAAAAAGTATTGAAAATTCGCAAAATGGCATGTATTAAGGGATTGGAATTGGTTTCAGTAAATGACTTTAAAACTAATGAACATTCACAAGAGTGTTTAAAATAGCATAAATTGTTAATTTTTATGCATTATCAAATACTTAAAATTCATAAAACTTGACATTATTGTCTAAATGGGTTGATAAAACTCCCTCTAGAAACTAATTGTGTAAGTTATTTTCCTCCTTTGAAAACAACTTCCTATTCCTGTACTGAGCCTTCCACATCATTTCATGAATTCCATGACTGGTTTCGTCTGTAGGATAGTTTGTAATAGAATCTTTTAAATAAGGATAACCTGAGGAGTTATCTATTACGCTCAATCACTTACGCAAAATATTTTTTAATGTTGAAAAAGGATATTAAAGTTGGGGAATTCATTATTTTTCCAACAGTTTTGAATAAAAAATCCTTAATTAAAAATGTGTAGATAATTTTCCATCGCATAATTTAGCCCTTGATATCCAGATATATTTTATCATCAAATTCATAATTATATTTTTTTCATTACATTAAGCTTTTGAATTAAAATAATCCTAGTAAAAAGCAATAAATTCTTTAAATCAAAGCTTAAAACAACTTAAATGTCTAACATCAGTTGCCATCTTCTGATAATTATCTGAAATATTCTTATTTGTCTTGCTTGGAAAAATTATGATTCAGATGAACGGTCATATTTCCAAGATATCAGCATTTACTTAAACCAGAATTTTCAATTACTACATGAATATAAATAGTTAAACCAATCTATAGGATGATATGCATTTTCGTAATTCAATTTTAAAATAATATAACTAACTCTAGTTCTTAATGATCAGAAATATACCATAAATATTTTTTATGAAAAACCTTTATTATGACATCTGCACTGTGCAGGCAAATGCTGCAAAAGTAAATATTTTTAACAAATAATTTTCTAGTATTTACTAAATTTATTCAATATTTCTGTGCAAGATTTTAAGGTCAATAAAGTATTTAATTCACTGGAAGAAATTATATTATATATTTATACTATTATTATAAAAATTGTATCCTTCTCATAGTCGAATTTGAACATTCTTTTCATTTATCATCTATTTATTCAATAACATTAAAATATTGTAAAATGCCGACTGAAACATTCTAAAAAAAATTATGAAAGAGTTTTAAAATCGGAATGTCTTTATCATGTTGCGCTGGAATATAGTTTATAAAGGGGTTCAAAAAGCACAACCACATTTTTAATGCATCTTTTTCACAATTATACAGTGAGTGTATAGCAACAATCCAGCGAAAATAAAATTTACATTAAAAATTATATTATACAGCAGTTCTAACAACCAAATAAATATTTCATTCGCAGTAATGCGTATTTAATATTTTAATTGCATCAAAATTATTTGAGTTCCCAGCTGTAATAGCTAGTCATTTGAAATTCCCTCAAATTCATCTTAATGTGTAAAAAGGTTAACACTAATAAAAAAAATTTTGAAAGCAGTATTTATTTTTTATCGGAATATCGCTTTTAAAATTATGCAAATAATTTAAATAGAATGAAAAAATAAATCTCAAAAAAATTTGCTTGGTTAAAATTGAAATTACAAGCTTATTACCATATTAATGAATAATTTTCAATAATTTTTTATTATTTTATTCCTCTTTTTCATGAATCAATCAAAATTTGATTAGAAGTTAATTAAAACATGGTTGAAAACTTTGAATTAAAATAATTTTAAAATAAAGCTCAAAGCTTACGAGCAAATGATGAAATATAACATAACAATGTATTAAAGATTAATAAATTGGATACTAATATCCAAAAATGTTAATTTGGATCTTTATACATTTTACATAATTTCAATCTTTTATTTATTTTTCAAGTCAGAATTATCAGGAAGGTGCTTCTCAACATATAATGCTATAATTTAGCATAGATCTTATTTCATTGAGAGTATGTTGGTCTGTTGATTCTAGAATTTCTTCTTCTCTTTAAATTTCTCATTAAAAATCTCAATGCTATTGAATACCGATGCATAAGCAAGTGTGTTTGCCCACCAACTCATTAATGTCTCTGCTATTCGCTTTTAGCTTCATGATTTGGGAAACACAAAAGATTCGGTTGAGGCTCCAAAGGAACTTGTTCAAACACATTAAAGTCACGGGCAACAATGTTATTCAGCTAAAATTTCTTCACAGTATATATATGTATATATTTGTTAAAATTTCCATTCGTTTATAAAATATTGTTGATTCATCCACTCAAGTTCAAATATTTTTTTTTAAACTTGTAAAGGATGACATTTGACATTAATTCAGATTTGTCAAATAAAAATTCATTATTTTTTAATTAATTAATTTAAAACGAACTTTTACATAAGAAGTATTCATTCCCCCTCCACCAAATAAGTAACGAATTCAGTTTGTTTTTTCACCATGCTCATAAGGTTAGGCTTATCATGTTTTCGGCTGATTATTTGAAACGAATCTGTTTATTTTTTAAATGTTAAATGCATTTAAAACTAAACATTGCTAATTAATAGATTTTTCGTATTCATTCTCAAGTACTTTCGAATTAAAATAATACAGAATAAAGAAAATAAAAAATGTCTAATCCTTATTGCGTTTTCCTCACTGGCGTAGAAAATTCACGCATTTGCATTGCTTCAATTGACGTTGAATCCTGAATTGGTGATGACCATTCAACGCCAATTGAATGTGTTATGATTTATTTTAAGTGGATGCGAACTTGATTTTGTTTTGGCCAGGTAAAATTATTTGATAAATTATTTATATTAATTTTAATTATTTAATAAAGAGTAACTAAAATAAAAAAATTTCTTTGTTGATCCAAGTAGGAATTCACACTTTTTTATATTGCTTGTTATTTGTGACGTTCATGAAGAGAGGTTTGATTATTTGTGTTTAATTTGGATTATTCTGCTATACAAATTCTTCCTTAGGTGTTGTTGCCGATAAACAAATTTTTCATTATAATAGAGTGTTTATGTTTTATTAAGATTATTGCAATATTAAAGTCCCTGTATATGTGATGTTCTCATTTAACAAAGTTTTAATTATTCCCAATTTAGGACTTGTTTTTAATTTCGATTATTGAAAAATGAAGCATATCAATAGATTTATTTAACACTAGATTTAAAGTATGTGTTATATCGGCACATTTCCAATTTTTTACGTAAAATTACAAAACCCATACTCATTTTTATTTTATCTCTTTTACTGGCTTTTATCAGTTGTATGAAGTAACTATATATTGAAGTATATTTTCTTCAAAACATTTGAGACAATAAACTATGTGATTGTAATATAAATAATTTTACAAAATTAGTTTTACCCATGCAAAAATTTCAATAATAAATATGAATGCATCCATTATGCCTCTATCCCATTATCTCAAATGAAACAACCCCGATAAGCAACAGTAGAAAAAATGGAACGCACAAATGTGAATTTCGTCAAAGAATGAAAACAATTTGAAAGTTGCGATTGCTAGTAGTTTCAAGTATTTAAAAATAAAATACCATAATTCGAATCGGTAATACTACACTGAAGCTCAATTTTATACTATTTGGACAAAAAGCCTCACTTTAGCATCTAAATATATCTAGAAGTAGAAAAATACTTTTGAAAAATAGAGTATTATTTATATTGCTAAGTGGTTGTTTTTTTTTTAATGTATGCATTTGTTTATACCTCAAATCAACGCACTTTAGTACAGATAGGTATATAAGAAATGTCTGTAAGCCTAGTGTTAAAATACTTAATTTGTATCATAATCCGCATTAAAAGAATGCCGAGTTAAAATGAAATATAAATTTATGCATTACATTACATATACCTATTAAAATTAAATAATATTTCTATTGGAACTATGTTCAGGTGACCTTTGTGTATAGAAGCAATTATGGTAAAGCAAGATGTTTGGCAAAGAAATCAAATATAAAAGTTAAATCGAGTTAAATTAACTTTGTATATTGACACATTATATTCATGGAATATTTCAATTAATTTATGTTTGAATTAATTGAATAAATTATAAAAACATTCCCAAAAATAATGAATTCTAAGAAACTATTTAAATTTAAAAGAAATTGCTTTTCTTACTAGATTACTTATTGTAACAAATATAGAAAATAACTAAAGAAATATTCCTAATTTTTTTTCTCCATTGCATTGCAAATTAATTCCTCAAAAACAAATTTTTACATCCAATATGTTCGAAAAGAAATATCAAACGAGTTTTAAAAACCTCTTGAATTAGCCTTCTTGGTTCGATGATTTTTAACGTCAATTTCATCGAAGGAATTTCAAAAATATTTTGTAACGTTAAATAAGATTTAAAGCCAAAAATTTTAAATTAAAGAAAATATTTTACATTTTTCTTTAATTTCTTATCAATAGTAAAATTTTTTCTTTAACCTGAATTTTCGAATATTAGAGCTAATTCCCTGATTTTCTTAATGGCAAATGAATATTGAATATACTAAAATAACGTCCGGCATTCACAATTTCATTCAATTTTTCAGAAATATTGCGAAAAATGTGGTAGCTATTAAAAGAAAGTGTCCCCTTACTTAAAAAAGATAATCATACACTTTGAATATATTGCAAAACAGGAGTCTTTCGCTTTAAAGGGGAAAAAAACTTCAGTGCCTAGTTTGAAGAGATAAAAATCGAGGAGATCTATATTTTTTAGTTCTTTCATAGAAAATTTAAAACTTTTACTCTTAAAACATAATCATAAGCGCGAAATTGCTCAAAATAGAGATAAATTGAAGTTTTGAATAAATCACAACCTAGTGAAAATAATAATTCATTTAACGTCGGTAATACTTCACCTTTTTTCATCTTAATAGCAAAATATCTGATAATGTAAAAGGATTAAAAACCTTCCACGAATTTGAAGTGCCGAATATTTTATTTTAAAATCATGTATAAGGGAAGAATATAGCAAGAGAAGCATATATATTTCTCATCATCAGAAAAAAATTAGTTTAGGTCATAAATGTTTTTTACATAAGATTTAATTCTTTTCGTAGATAAATATTAAATAAAAATCTAAATATTCAATGCAGCAGGATATCATGATGATCACGTATAATAGTGTGATTAAATTTTTTCATGCATTTCTCAATGAATTTTGGGATTTTACATGATTATATGTTTTGGAATATTTAATAGACATTGGTATTTAATAATTTATAAGGAAAAAAGCTTTCTTGATTCTTACACATGAGGATCCATCATTCAAAATAATGTTATACATTAAATTGTACAATAGTGCATTTAAAAAAATCAGTATTTATTCAAAAAATACTTTATGTGCAACTTTAGAAAGGTAATTTAAATTAAAAGTATTCTATTAGGGAATCAAATATTAGAGTTAAAGAAATGCAAAGGATAACCTAAATATATATTTTGAAAAATTCAAATATCATTAAAAAATACAAACTTATACAGGAAATAATAGCTTACTAAAAAGTTATATTTTATGTCAAATAGTTGGATAACACAGATCAAATTCTAAAAGAATGGAAAAGTACTCAGCAAAATGTAATTATTTTAAAATTTCAAAATACCAACATCTAAGTTAGCTAACCAATACCAATGTCATAGAATTTTACTTTATTAGAAAATTCATTTGAAATGTAACCTAAATCTAAAAAAAAAACATTAAATCTTATAGGCAACTGTGTGCAAATTGCTTAAATATTTTTATACTCACATCATTCCTATTTCAGTAGGAAAAAAACATTTATTTTATCATAATGTTTGTCAGGAATTCGAAACAATGCATATTTTTACAAAAGTGCAATAATTTTCCTTGTAAGAGAAAGTATGAAATTTATGAGCTGAAAGGCGCTGTTTTTTTCTAATTACCATTTGTTGATGTCCCTTCAGCAATGTCAGCTGTATACAGTTCGACACATTGAAATCAACTGTTGCTCCTCATTTGTTATTTCAAAATTGAATTGTTTCAAAATGTAAATTTAATCGATGAATGTTTGTAATACTAAGAGAGCACTAGCTTTTCATATTGTTGAATTTCATACAAAATTCTTTGACAGGTAGCATTCGATCGTAAAGTTAGTTCCATAACCCTAAAACCACATTTCATGGAAAAAACTTGCATGCATATTTATTTAGACTAAAGAAGTGAAAATGTATGCTAATTACAATTATTCGAAACTTCCTTTCCCTTCTCCTCTATGTCGGAATTATTGATGTAATATTCGTTTGACTTATTACGCTATTCGTTGAATTAAGGTTACCAAGGTGAAAGATTTAGAAATCTTTCTTAATATTGTATATATATATATATATATATATATATA
>JAOUZG010013006.1:0-23458 GCA_026289955.1 Argiope argentata
TATGAGACAAATTATTTTAATTAATGCAATGCCACAAACATCAGCTGTAATCTTTGTATTTTCTAAAAAACAGTATGAGCTGAAAGTCAAAGTGTGAGGTAATGTGAATCTCAAAAATATGACCGAATTACTATATTTTATATATGTGTGGTGTATTTGCATATTTTTAGAATGATTCTGATAAAAAAAATGTTTTTAAATAAAAATTTCTTACAACAGTTTTTTATTTGAAATGATAAATATAGTCTGCTCCTTTTAAATTTATTCTTCTTTCAAAATGAAACTGTAAATTGAATGACATGTTCTTGCACTTTCCGAAAAGAAATATTACTACATCATAAATATTCTGACATGAGTAATATTAAAATTTCTTAGTGCAAAACAATAAAATTGTTGATCAGAGAGGGGAAGAAACTGCTGGTACTAAATAATATTCGCCAATACAAAAATTAGTTGTAAAGTCTTTAAATATATCTGTAGCAATAATAAATAATTAAAATAATAAGATTTACAATGTGAGAAACATTTTTGCCAAAGTATGTGGCTCAGTATAAAACCGTTTTAAAAACTCTGTATGAAAACTATTTAAGAGGATAAATGGAATTACAATGTGTATTGATAAAACATAGTCTCCTAAATGACCAATAAAGATAGGTATACTTGCTAATGAATATGAAGAAAGAAAAAATTATACAAACCTAGTTTTGTCAATCCAAATAAAATATTAGCAAAGAGATTAATCTACAATGAAAAATAAGAAAAGTTGAATTTTTTTTTATCTATAAGAAAAATACAACTTATATTTACACACACACACAAATAATTTTTTAGTGAATTTTAAGAAGGGGAATTTCATCTAGTGAAAATCACAAATCATACTTTAAAAAGTACCATAGCATTTCTTTAAAAAACTAATAAAGATTAATACAGGTGTTGTATTAATCTTCCACCTATACCTACAAAATCCCCTGGTGTTTTTCTATGGATTACAGTACTTTTTGTCTTTTGAAAAGATTTTTTTTAATGAAGACTCATCATGATTGATAGACACTGATAAGTAGTAGTGGAATAGAAAGTAGACATTTTGTACTTCTATCAGGAAAATTGTGATACAAAATTATTGATCAGAAAAGTCTCTTTGACCGATCATTTAAAAAATTAGTCTTTACATTTTAAGCATTAATTAAAGGGCCACAAAATTTTTGTATTTTAAATTCATACTCATAAAATAATTCATAAAACAGACATTCCTACCTTCCTCTTTTGTCTTTCATTGCATACAGCTGCAATTCGGAAAGGCTCATGGATTGAATTGACTGTAATAAAGGCAGTATACACTGAAATTCATTTTTAATATATATTTATACATAAGAAAGCAAAAACAATCCAGTATTCATATACTACACTATGATACATGAAGGCAGCTCTATCTCATTCACAGAACACCAGGGCAGAAAAAACTGAAGATGCTGCATGGTATTTCGATTGAAATTCTCACCCAAGTTCAGCAGTCAAATCAGAGAAATACTGACAACCGCTTAATAATCTTATTCTGTGAAATTATAACTGCAAGTCCGTTCATTGCTACCTGGCTTCTATGTATTACTATAAGATTTCAGAAAAGATTAAAGATGTCTAGGCACCGAGATGTCTAGGCACAAAATATGAAGTGAATCCACCTAAAATCATGCCCAGAAGTCAAAATGCTTTTACTTTATGGAATTCATAACAATATTAAACCATTTATATCATTAACACATATATGTCTTTTGTTTTATGTAAATTTTGTGTTCATAAAATCTAGTACATTTTAAATTCTTTGTCTATACCATTTTTTCCTCAGTTTTGGATTTTTATAAAACAAATTCTTTATGGTAAAACTGCTTTTCTGTTTGATGCAAATAAATAAATAAAACTTAATAGTATAGGAAATTAACTGTACAAAATTAGACAAATTGCATTCATGTGCTAATTTAATTTATGTACAATTGTTTTAAATTTACTAATATTGATATCATTGTTTATTTATATTTTCCCAGGGTGAATGTGAGGCAGCAGAAAAGAGCCCGTCTAGAATTTTGTACTAAGTTGGGAATGAATTCACCTTTTTAACATTTTTTCTAGACATGTGAAATTGATGGACGTCTGCGCAGTTTAGGAAAGTTCTTAACTTTTGTATATTCAAGAATGTAAATATTTGTTATTTCATAGTGTTTATGCATTTGTAAGATATTTTACTGAATAAATGGTGTTTTTTTTCCAGTTATATCTACTTTGTTACAATCCTTAATACTAAGATAAAAAAATTTGTTTTTTTGAAGTTTGATTATAAAGCATCTAATTAAATTTTTTAATTTGTGCTGCTTAAGTACTTTTATGTATTCTCAAAACTTTTATATTCCTACTAGCCGCCTTTGGCGACCAGTCGGTTCGCCAGTATTTATGCTCGCTAAAATTTTCATATAATATTTTATGTAGCTGTGTTTCATAACAGGTTTTTCACCAAAATATTTTTAAACCAAACAAATTTTGAAAATCATATAATTCATTTATAGTATTATTTAGTATTATTTTCTTCAGATGTTCTGTTCATTGTACTACTCATCTTTCTATTTCTATCCATGCAATGATTGTCCCGGAATTGATATTTTACTTAATTGGTGGAGGGAAAGGTCTAAAATTATATGTTTTTATAGAATGAGATTCAAATTTTCATAAATGTAAACACACTAAACAAATAAAGACATTTTTCTTTGTTATTGCTTTTTTCTTCCCTGCCCAGACTTTATTTTGAGCAGGCATAGATTAAATATTCATACCGACTAATAATAAAACCAAGAATTTTCTTTCTTTTTTAAACATCCCGTTATCTATGAATGAAAACCAACTGACTTCGCGCATTTCTTTCTAAACAAATCATAATTTATTACTTCCTGCTATCTTACTCAGTTGGTGTGGGAAAAGGAAATGAAGATTTTTGGCGGGAAAGTAAGAAAAGTGTCGTTTTAACTATTTTCCTTGCAGTTTTTTCATTTTTTCTTTCCATAAGAACCATCCTCGCGTCTTAACGAAAATATTTTTAAAAAATTAGCCGAATCGGCCGAGCCGTTCTCCAGTTTTGCGCTTAGCAACGCATTTCGATTTGCATTTTTATTATTTGAATAAATTGCAATATCATTAACTAATCGAGTTATTATTAGATCGAATATTATCAATTAATCTAAGCTTGTGAAAAATGCGGTTTTGTTCTTTTTTTTTTTTTTTTTTTTTTTTTTGTTAGGGTCCACCTTCAAAAAAAAATTACATTTTTATTTTTTCATCACATTTTATCTTTGGTTTTAAATGGAATAAATTGTAAAAATCAGACAAAAAACAAATTCGATAGAAGACAACATGCAATCCATGAAAACCTACTGTGTTTACAATCGATTTGAAGAAAAAATAATTGCCATTTTCTCCTTTAAATTTAGGAGTACTGGAGCTGCAATTAGAGCACATCTGTTGAAAGTTCATATAATTTATTTTTGCATTTCCATTTAAAGTTTGTTTTCATTTTTTATTTCTTTTCATGTTTCTCTCAATAAATTTTATTTGTTTTGATTCTTGTTGCTTTGACAGAAACACATCCTTTAATTTAGATTATAATTTTAAAAAAAGTATATAATTTTTTGAAGCATTATTCAAACAAAACTTTTTATGAGAGTCCAATTGCTATTTGTTATTAAATATAAAAAATTATAAAATTTGCAGATCATTTTTTAAAAACAAAAATACCGATTTTTGAGTTGATAAACTGTTACTAAATAAATAGAAAGTAATAGTAGGTAAATGCATAAAAGTTACTAAGTAAGTTAATAGAAAGTAAAATATTTATGAACTAGAACTTGAATGAAAGAGGTTGAAATTCCCATTGAATAAGAATTAGAACAATAATTCTTTAAAAGAGACAGTAAAGAAAAAAAAATTTAGAGGCTGCATAATGTTTTTTATGTACAAAAAACGGTATACTGTACAGATTCGCTATAGAGTGGGTAAAAGGAAATCAAAATTTAAAATTTTGAAAAAAATTTACATGTTAGAAGTTATTTATTTCAATATATTGAAATATTAATTAGCCTATTAAAGGGTTATGGTATATTTCATTTAACATGCCCTGAAAAGTAATAGTCTTTAATGTTTTACTCAAAGTTTAATGTTATTAAACTACTTATTTTGATGATAAGATACGTTTATTTGTACCCAGAGAAATATATATAATATTTATAATAGACTTATTAGAAATTTATTACTAAAGTTATAACCGTTTGTCTTCAATAACTACCACGGCTAGCTTTTAACATTATTTATTTGTAGACATTCACTAAACATAAACACATACACAAACAGTTATATAACAAAAGGGACAACATAACGAAACCAATTAAGACATTTACGAAAAACAAAAGACAATCCTCAATCGAGACGCTCTCTCTATGTTGGCTGGAGGTCGACTGGCTATGATGGCCTAGGTGGATACTGATCTAGGTGGCGCTGATGTTTCCTCTAGGTGACGTTGCCACAGTTCCGTTATATCCTCCCCCTCTGACTTCTTCGTGGCCGTCTCGGCAAGAAGTCAGGTGGCGGAAGTCTTGGCCGTCCTCTTTTTCTAAGAGGAGCTACTGGAGCTACCCGGTCTGATGTTTGAAACTTATTTCGTTCTTGATAAGGTTTCAAGGCTGAAACATGATATTTACCGAGGATTTTGTCTGGTTCATTGGGATCGGCAATATCGTAAGTTGTTGGCGACCTTGCAGTCACTATCATATAAGGACCGTCCCGTTTAGGCATGAATTTGCTAGTTTTCTTCAATGAGCCTTTGCTAACAGGGTGGAGAGTAACCCAGACTTTGTCACCATGAACAAATTTTGGAGTATCTTTACGTTTCTTATCAGCATACCGTTTTTGTTTATCTTGGTGTTTCTCAACTCTTTCTCGTACTTGTTGTACCGTTCTTGCGAACCTTTTTAAATATGGTGTAATCTCAGGAACGAAGTTGTCATTTTCTATTACGGCTTTTATGTCGTGTTTGACATCATCTATAGTTCTTAGGTCACGTGCGAATTGGAGAAATGCAGCAGAGTGTCCAGTTGAATCGCTCTTGGCGGTATTCAATGCAAATCTAATCATGGGCAGTTTTTCTTTCCATGCCTGGTGGTCATTGCCGACTAGTATTGCCAAACGAGGCTTGAGATCTCTGTTCTTTCTTTCAACAGGGTTTGATTGTGGATGGTAGACAGGGGTAAGACTTTGGTCTATGTGCAATATATAACATAGCTGTTGCATGACAGCACTTGTGAACTGGGGACCATTGTCACTGATAACTTTTCGAGGTATACCAAATCGAAGCGCGACTTCTTCCAACAGAGTCGTTGCACATTCTCTTGCAGTTGCTTCTTTTAGAGCAAAAAGTTCTACCCACTTCGTAGCACAATCTTGTACAATAAAAATCCATTTCTCACCAGTAGGTGCTTCTGGCAGAGGACCGAAAAGGTCAATAGAGAGAGAGTTTCGAATCGTTGGGCATAGATAGGAGTTTGAAGTAACCCCGATGGTTTTTGATTAGAGGCTTTGTAACGACAACATTCAACGCAGGTTTTGACATAATCTGCTATGTCTTTTCGCATTCCCGCCCAGTAGTATCTTTTAGCGATGCGATGAAAGGTGCCTTCAGCTCCATAGTGTCCTGCCATGGGCGAATCATGATGCTCTTTCAGGATATTGGCTTTCATTTCTTGAGGCACTACCAATTGCGCTTCTTCTTCATCCGATTCAGGAGAGTATCGGTATAATATCCCCTTGTTCATGATGTAGCCTCTTGCAGTCCAAGTTGTATGATCAACGTCTTTTGCTGAACTCTCGAATGTTTCTATTATCTTTCGCAGATCATCGTCTCTTAGTTGTGATTGACGCAAATCAGCCGGACTGGTGGTAGGAATTTCAATCGATATAGTGCAGATTTCACAAGACTCTGTACTTGGGTGTTCACAAATAGGACGGGATAAAAGGTCGGCAATGAAATTTAGTCGACCAGGAATATACTTCATTGTCAGGTTGTACGACTGAATTTGTAGAGCCCATCTGGCGAGTCTACCAGTAGGTGATTTCAGTGACATCAACCACTTCAGCGGTTGGTGGTCGGATGTTATTGTAATGGACTGGTTTTCCACGTATCCTCTAAATTTCTCAAGTGCCCAAACCACTGCTAATGCTTCTTTTTCTATCGTAGAATAATTTTTTTCTGAAGAACTCAGCAGGCGACTAGCATATTCAATAGGATGTTCTTCATCTTTCTCTCCCTGGAGTAAAACTGCTCCGATGGCAACATTGCTAGCATCTGTTCGGATGACGAAAGGCTTCGTTCCATCGGCTTGTTTGAGAATCGGTGGGCTTATTAATTTAGATTTCAGATCTTGAAATGCCGTTTCTTGTTCTATTTCCCATTTCCATACGGCCTTCTTCTTCGTTAAATCAGTAAGAGGTTTGGCTATTTGGGCAAAGTTTGGAATATATCTACGAAACCAGGAACAGGTTTGAACAAAAGATTGTACTTGCTTCACTGTTTTCGGTGACTTCATGTTTGCAATGGCAGCGGTCTTTTCTGGATCAACAGATACACCGTCTTTAGTAATGTAATGGCCTAAGTATTTCACTTTTTGGCAGCAGAAGTGACACTTTTCTCGATTGGCGTTTAGCTTGAATAACGATAGACGTTTGAAGACTTGTTCTAAGTCTGTAAGATGTGTTTGGAAGGTAGGAGACAGCACGATGATGTCGTCCAAATATGATAATGCCAGGACATCCTTCAGTCCGGAAAGAATTTATAAATTACGAAGGGACAAGTAAAAGCAGTTTTGATTTGATCTTCTTCTGCTACATTTACCTGATGATACCCAGATCTTAAGTCAATAGTTGACATGTAAGGGGTAGGCTTTGCTTCGTTCAACAAATCATCTATACGTGGCAAAGGATAAGTATCTGGAACGGTGTGGGAGTTTAGCTTGCGATAATCGATGCATAACCGTATTTTACCATTTGGTTTGGTGATCAAGACCACAGGAGAGGCATAAGGGCTTTCGCATTCCTCTATAATACCTTTCTCTAGAAGAGAGTCAATTTCCTTTTTCAACAGATCTTTCTTGCTTGGGTTCATCCGATATGGAGGAACTGAAACGGGAGGACTATTTCCTGTATTGATGTGGTGTTCAATGAATGGCGTAGCTTCTCCCCCTAGCTGAAAATTATTCTCGTATTTTCTCAACAAATCATTGAGTTGTAGTCTTTCATGAGGACTTAGGTTTTGTCCCTCATCATCCCGCAAGTCGCAAGAATTCACTTCTATGCTTTTTACTGGCTCAGGACATTGTGCTTCGAGGTCCACTCCAAATTGATACACCTGCAGAGGGTTGTCATGGAAGAACCAACATCTATTCTTTAGGTCAAGGACGATGCCTGCTTTTTCAAGAAAGTCATATCCAAGGAGGGTTCTATTTCCTTTCGATTTCGGCAGAATCAGAAATTTCGTTACAATGTCTCTTCCTTCAATATTCACGACTACCTCTGATGTGAAGGCTTGAGTTGTTGTGAATTGTCCATCCGCGAGAAACATGGTGATGGTTTTACTTGTCATCGGTACTTGTTTCTCCTGAAATATTTTATAAAGCCTTTCACCAGCAACCGTACAACTTGCACCAGTATCTGCACATACGCGAGCTCTTTGTCCACAAATGGTGATGTCGATATAAGTGATAGTTGTAGGCATATCTACATGCGTAGCAAGCATTTTCAAAGAGTTTGCTTGGAAATCATTTCGTCTGGTAGGCGTTGAACAGTCGGGACATTTTGATTTTATAAATCCTGGTTTACCGCAACCATAGCAAGTCAAAGGAGGGCGGTTATCTTGTCTTTGTTGCTTCTCGACTCGATATGGAAAGTTTTTACTAGTCGTTCTTTGTACATCTTCTTTGGTTCTGGAAGGATGAATAAATTTCAGTGGAAAGTTCTGCTTCAAATGGGGTTGGTTTTTAATCTTCATATTTTTAACACGAACAGCTTTGTAATCGTCTAATAACTGCACCAGTTCAGATGACGACTTAATTTTTCCCCAACGATCGACGAAGTGCTCTTTGACATCATTACTAACCCTACGTTTCAATTGATCTGTAAGAACAAGGTCTTTCAGCGATTCGTAATCAAAAACTGCAAGGCTCTGAAGCCATTCTTCTAGGTAGTTTCTTAACTCATACGCAAAGTCTTGCCATAAAGTCCCAGTTTGTTTTTGGTGAGTAGTCAGCTTGATTCGGAATGCTTCCGCATTTAACTTAAATCGTTGAAGTAGAATTTTCTTTATATAAGTATAATCTTCTAGTTTTTCCTTGGGTTCTCGCAGAATTATTTGCGAAATGTTAATGGGAAGAAGAGGTAGGAGGTGCGTTATGTAGTCTTCTTCTTTCACGCGAACTTTCTCACATTGTCTTTCAAAAATTTGCAAATAGGCTGCAATGTCAGAAGTCTCTGTGAAGTTTGGAAGTAAATGTTGGATTTGTTCACTGGGTACTACATTTAAAGTGGAGGAACCGTTAGAAGGATTTGAGCTAGCAACTGCAAGATTTACTTTTAATCGTTCCGTTTCAAGTATCAATTCTTGTTCCTTCCTTTTGAATTCTTCTATATCTTTGCTTTCCTTTTCTTTTTGCTGCCTAGTGTCGACAATAGTTTCTAAAAGAGTTTTGGTGAAAGTCTCGTCATAAGACGTGGATTTGATTATTAGATCTCGCAAATCAACAACACGCATAGAATCATTTGCTGTTAGACCTAATTCGTACGCGAGTGTTCTTAGATCATCTTTCTTTGCTTTTGCAAGGTAAGCCATCTTGGAATGAGGGGTCAGAGGGGAGGATAAATTAGCTTGATAATTACGGAAATTTGATATAAAATGTCCTAAAACTATTTACATTCACATACAAGGAATATGCATTAAAACTAAAATAAGAAAACTTTTGGCGAGTTCTAACAAGGTTCAGCACAAAATTAATATCTAATCATATACAAAAACAGATGTACATCAAGAACAAAATTTCAACACTTTTGGTTATATACTTTTGTCGTAACATACAATTATAAAAATTTTACTACATTATGTTCTTTAACTTTAAACAAAAGTGATAGAGAAAATTGAATGTATTTTCAACTGAAACGTTAACAAGTAAAATTTAATACACAAAATAGAATCAATGTTTGAAAAGAAAAAAAAAATTATTGTAGCTAAATTTCAATGTGGATCACATAAAAATGTTTAGTTTCATAGTTTAAAATGAATATCAATTGTATCTTTAAACAGATTGATATAATACTTATAAACAAAATTAATTAATATCAAAAGTGGTACAATAGTAATTTAAATTGAAAGTGCTCAGACAATTAAACTCTTAACTTAATACTCATCAAAATAATATTGCTTGTAAATTTTCGTTACAACCAGGAAATTGTTAATAACACATTTACTAAACTATCATTTACTAGAAATGATAACACAAAACATGTACTATTCTTTTTATAACTTTTAAAAGAATTCTCGAAGTATTGTGCAAAATCAAAACAGAAACAAATATTCATTTAGGCAAAAAAAAATTTCTTTCCAATTATGTGAAACAGAGTAGAGTTCTCAAAAGAATTTCTGGCGTTATTAACCAATAAAGATAATAAAACAATTTTCAAAGACAGCATGAGTCATATTTATTCATGAGCATGTTCAAAAGTAGCAAAACAAAATAAAAGAAAAACAGCTTACTCCTTCATAAAATGTGACGCCAGCACATCTGCGTCTACGATTTTATTATTATTTTTTTTTTTTACTGAGAGGAGGGGAAAAACAATTTCCTTTCTGAGAGCGAGAATCGAAACTCACATATTTAAATGTATCAATTTGTTCAACATATATTTTATAAAATAGATACTTAGTGAAAAACTGTGGAGGATGTAATAATCAATTCAAAATACACACAAACAACAAAAAAATCAAATTTACAACTCTTGATTAAGAAAGCCGTTGCTTTTTCTAAAATGATTTACTTTTACTGTAATAAGTGAAAAGTATTTCAGAATCAAAATAAACAATAACATAAAAGATACTTATCAAATTCTTTTTGCGATGATTAGCGGTATGCTAGCAGCATACAATATTCCAGAACATGGGAATCACTTTGACCGGTAGTCAATTTGAAAACAAAAATGAGCCGATATGCTATCAGCACACGACAATATTCCAGAACATGGGAATCACTTTGACCGGTAGTCAATCTGAAAACAAAAGTGAGCCGATCTCCAGCAACTAAACTTAAACTCGGGGTATAAGCTTTTTAAAATCCAAATTGGGGTTCCTAACATATTTCACTGGTCCAAAACGTTGGGCGTCAGAAATTATATAACCGTTTGTCTTCAATAACTACCACGGCTAGCTTTTAACATTATTTATTTGTAGACATTCACTAAACATAAACACATACACAAACAGTTATATAACAAAAGGGACAACATAACGAAACCAATTAAGACATTTACGAAAAACAAAAGACAATCCTCAATCGAGACGCTCTCTCTATGTTGGCTGGAGGTCGACTGGCTATGATGGCCTAGGTGGATACTGATCTAGGTGGCGCTGATGTTTCCTCTAGGTGACGTTGCCACAATTCCGTTATAAAGTGAATTTTTTCATCATATATATATTAGAATGAATTAATAAAACATATATTTTTGTAAAGTTACTGAGATAGAACTAATTACTGAGAACTTAATTGTTAATATGGTGAAACATGAAATAAAATTTTTAAATCTACCATTGATGAGATGACTAACTAAGATGTGCAAGATTCACCTCTAATCGAAGCTCTATATGTTGTTCTTGCTGTTATTTATACTGAATTCAAAATATCGAAAAGATATACAACACCTTTCGCAATTAGGGATATATAATTAAATAGATTTTATAGGAAGGATACAGTAGTTTTACTGCAAAACAGCTAATGTGTGTCAGTTTGTAAACATTTTTAAACTTAGCAGCTAACTATATTCACTAATAAACACATTCTAGATCCCGAAAGATATCTTTTTGTAAATAAATGCTGGAAAATTACGTTATATTACATAATCGGAGAACTCGATTCATTTGCAAAAGGGGTTTTTGGAAATCAATCTAGAAGGAACAAATGCATGATTTTGGATAAGTGCTGCTTGCATCCAAGAAAATTCTATTTCATATATTACAAAATGACAAGATATTTCATTGTGAAATCAAGTTCATCTGGATATGAACTAGAAAATTTTGTATTCATGTCACTGTATCTAATTTTAATTTTAGAAAACAATAAATTTGCAGAATTAGGTTTCTAATGTATAGCAGATATTTACAATACAATCAAGCACAGAAACTATAATGACCTCTCTTTAGCGTGAGTATATACTTGGAAGATCATCTTGTAATTTCATTGATCTAGCAACGGCATTTCATTGTTCATCGGTAACAACTTGCAGTATTTGATCTCCCTCAATCCATGGGTCATTCACCGCAATGCTAACTGGTAATTGAAATATACACATGAATTAAATACAAAATCATGAACATTGATGGTTAGACTTAAACAAATGTCTTTTATAATCATTAATGATTGAATCGCATCGTTCACATCTCAATATTAATTCAGGATTACGATTTGTTACCTTGAACCCTAGAAGGATTGCTCGTTTGGATTTAAACTTTAAGGTTTAGATTTTGGGTGTATGACCCTAATAATGCACTTTATCAAACACATATACAAATTGCGACTATATACAGCGAAACATCCAAGAATAATAAAGTCATTATAGGGGTAAAAAAACAAAAGATTTCGGTTTTAACCCATTTTGTAAATTGGGTAGAAGAGGCTGAATTTACAGTTCTTGATCACTGCTCTTCACGAATAGACTCGGAGAAAAATTGTGTTATTCTACTTGTTTTGGAGAATTTTCAGTAGTTTTTACTGTAGAAAAATTAAGAAATTAATAAGTCTACATCTAAAAAATTCCTTTTTTTTCCTTAAAAGAAAATGTATTGTATTGCATTCTTTCCTTAGGTAGAAAAGGAATCTAAATTATTATTACAGATGACAGTGTACATATAAATTACATAATATAATATAGAAAAACTTCATTGAATAATATTGGGAAATTATGTTTTATAATATAGGAAAACCGTATTGCACAATATTGTAAATATATATTAAATAATATTAGGGAACTATATTGAATAATATTATGGCCCCATATTGAACAATATAACAAATGTCTTACATTTTAAGTTGTTCAATATAGTAAAACAATATCGTGCAATATTGTGTTTTCGAATCTTACAATATTAAGCAACATTACACAAGTCTGATATTTTGCATTGTTCAATATTGTTTTTTTTCTTTTTTTTTTCGAATCTCACAATATTGAACAATATCACAAAAGACTTGCATTTTACACTGTTTTAATATCGTAAAATAATAATATACAAAACTATTTTTTATTTCAAATTTTACAATATTATACAATATCATGGGCTACTAGGGTAATGCGCCATCTGTTAGCGTTCAATTGAATCACCATCTTCAGGGATACAGATTGTCGTCACCAATAATGCGACGAGTATAAAATAACTTCTGTCCGGCCCAGAAAAATTGCGAATGATAACCTTAGGGATACATCATCACTGCGGATAATCACCACCTAATGGCCAAGATACTGAAATGCAGATTGTCAGCTTTTATGTTGACGAGATCTCCGGTAGGCAGGGGAGGACGATGTTCATGTCAGTTTTTATCAAGCTTGTTCAAGGTGAAGGACGTCTCCAATCCATTTATTTCCAAAATAGGTATTTCAACTATACGAGCTATTTTCATTTTGAAGAAAGACTAAGATTTTCATCCATCAACATCAGTTCCTTCAAGAGCGAAGAATCATCTGCAATCCAAAACTTTTGACGAATGAGGGCAAAATCAATTCTAGTCCATCATGAAGATTAGTTACATAAAAATTCCAAATTTTAAGAGGAATTAGATCAGAGGTAGGCAGAGCTTTCCAGGGTAAGGGCCACTACTTGATTTCCGTGGCTCGACAATCAGTCCATTTTCTATCGCATCCCACTTTTGCCTCAGTTTAGAGTGTTTATTTTTACAATTACAGATTTTTATTACATTATATTTGTGTAATTTATATATATTTTATATTATATCACGTTATTTATGGTATTAGTTGTTGTTGTTTCTAATGGCACTTGCCATGGGCAAGCTCACTGATAAGATCAGCGACTTTAAGTCAAGGGTAAGTATCTTGTTTTAAGTAGTGTCAACTAGGATCACAAGTACGTCTTAGTTACTCACACATCACGTTCCAGTTCAAGTTCGATGGAAGCTTTTCGGGGCATCTGTCCTCGGATGAGAGCTATCCCCTTCTTAACTGTGACTTTAGAATTACGATTACTTTTATTATTATGGCATGAACTGAGGGTATCATGAATAAGTAAAAGGAAAATTTTGTTTGATAAAGCTGGGCTTGTGGTTGGCTTAGCAAGTTGGGTTATGCTGTTAAAGGATCCCTATTGGCTGACAACGCATCACATTCGCTTGCACAGCCCCTTTTTACAGGAAGGGGAGGATGTTACATTCACATATATCACAGGCAGAACATTTGAAGAACAATTATACCCAAACCGGGAATCCAACCCAGAACGCCCAGATCACGGGGAAGACGCCGTTGGTGTGGTGAGATAAAAAAAATGGCATACAATATTTATTACTACTTAATAAATATGGAATGTGTACTTACCTACATAACTACAAATATCCCCCACAAGTCCTACAGGTCGTCTCAAAGTGTGTTCTCGTAGCCGGGGAGTAGGGGGTGTACCTGGGTGGAGTGTCTGAAGTACGTTGGGAGTGTATACTCCTGGTAGGGTCACTCAAGGTGTGAAGGCCACTCCGTTCTTCTCAGCTCTTTACCCCATCCATTTTCTTGTCTGGTGCTTACCAGGCAGGACCTGGTTCATGATCCCTTTGGAAATGAACTTTATCAGGGTGAATGAGTTCATGAATCTGATCTACCTCTGCTGGTCAAGGAACAACAATAACAACAAGGCCGAGAAACAACAACTACTACTACTACAAACATAATAATAATAGCTACAAATATAACAATATCAAATAATTTATTTAATATCAAATAATTCAAAGTACACAAAGATCCTTTTTATCGAAAATTTGTTCTAATAGTTATAGTTATTAGAAACTTAGTCAGCGTACTGTCCGTCAATTTTGAATTTCTCTGTGTATAATCAGTCATTAACTACTAACTAGCACTGGATTCTAAGTGGTAGTCTGAGATGGGAACAAAGTCTTAAAAAAAATTGAAAATGCAGATTTACATAGGTAGGTAGCGTCAAAGAAGATGTTACTTTTGATTTTTCCTATTTCTAATATTGGTTCACACTCTCCCTATATATATCTTGTTCAAATTTTCAATCGTTTATAAAATGCTTTTTCTTCATCCACTCAAGTTCAAATACACTTTTAAAAAACTTGTAGTGGATGACACTTGATTTTAATACAGTTTTTTTCGAATATTAATTCATTCATGAAATTTAATTAATTTTTAATACTTTAAATAGAGTTTTAGTAGTTTATAATGAAAATTGAATTCAACAGTCAGTAGAGAAATCGGTAAAATGCAAAGATTTTGGTATTTTTAAAGTAAAGATGAGGAATGTAAATTCACTTCTTTAAAAAAATCAATACTTTTTTGGTAATTTTTTTAAATTTTTTGCTTTAAGTATATGTTTTACCCAAATGATTTTCGAGAGTGAGTTAGTAGCTGTAGTTTTGTGGTCAGAATGAACATTTTTTTCTCAAAAAATAAAATTGAAGAAAATTTTAAGCTTTAGGTACGACTCTGATTTCTCTTCTTAAAATATCTGTCATCAATTGTTGGTCACTTCTCCTACCTAACCTTAAGATTGAGCTACGCTTCGTGAAGGAGAATGGAAAATTGCAAGGAAATTCGCTTTCTATTTTGCCACAATATTGTGATTCTATTATATGTATATACATATTTATATTAATTGTAATTATTTATTAAAAAGTAACTATAACAAAATTTTCTTTGTTGATCTAAGCAGGAATTGACTTATTTTTTTATATTACTTGTTTTAAATTAAGTTATTTCATCTGTTAGATTACAAAAGTTATTCTACGGTTCTGAACTACGTGCTTTTAAATTTGCCATTTTGAAGATGTGAAACAACCCCCCATGTGATTTATATTTTTAAATGAATATAACAATTCAGTTTATTAGTTTCTTTTAGTAAGTTTATCGCAGCTCTTAGTAAATCTGGTCATCTCAAAATGCTTTCGTGGTTCACCTCTTGATCGCTCGACTTCAGGGTTAAATTATACTTTTTGAAATGATTATAAGAAAAATTTGATCATTCGGTGAATGTTTTTATAACCAACCGTTAACTTTGAGAATATCATCTTTGTCCAAAAATACCTTACATAATAGTAGTTTACTAATTTGGAAAAAGATTTGTTCGAATTTAGCATTTAATTTCACCATAGAATTCAGTTTGTTAAATAAATTTCCGTATACTTTAAAGCAAAGATTCTACTTCTTCTGTTACCTTTTGATTTATGAAACATGAAATCCATTTGAATTATCCGTTTAATCCACCCTTATCCATTTAGTGTAGAGAGAAAATTTGAGTAGTTCGTCATCCACATCTAAAAAGATAGGCTGCATTTCGGAGGCTGATTGGTCTAACCCTAATAGCACACCAGTATTGTACAATATTGTTTAATAATGTGCATTATTGTTTAATACCATATAATATCGCACGATATTGTTTAATATTATGCTTCAGGATGCGCAACCTGGGAAGTTGGTGGTTAAAATTATAAGGATGAGTCTTGTTTAATTCAGTTGGAATCATTACTCCAATGGGAAGTTTCCCTGAAAGAAGTCATCGATTAGCCCAATTGGCTAGATTGAGGTTACCATTATATCATGTAAATCTCGAAATTTTTTCTGGTCTGCAATTCGTTGGCTTAGATACATGTACGACTTTTACCCACGACTTCGTACGTGTGGAAATTTTGATATGTGGGAAAGCTGACGGTTTGATCACAATGTAAAATGTTCACAAACCGTATCATTATGGTGCTGTTGAAAAGAGTTTTCGTCGAAAAAAAGTTTGTCGCCAAATTTTAGCGAGATGGCTCAATGTGGTGAGAATGGTGGCAAAAACATTCCAATCGTAAGATTTCGATGAACGCTGCGGCAAACTAACAGAAATATGGGAAAAAATGAATAAATGCAAAAGAAAAACGTACAGCAGGGAAAAATCAAGGGAAATGAACAGGGAAGATCGAATTCCAGTAACATAAAAATGACGGCAATGATAGTATATCAAAGCTTAACTCTTACAGCCAACCAAAAAACAATTTATCTACAGTGTGTACCTGAAAATAAAACGAAACAGCAAACTAATTATTCAAAATCGTTTTGCTTATTAGTCTGGCAAAACAAAACCAAGTCTATATCCGTTGAAAATACAGGTCTCGACAAACAGAACACACTGCGCATGCGCGAATATTCAACCTCAGCCTTATTAATGCAATACAGATTAGAAATTTTTAATTTTCTTTATTTGGTTTGATTTTAATGTAAAAGTTTTTCAGAAGAATGAATTCGAATGATCCATTTATTAATAATTTTTGATTTTGAATGCATCAAATATTAAGAAAATAAACAGAATCGTTTGAAATAACCGGTAGAAAACATGTTAAGCTTAATCTCATTAGCGTGGGAAAAAAATCAACAAATTGGTCTTACTCATTGGATGTTGGGGGAAGGAAGATTTTTGGTGAGAAAGTTGGTTTTTTCATGAATAAAAAATTAACAAGAATAAATAGTAGATTATGTTCTATTCTAGACTATAATCTATCTCTGTGCTAAACTTCATCTTTCGTTCAGCCATTTTGTTGGGATTGACTAACATAATTCATCCAAACTTTCCCATTTATAATAGTAGTATAGATATAGATTAGTTAGTTAGAGATTTAAAATTCGTAGAATATATTTTGGGTATACGGTCCTGATATCAGAAATCATGACGCGTGCGAGCAGAGTGCTACTGTTTACATCGGAACACCCAATAATAATAGTCTCTAAAGAGAGGGGGGGGGATGAATTTAGCTTTGTCCAATCAAGACGTCATCTGTACAAGTTTAGGCGAATCAGCACAAAGGTTGCTGGAACAACTGAACGCATACGATTTCTGTCTTTAGTTAAAAGCAATGTTCATTTTCAATGTTTTCACTTTCTGTACTCAAAGGACAAGAGAAAATATTGTGATACAAAAAATTCGACCTTGAAATTTTAATGAACTATCAAACTTTAAACCTCCCCGAGATCTAAATACCTCAATTTAAAAACTATACTCCCCTGTCTGTGAGCACGATAACTGAAATAATAATAATAATAATGACAAAATAAAATTTTAAAAAGATGAAATTTCGAGTTTTGTATTTCATTGATATTGTATGATTCTTTCACATTTTTGATTACATTCATTTAAGGCAAGTCTTTCAGAATGTATAACATCTAATCTAAAGAAAGAAAAAAAAAATGAATTGAGGGACTGTTATATGCTCGAAAAATATCAGCATTATAACCCGAAATAAATTTTACTCCTGAATGTATATGAACGCAATAATTTACGAAAAAAGACAAGACTAGATGAATTTTAATATATCATTTGAAAACGAAAATCATAATTGCATATCTAATTTCCCCCCTTAAATTTATCTGTGAATATATGAACACAATAATAAAAAACACAATAGGCAAAAATAAAATATGATATGTAGACTTGACATCAATATCATATATTACGGATATCGTCCAGTGAATATTAAGAGCGGTAAAATAAGTTCGATAAACAAAAATAATCTGTGAATGACCCCTTCGCTTGATCTCCTTGAGCAGACCAGTCAAATAAGTGCCTAGGATACGAGACGGTTACACAGGTCAAGACAAGATACCGGAGACTGAAACGTACCACCCGTCTAATGGAACGCCACACACGGCCAACACGTGGGATTTATGGTTATCCATGAAAAGCAAACAGAGCTGCGACAGCTTCTCATGGAGATCTTCTCTTGCTGTCGAGGGATAGAAAATTAAAGCAAACAGCCGAAGGCGTAGAGGAGGGTAAACATAAAGGGAGTAAAGGTCCCTTGGTCCTTGGATTGGGACACTATCGTCTCAATCGCAACGTTTATCCCTATGAGCTGGACGAATCCATCGCAACCTGTACTTTTCACAGTAGGGACATTTGAGTGAGAGGGGCACCATGAATTAGCGTTGTCTTATAAATGTTGAGTTGATTATAATACTTTTCCCGGTTCAGCACGAGGGAAAACGTTGTCATTGCTTTTATATGCACATGTGGATATTCTTTTTTTTTAAATTAAAAATAGTTTCTTTTTATTTAGTGATTGTGAAAAAAATAGAAAAATGTTTCATTCTATTTTTAAATCGCTATTTCTTATGTTTTTTTATTGATATTTTTGCAGTTTGCATATTTGTTCTTGGGAGGCATTTCTTTAAAAAAATCATATAAACAATCATTGACACAACGTTTGGAAAAATATACTATTTATTAACACCAACCCACGGGGGAAAATGTTGTGATACAACTCAACATTTAAAAGACAACGTTTATTCCTAGTGCTCCTCTCACTCAAAGGTCCTTACCTGTGAAAAGTACGGTTTTCGATGGATTCGTCCATCTCATAGGGATAAACATTGGGATTGAGACGTTGGTCGCGTACTCACCTATAGAGCCCTTTAGGACAGACTGATGAATAAACTTTCATTGATGGTAGGTTTAACGGAGTACCTTCCCACAATGAATTACCTTCGAGCTTTATGAGTTGTTGACTGAAGCACTGCTGAAAGTGAACTGGCTTGGACTATTTTTTCCAGATGGATTCGGCAATAGGGTAGGTGTGTGGGGTAGTGAAAGGCTACCTTAGTTTGCTGAATAGTACTATATAAGGGCTGCATTTTTGCGTGGGACTTATGGAAGAATAGTGGTTTTCGAGATTGCATTTTAGAGAATAAATAGCTTTCCATTGGGGGTGGCTTTTTCATTTCTTTCATTGCATTGAAAATTTGTGGGAAGCTGGTAAACAAATTTCTAATTTAATTTATTATCTCTACAATATCATTGAGGTTTTCATTTGAATTGCTAGTATTTACATTTGCGGAGGGGGGTATTAGGTTCTACTGATTGCGAAATATTTGATTTCAGTAATTGAGCAAAAGAAAAATTGTGCTCGACAAATTTTGATTTAAAAGTTATTCGTATTCATTTGGGGATTATTGAATTTGAGAAATTCTGGGCAGCATCTGTATGCTGCTGTGTGGCCAAGTTGCTGACAATTTACAGCATTGGGGGTTTTCCAATTTCTCTTTTTGGAGACGGTTTCTCTCTTGGTGTTCGCCGTTGCACTTGAGGCATCTGGGTTTCATGGAAAAATTATTAGAAACATGGGTTGCAATTAAAACATTGGGCAATCGAGTTACGGCTTCTGTACTGCTCCGAAGTAACTTTGAGGTACTCGATATTTGTTAATTTATAGATTTGATCTACTACATTATTTCTGCTCAATTCTGCCAAAAGGAATGTAAGGGGTTTCCTAGTCTTATACTGGATTAATCTGACAATTTTGTTAACAGAAAAACCTTTATTTTTAAGTTCACTTTCGAATGATTCGATCATATAGTGAATTAGAAGTCCTTTTATGACAACTTTGATTGGTCTCTGGGTTTTAGGTCTTATGACTTTAAATTCAAGATTATTTTCCCTTCAGAAATCTTGTATTAGTCTATGACTTTCAATTGATTCGAGGAATACTTTAATAAATCCATTACCTAGTACGTTATTTTTAATTCCAATTTTGCAGTGGATTAATTCTTAAATTTTATTAAAATCTTTAGTACATTTCAACATTATTGGGGGGGGACTTTCTCTACACTAATAATTTCATTATTTTGTTCCGTTTCCATATCCTCGCGTGCTAGGGGCTCAAATCTATTGTTAAGTTTAAGAAATTCTTTTTCTTGATAACTGGGAATGGGTTTTGCCATTTTTCTTCAATCTGCTCTACATCGGGAGAATTTTGGGGATTAAGACATAAGAGTTTTTATCTCACCCAGCCTTTGCTCTATCACACTAATGTTTTCTCTCATCTTTTCCTCGCCAAAACGAAAATTGTCACAGTTTTGTCCTTTCCTTTCTTCTAGTTTACCGACATGTCCTAACTGTGCCACGGTTATCTTCGATCTTATCTTCTAACAGTCTCCTCCGTCAGTTATCCTTGTTAACTTAATCATCAGAGTTGTTGGAAAGAGAATTTGCTAGGGTACGTTGCCTTTTTGCTTATCTCCACTCAATCCCTACCGAGACAAATCCTGAAAAGGACTAGTCGGGATCAGTGAAGCGCTCTGAGTGTTGACTTGGATGTTGGTCCAGTCTACAGCGTTCGTCTCTATCCATGACTAGACGGAACATCTGCTTATCCATGACATCTGCTTGTGGCGCCATCTATTAGCTGCCATTGAAACTATTTTTGCATATCGGAGTAAAGCAAATTTCAGGCTTGTCTACCCAATGTAACACTACTTTTTTCTTTCTTTGTCTCTCATTGTTTTGTAATTCTGCTCATTAATCGTTCAGCGGATAGTATTCGGAGACTAAACCCCAGTTTCTGTCTTCGTTTAGATCAGTAAAAGTTGGTCAATATCGAATCGGGTTTCTAAAACTTTCTCAATGACTACTAAGCCTGTTAACTAAGCAGTTGCTACAATCGCTAGAATTTTTGGCGCTGATTCCCGAAGACTTCAATCTGACTGACGGCTTTCACAAAACACCAACGATTTGCAGCACTTACCATGGTGAAATGGGTCTTGAAAATGAACTAAGAAGTTTGGCCGTGGAATATGCAAATTTCCAATTGGCAGAGACGTTTTTTCCCTTCCATACTTTGGAACCTTCCATTCTTCCTACTGTACTTCTATTAGCATTGTTTTTGACTATCCTGACCTGACAAACGTTATTTCTTTTCCTTATTACATCACATTACTTTTTTTACAGTATTACATTACTTTTTTTTCTTCTTGTTCTTGCTCCGTTTTCTTTTTACGAAGGTTGAAACTTCCCTATACAGATTTATGCAAGGCAATTGACGGAATTTTCACAGCCATCTTTGCTTGAGATCTTGCGCTCACTGTGGAATCAAGACATCAACGTCACAGAAAATATGTCTAGTGAAAAATCAAGGAAACACACTAATGCAGAAAGATATTTCATTTCATAAGCAAACGTAAAACAGTAGCAGAACTCAACCAAATAATAACAAATGCACTGCCTGAGGAATAGAATTCAGGTTGAAACCAGAGAGTTCACTTTGCAATCACACTACAAAGAGAATTTTAGTAATCGATTGATCTTCGTGATTTCTTTTAAATAATTACCGTGAAAAGAAAGTTTAAAGAGTGATCCGGTTCTTGACCTTCAACAGAGATATTGCCAAGATTCTAGCATTTTCAAGAAACTTCATCATGACGAAGAGCCATTGACCTGGAATCCACTAAAATACCAGTAAAACTTTCTTGTATTTAAATAACTACGTAGGAATGCAATATTACCAATTCATAGCATTATAAATTTTTTTAATATCTAATTGAACATGAAGATAAGTCCTAAATCTTTATTGCACTACTAAATTAAACATAGAACATTCCAAATTTAATGTAGTATTTTAAAAAGGGGAAGAATACCACCAGTGTTTGTAAGACAATCATAAAAATGTAGTACTTATCACATTACATATCATAATTTTTAATACTTGATACAAAAAACTTTGAAGTTAACGATAAATTCAAATAAGTTTAATTTAAAGGAGGGGCACAAACATTATGATTAAAATCAAGAAAGGCAATACGACCTGGACATTTTGTTTTTACAGTTTATGAAAATTCAGACAATGAGGACAAAGAGTTTCATTAACTCTAGTTGAACAGTCTTGAAAATGAAAGTTAAATATCAGACATGCTTAAAATTCATTAGTTTTTTTCTGTTTTGAAAGAAAGAGAATCGTATGATAGAAAAGGAAGCAAAGTTGAAAGGATAAATATTAGTTATGCAATCTCTAACTTCTTATTCTACTTACATTTTCTTAATGCTAGATTGTCGCAAAGATAAATAAGTTGAGATCTGTTGATTCATTATATATATGTTTTTTTAAAAATTCATTAGGAAGCCACAGTAAATATTTCCAGTCAGCCTGGTTTTTATTTGGCATTGAATTTTTCTTCTTCTGTGAGTGTATCTCTATTTGTTTCAAAGAGATTTTAGTTATTAGTTTTGACTTGAATGTTTATTATCATCAAAATAAATAAATTTGATTTTATATTTGCATTTAAAGTAAATTACAGATAATAATTACATTGAAAAATCCTAAAACACTACCAATGAAATTATTCTACTAACACCTTCAATAGTCCATCAATTCACATGACAACCAGGCAAGATGGGTACATTTTCAAGTTTAGTTTAGTTATAGAGATTTTAAAGCAACATTAGGGCTAGGGGTCCATTTGCAAATCATGTTATAGAAAGAAAGATGACAATTACTTCCTGAACATGAAATATATTTGAATAAAACATTGATTTTATTTGACACAATTATGAAAATAACTAAGTTTATAGCCAAGAAAATGATTTATTATAATTCTGAAATATAGATGTTTATAAATAATATACAATAAATAGAATATAAATTGCATAATTAATACAGACAGAATGTAAAAATTACAATACATATCTAAGAAGTAAGTTTAAAAAATCTGCTAATTTTAAAATATAAATCCATTTTTCAAAAAATTTCTGCTAATTTTTTTTTTTTTTTAAATGCATAGATTTTTTTATAAGCATTTCTATGACACTATGATAATGCATTGCTCTTTGACACTTAAATAATTGACAAACTGTATATAAATATATCAAACAAGCATCCAAATCATATAAAATAATTTAATTACTTTTTTATGTCAAAATTAATTTCTAATAATGATATTAAAATTAACAAGAAACAACATCTGAACAGATAGACATTTATAAACACATACATTTTCTTTTTACTTTGGATTCCACCCATAATTTTTTATTTATATAATTTTCTTTTAAGTAGAGCTTTAAAAAATTACACAATGTTAATAAAAATGAGCTTGATTCTTTCAAAAAGAACCAAATCAAATATAGTTACAAAAAGTTTTTTTTTAGCAT
>JAOUZG010013024.1:0-20633 GCA_026289955.1 Argiope argentata
CACGTGTTTGTGAAAGTATAGACCGACAGAAAGAAAATTTCTTGAAAGATTTGGTTCTTAATTTGATAGGTGCAATAATTTTGTACAGATAGATATTAAATCTTTAAAAAAGTTTAGGAGTCTAGCTCATTTTGTTTTGTAGTTAAAGTATTAACTTAAATTTAAATTGCCAGACGGACAAATTTTTTCTGAAATTTTTTTGTCAAAATATCTAAAAATTTGATGTAAAGGCCACACATCAAATTTCATTATTCTAGATTAAAGTGTTTTAAAGTTATCTTTGCCTGAGATAGATTGGTATAATTCTCAAAAAAGCAATTTTGAGAGCTCAGGGTGATTTAAAATTTGGAGTCTCCAAAATCTCTAGAGGGAATTTTTATTTTTTGTGATTGCATTATTTTCTCTGGACTTTTTCAACGTAAAAGCAATAAAGTGAATGGTTTCAGTTGTTAGCATAAATTCTTTCCTTTTTACAAATGTTGCCATTTGTTAAAAGCATTAGATTTTTACAAAAAATGATAGACTATAATACGGCAGTTTTCAGGAATATTTAAAAATAAATATCATTTATGTATTGACGATAAAGAAAAAAAAATAAGCATACTAAACGACAACAAAATCGCTACAAATTCAAGTTATGTATTAACAAAAAACTTTGATTTAAATTATAATTATTTGGCATAATGATACAAATCCTTTCGTCCTATGTATGATACCGTTCGTAAATCGGCATCTAATTCCCGGCATTCGACTCAAATCCTCCTTTTTTTATCTTTGAAATCTAGATTTATTCTATTTTTTTATATAAAAAAAACTTGTACTGGTGAAGTTGTTTCTAGTTCCTTATTCGATTGCCAAATTTAGCAAGAATTAATAATATATCACGAAGTCACAAAATCTATGCTAATCCTTTTAACTTTCCTATTGGGATTATAACTGTTATCATCATTCCAGAATGAAAAGGAAAAAGAAAAAAAAATCTTGTCATCAAGGCGGAAGTAGATTTCATTTGTGTGGATAAATAAAGAATTCCTTCCTCCGCTATTTCCTCGTCTAATTTCATCACTTGAAACTACGAGGATAAAAAAAAGTTGGGGGAAAAAAATGGTGAGAACTTTCCTACACTCCGAGTTGACTTAAAAAGCAATACAAGTTCAATGGGATGAAAATTACTTTCGAACCTGTAATTCTCAATTATTGAAATTATAGAAAAATTTTCGACTGAAAAGTTGTTTGTTGTGATAAGATAACTACGTACTTTATTTGAATTATCTTATTATATTCAATCGCAAAGGAGTAATGGGGATTTTTTTTAACCTTTCAGTTTTTTGGCGACCCATAGTTACATAGTTGTAGCAAGCCCTAAATTACAGTGGAACCTCAATGATCATAATTTCTTTCCAAATATTATGCGTGCTGTAAAACACTCATCAAGTGAAAATAATTTTTCCTATAGATATCTCAGTAAAATAATGTACTATTCCGAAGCAAATGTATAATAATGTAAATTTTTAATTAAAACTAGTTTTTACCCTCGACTTCGCACGCACGCAACTAACATAAAAACAATTTATTTACAGCGAGTACCTGAAATAAAGCAAAACCGCAAATCAAGTGCATATTTTTTAATAATCAAGTCAAGTCTATTTTATTTATGGATCGAAATTGAGATAGCTACAAGAGTATTATACACATATTTTTTAAACTTTTAATTAAAATGAAAACACAGTTGCGAACAATTACAACACACTGCTCATGGGTGAATGTTCAACCCCAATTGGGACAAAGCAAATGGGTGAATTTTCTACGCCAGTTGGAGTTACGCAATAAAAGTTAGACATTTTTAATTTTCTTTATTCTGTTTTGTTTTATTTTATTCAAAAGTACTTCAAAATGAAACAAAAAAAATTGATTAACTAACAATGTTTAGCTTTAAATGCATCAAACACTACGAACATAAACAGAATCGTTTGAAAACATGTTAAGTTAACCTCACTATCGAGGGGGGAAAATGAAGTCTTATTTGGAGGGGGAAATAAAGATTTTTGGCGGATAAGTAAGAACAGTGTCGTTTTTGCTATTATACTCACAATTTTTTCATTTTTTTCTCTATATAAGAACCTTTCTCGTGTCTTAACAAAAATATAAAGAAAAAAAGAAAAAAGAACCGAATCGGTCTAGCCGTTCTCGAGTTTTACGCTTAGCAACACATTTGGCGATTCATTTTTTAAAAATAGATTACTGTTTATTACAAGAAAATTACTTAAAGATTTATTATGGTTAGAAAATTATCTAATAACTAGCCTTTACCTGAGACTTCGTACGCGTGGAAATTTTGATGTGTATGTGTGAGAACTGACGGGCTGTTGACAATGTAAAATGTTATCAAACCGTATGCATGTGCGAATATTCAATGCTAGTTAGGACAACGCCATTATGTGAATTTTCTAGGCCAGTTGGGGAACGCAATGCAGTTTAGCAATTTTTAATTTCCTTTACTCTGTTTTACTTTAATTCAAAATGAATCCAAAAAATCTATTAATTAACAATGTTTAATTTTAAATGAATCAAACAATAAGAAAATGCACAGAATCATTTGAAATAATCGGCCGAAAACATGTTAAGGCTAACCTCATTTTCATGAAAAACAAACAAACCCGAAGTCTTATTCCTTTGGAGGTAATGAAGATTTTTTTGACAGAAAGTTAATTATTAATTTATAAAAAATTAACCATTCAATTAGCCAGAATAAATAGTAGCCTATGTCCTATTCTAGACTATAATCTATCTCTGTACCAAATTTCATTCAATTTCATTCAACTGTTCTGGGGTGATTGACTAACATCATCCATCCAAACTTCCACATTTATAAAAGTAGTATAGATTAAATAAAGCTATCAATCTTCAGAAATATTTTATTTTATTTTAAAAGAAAACGATCTTTGTAGCTTTCATTTTCCAAAATACGAAGCAGCATTGTCCTTAAATTAATTTATAATGAGTACAGCAATTGCTTTATTAGAAGGATGCTTCTGAACAAACATTGCAATAATTCCTCATGTCTTCAACATTTCCCTTTTTTGTTTGGAAAGTTGTTGCTCTTTTGAAGCTATTAGTTCCTCTTCTCTTGACAAAATCTTCGCCACTTCTGCCTTTAAACAAAAAATAAGATCTAAATGCAACTCAAACCAAATTAGCAACTTTCATTTTTGCTTTTCCTTTGACATTAGGGAGCTGGAATACGATCAAAAGCGAAAGTCAAAAATGATCCAGAGAGGAACATGCCAGTCATTTAAAATGGATGGCTTCGTTTCCGCTGGTGGAACTGAACAGTATTAAAATCAAAACTAGCTTTCGTAAAGGTACGGACTAAATCCCTCATTTGAATGATAAGAACTCGAAAAAAAAAGTTACGGGTTTTAAATAGAACAAAAGTATATTTTACTTCATTCAAAAAAAGTTAGATCGCCCAGATTACATTGTAGGTATTGATTCAATAGTTCATCCATTGTAGTACTTTTTTTAATACTAATACGAAAAAAAAACCCCGTTTGAATCCAGATTAATTTTCTAATTAACAAAAATTATGTTAAAAATATCATCTCAAATACACATTCTATTCTCCAAGGTATATTTGTACAAATTTGGTATTCTAGATCAAATGGGTAGGTTTTATAGAGAACCAACAGAAGAATTGACACAAATCAATTTATATAAAAATTCGAATTCAGAAAAATGTCACCTTAAAACGAGAGCAATAGAAACGATTTATAAATTACAAAGAAGCAATAATGATTTATTTTTAATATTTGATATTTTATTTAGTGAATATTAGTCAGCAATGAGAAATTTTATATATGAAAGGTATAGATAATAATATTCTCTTTTTATTACAATTTCATTTTCTACTATTAGTTCACAGTCTTTCTCTCTATATTTATATATCTTGTTCAAATGTATAATCGTTCATAAAATACTTTTTATTCAACCATTCAAGTTTAAATATATATTTTAAAACTTGTATTGGATGATTTTCGATGTTACTAATTTTTTTCAACATTAATTCATTCATTAAATTTAATTAATTTTCAATACTTTAAATAGTATTTTAGCAGTTTGTTATAAAAAAAGAAATCTAAGGCAGTAGCTCATACGGTAAAATGCAGGGATTTCGGTAATTTACTTGTGAAGATGAAGGATGCAAGCTCAGTTCTTGCGAAAATCAATAATTTTTTTGAGAAATTATTAATATCAATCGTAGTTATTTAATAAAAAGTAACTAAAAAATATTTTTTATTTGTTGACCTAATCAGAAATTGATTAATTATTTTATATTACTTGTTTTTATATATAAGTTGCTTATATATATGATTAAAATATTTTAATAATGACAATAAATATATATATTTATAACGGATATACAAGATACAGCATTGTGGAAGTAATAATTGCACAACTAAATTCAGAATAAATAATATTATATATATCTAATTTGGTAGATCTTTTCTAAAGAGTTAAAATTTTTTGTATTACTTATTAGTCGAGTTTTGCGACTACTTTGTTCATCAAGAATAATAGCTACAAAAGATTTCGATCAAGCATTTTGCGTAACTCCGCGTTCATTGATTTTTCAGCAAAGTAATTTTTAACTTGATATGATAAGCATGTAACTCTACTTTATAAGACTGACATCTTGCTATTTATTGTGCTATGAATTTTTCCAATATCCCCTTTTTATTTTTTTATAACTTGAATTATATCCGGAGGAAAAAGCAGGAACATTTAAAAATTTACAAACATAAAGAAACCATTAGTTCTGACTTAAATTAATTTCAAAACTTAACTAGTTAACAAATTCATCAGTTCAGTTTAGTTCTAAAGGTAAAAGTTAATTACAAGTTCTACGAAAATGTAAAAATTTTAGTATATATTTTTTATTGAAAAACCTACTATTTAAAAAAGAAACAAGTGAGGTCCTGGTATCTTGATCACTAATAATGGAAAGAACTCCAGAACGAAATAATAGAACCAAAATGATTTTAATTTCACGTCAGCAATAAAATGTATGGTTCTACAATACGTTTAAAATATTTTAAAATTAATTAAACATGGAAAAAAATTGTATTATTAAAAAATAAAAATAAAAAGATTAAAATGAAATTTGCAATGCATATTTCAATGTATCATGTCAGAACATCATTTCTTGAACGGCCAAGCACCACGTGTTCGTGATAGTTAAATTATATTTTTATTCATTTTAATGGTTTCATTGAATGAGTCACTTTAGTATTGCAAACGATCCAAAAAACTTTGTCTCGCATTGATTGTTCAAAAAAGTATCATATTTCCTATTTATTTCATTTTATATAATCACATGCTCAAAATGACATTTTTCTAGGTTTTATTTGCTGTAATCATTAACTTATTTTTTAAATCGGAGCTTTTGCAAATGCGATAGCAACGCGTTATTAAAAGCTGATTTTTTTTTTGAGATTCTCGAGCAGATAATAAAATTTTTATTTTTCGCCTAAGGACTTTTGTTGACGCCAAAAACCTCATTCCAAAAACAACATCATGTTCTGACATGATAAAAAGACTTAAATTATAAGGTAATGCAAAAATAAGTTTTATGTCATAATATTTTTTTGGCGTTACCGAGAAAAAAGCTGTTCTTAATTTTTTTTATTTATTCGATACAATAACAGTTTTTAAAAATATCGTGCCTAGATGCATATTCCTACTTTTCAAAGTATATTTATGTCAAATTTAGTTGTTAAAAGACAAACGATCTGTCCTGTAGAGCACAAATACACATACACATCAAAATTCTTTGTCTCCTTATTTTTTCAGGATCAAAGTTATATTAAATTTAATGAAATGAACATTCGAAGAGATAAATTATTTAGTTTATATAAAATATTGAAGTAAGATCTATAGCTTTTTTTTCAGTATGAAAGAAGTATTATGCTTTAAACTTCCAATTTATTTTAATAACTTAACACACAAATGGATTTTATGACGTTTATCATTTTTACTATCCCATTTATCATAAAGATTTCTGACATAATTTGAATGAAGGAAATATATTGCTAGCCAGCAAAACTGACAAGTTGTACGCAAACATGGGCATAGTTAATGAAACAAAATGTAAAAATAAAAATAGTTTTTTTATAAATAGTTCTATGTAATCAATGAATTATAAAATTTTAATTATAGTTTAAATGGATTTTAAAAATTATTTTAAAAGGAAATTTGAAAACACCAGAAAAAGTTCGAGTTAACCTAATTTCAGTCATCTCTAATCGCGAAGATTGTTAAATTTATTTAGAAAATATATGCTAGTTAATAATTTATTTTATGATGATTAAACACATTCTCTGTTCTAAAACCGGCAACATTATACGATACGGTCGTCCTTGAAAACGCACTCAACCTATCCGGCGAAGTTTGTTCTTTTATCGACTACCAACAGAACCTTTTCTCGCGCCAAAGAGCACATTCCAACAATCCAAATCATTAAATTTGCAATCCAATTTTGAGAGTGTGTGCGCTGTCATCAATAAATGGTAACCTGAGGTTCTGCTCCGTTGAACGCAAAGGCTGGAATCAATTCCATACATTCACCTCGGCATGTTCGGTTTTGCAATAAAAGCTATAATTACTTCATGGTAAATGCTTGTTCTTTCTTTTCTTTTCTTTTTTATCAAAGTTCTTTTTCGGCACTTAAGTTTATCTATTAGAAAAAAAGGAAGTTTGCGATATTTGAAATGTTTGACCTCTCTCATTCTGAATCACGAATTTGTGCAATTTCGTTTGAACGAAATTTAACGTTTATTTTTAAAAAACCCTGCTATTTAAGAATTTAAAATCACATTAATGATATTGTATGTAAAAAAATGTGAAGTCCAATTTTCGTTTTCTATAGTTGTTCAATAATTAATCTTGTAAACAGTACATAAATTAATGAAAAGCAAACGAATACTCTAATATCTAACTAAAATTTGCATAGTAGATAATTTTAAAATTAGAAAATAATTTATTCCACGTACTATTATTATTTAATTAAACTGAATGAATTCACGTATTTATTCAGTTTAATTAAAATTAATGCATTAATTAATTAATAATTAAATCAAATGCATTATTTAATTAATGCATTTATTTTTGAAGTACGCTAAATGCATTTTTCTCGTTCGGATAAAAAAATACATTCCGCGTCGTGTAGTTGCTGCTCATAGTCTTAAAACGAAATATATTTTTTAAATACATGTATAGTAGATATCGTTTGCAGACTTTTATTAAACATTTTTATGACTTCTATAAACATTTGGCAATAGTCAGGATTTTAATTTTATTTTATCGTCTGAAAGTAAATTTGCTTATAACAAGATATTCATTTTTATTTTGTTAAAATGGTGAATGCAATTAAGTAAAGAATATGCGTTAAAATAATTCTTGTGACAAAACGATTCGGATTATTAATGCATTCAAAGACAGCTGTTTTTCAAAACTAATAATGTTTAAATGGAATAAAATATTTCCAGAGATAAATGAAATCGTTATAGATGAATCACATTTTGGAAGATTACCCTTTATCTAATCATCAATATATCATCGATTTTCAGAAATGGAGCTTAAAGAATGTCATTTAACAATAAGAGGTATTATTAAACACGTTCCTATGTGGAAAATGTTGGAAATAACAAAAACTGTGGATGAATAATTCATAGGGTTTGTAAAATCTTAATGCACTTTATCTTGGTGCCATTCTCATTTGTAAATGGGTTTTTTTTGTCAAAAGATTTGACAAAAAAAAATCAAATGTAGGGCTTAACGTCTATGTATTCATCTGATGTAGCAATGTGTGATTTTTTTTCTTATTTCAATGAATCAGAATTTGTTGTCACATCGCCATCGTTTTCAGTCAATAAAAATAATTAATTCGATAAAATAATTCGCAACGAATTCTGAAGGGGTTTCATAAAATCTGCTTCAGGGCAAATTTTGATGATTTAGAAGAAACATGGCAAAAGTGCATGGCAGTTGGAGATTATTTCGAAGAGGGATAATGAATTTTGATCTATAAATTGAAAACTTTTATTTTATAACACTCTGCGTTCTTTTTGATCTCAGTACTATTTTGGCAATTTGAAATATTTATTTTTTTATTCTTTTTGTTTCCATTTATATTATAATTCTACTTCTTAATTAATACAATTTTCTGGGTACATCTCCATTAGAAAGGCGCAAGCAAAAAATCGCCAAATAATGAAGAATTCCATTGATTGTTTTGTCATTCGCTTCGTTTATTTCACAATTGGCGACATTTACACCCGGCTATCGGAAAATACCATTTTCTGCTATTTTCTATGCAAGATACTTAAAAAAAGAAATTCGATCTCAAAAGTTTGATGACTTTTCATATTTTACACCAACCTGAAAGGATAAACTCATTTTTACAAATTGGGCACATTCATCCAAAAATAAAACCATTTATAAGTTGATATCAACGATCAATATATTTTACCTAAACTTCATTCACTTAGTTCAGAAATCAATTTTATTCTAATAATGGGAATCAATCGATTTTTTTAGCTGAAAAAACACAAAATAAAATTTTGTATTTCAATATTTGCAAAAGAAAGTTAGCTTTTTCATACCGATAATTCGTCGAATACAAATTTAAACGAGCACTATAGAGACAGATTACAACAGAACATTTTTTTTTTTCAGATCCAGAGCACCAATGCAGACGGTAAACAATAAAAATCTGCCAGCATGGTCAATAAATCAATTCACTGGGACACTGCCGTCGAAAAAGGTGTTTCGCGTCAAACGAATCCAAAATGTGAGCGTAATTAAATGCTGCGGGGGGATAAAAACGCACACAACACGTTTTGAGATTGATGAATGACAGCGCAGATAAATTGAAAAATGACACAAAAGAAAATTAAACTGGGGAGAGTATTTTTTTTTTTTTCACTTTCAACAATGTATATCATTTAATGGATTTTTAGCGTGTCGTTGTGGTGTGTGGATGAAGGATGAGGAGATTCAAGCTATATATATATTTATATTTTCAGGGTTCTACATTTTAGTAGCTAGCGAAAAATCTCACACAAGCGGGTATAAGAATGCGATCTTAAAATAATAAAACGTTGTTAGAAAAAAAATTCAAACTAAAATAAGAAAAATAAGAAGTTTAGTAATAGCGTCGCCAAATTAAGACCCCTTTGCAAAATAAGTAGAAAGAGAGAGAGAGAGAGAGAGAATAATATATTAGGATAAAAATGAATTTCATAATTCTTAAAATAATAGGTAGTCCCCTGAATTGAAATAATAATTATCTTTTCTTTATTACAGGCCAGACCGTTCGACCTACAGCTACCAAATTTGGTATATGTATACCTTGGGTGCCGGGAATGTGCACCTCGGAGCCCTTTTTTTGAATGTTTAATTAAAATTTTAATTAATTAAAAAATAAGCCAAATTTTGACGTTTTTTCGCTATAACTTCCGAAAATATTACAGCACAAAATTAATTTTTGCATCAAGTCAAAGCGCAAAAAATTAGTTTTTCAATGATACTAATGTTTTGATCTATATATTAAAACTCTATTTTTAATGAATTTTTAAACATTTAATTTAAGAGTATTTTTTTCAACAATTTATTTTGAAAAAAATAAAAATAAAATTTTATCTTGAATTCTTGAAAGAAGTAGGGTATTGGGATTTATAGCAACAGTGGCTGTTATCCCCTGTTTCAAATACGTAGAACAAAATATAAATTAAACACAAGAGAGCGCGCACGCACAAAAACAAATTGAAGTTTCAGTCGGTTAACAGTTGATGAAGTCTGTTCAATCAGTTGAATGAAGCTGCAGTGAGTCCGCTGATGAGATTTAGAACATTTCCAGCAGTTCCAATGGAAAGAAGAGGTACAAAAAGTCAGAGCAATTTAATGTGGTAAAAAAAAATTAGTAGATGTTGAAATGCTTCAACGCTTGAAGAGAAACTTGAAGATTGACCTTGTTTGCAGTTATTTTACCCAGAACATTTTTGAAGGAAATATCGTGTTTATCTAATTGGAGAAATGTCCACAATTTGTCTCTATAATATGAATACTTTTTGCACGAGAGAATTATGTGTTCAATATCATTTATGCTATTACATTCATGACAAAGAGGATCATTATGAAGGTTAAAGCGATTTAACAATCCTGGTGTTATAATTGTTTTGCTGATTAGTCTGGCCAAGACAACATCTTCCCTCCGATTTTTGGACCAGGGAGACAGCGCTTCAATGCTTGGAATGTCACCTAAAGAAATGAAATATTTACTATTTCTATAATTATTGATTGTGATCTGATATGTCTCTTTCTTGAGGCTTGAAATAATGTCTTCAGGAGAGATCCATTCAATCCATGGTGTATTTTCTGTAACTTCTTTGGCTAAGCGATCTGCAAGCTCGTTCCAGGTTATATTCGAATGACCAGGTACCCATAGGAAGGAAATTTTTTGATTTAATTTGGTTAAAGATTCAACTTTGGATGCTATACGTTGGATAATTTTTGGAGACTGAAGCGAAATGTTCTTCAACGATGTGAGAGCAGAGAAGCTATCTGTAAGAATCAAACAATCTTTTCCAGGGATAACAAGAACCTCCAATGCTTCAGCAATGGCTAAACTTTCAGCAGTAAAAATGGAATTCACAGGATGGACTCGAAACATGAATTTTTGTTTAAAAGAAAAACCAGCAATTGAAGTGTGCTGGAGAGTTTTGGATGCATCAGTAGCAATAATAAAATGATCAGGAAAGCAATTCCGAATACATTCATTAAAATAACTATTAATTTCTATCAAAGATAGATTTTTATTTTGGAATTTAAAATCCGTGAGAAAAATTTGAAAGTTATTTGAGCTAGTTATAGGGTTTTCCGGCAAGATGATAAATTGGTTGGTAGAAGCATTAAAGTTCTTGAGAATAAGGGAAGTACATTTTTTGTCTTTGGTGGTTAATTTAATTTCCCGATTATTTTGGGAGTGTTCTTTTAGAAGTGGAGAGTGTACACCATTAGCTATTTGCTTGATAAAAAACTGGGAAGCTAGTCGCTTTATTTTTTCTGAAAGAATTTCCTGAGAAGCAATTTTCAAAAGTACAATATTCGGGGTCCATTTCGGAAGGCCTAAAGCAATTCTCAGAGCTATAGTTTGAATCGAGTTGCATGCTTTAAACTGTGTTTCGGAAAACCTGTTGATTATGGTGCAACCGTAGAAAAATATGCTGAAAATACTATTATTTGTAATATTGATAATATCTTTAGTTCTGGGGCCATAATTTTTTGATGCGAATATTTTGAGACCATTTATCTTTTTAAGTGCATGATTTCTAAGATTTTTAAAGATAACTGCGTTTTGATTCTTTTTAGAAAAATGAATGCCAAGAAATTTAATCGTTTCATTCCATTTTAAGGGGTGTCCCGCATAAGAGATGCGTGGATAATTTGTAATTTTTTTCTTGGACAATTCAGTTATTGCACTTTTTTCTGGAGTAATTTCTAGTTTCCAATAATTGCACCATTTGTATATGTTTTCCATAGTATTTTGTATTTTTTTGATACTGATTTCCCAGGAATGATGGCTGCAGAAGACAAAAATATCATCCGCAAAGAGAGTACATTCGACCCCTTCTTCTACGGTTTCATGAAAATCATGCATAAAGATGACAAAAAGAATTGGTGAAAGAACACTGCCTTGAGGTAGCCCTTTTTTCAGAGTTCTGTTTCTAGAAATGGAATGTCTCCAACGAATCTGGAATGTTCTGTCTTGCAGGAAGTTGAACAACCACTTTGCCATGTTGCCTGTTATACCAAGTTGTAAGCATTTAAAAATAAGGCTGTCGATATGAACAGAATCATATGCATTTTTTATATCAAGATTCACAGCAAAGAAGTATTTTTTTTGTTCGCAAGCTTCTGTGATTTTTGCCTGAATATTGTAAACTGCAGTTTGGTTATCTCTGAAGGGTATGAAACCATGTAAACTATTGTGCAGTTTTTTGTTACAAATTAAGTAGTGAGTAATGCGTTGAGTGAGTATACGTTCAAAGACTTTGCAAAAAACAGAGGTTAGAGCAATGGGCCTATAGGAAGAAATTTTGGTTTTGTCTTTGTTAGGTTTCGGAATCGGAATAATTAGAGCGTGTTTCCATTGTTTAGGGATGTCAGCTGAATCAAATTGATGTTGATACAATTTCAATATAATTTGAAGTTGGTCGTTGTTCAGATTTTTGAACCAGATGGCCGGAATGTTGTCAGCTCCAGGAGTAGAATTTTTAGTTTTGTGGATTGCTCTCTTAAGTTCCCAAATTTCGAATTTGAAATTTTATCTTCTCGAGGATCTAAATAAAATCAGCTTTTAATAAAATGTTGCCATCACATTTTCAGGAGTTCTGATTTAAAAAAAAGTTAATTACTACCAAAAATAAAAAAGAAAAATATAATTTCAATCACGTGATTATATGAAATGAAAATAAATAGGAAATATGATATTTTTTCTTTACTTATAATAAAGCGCAATGTGTGTGTGTGTGTCTGTTGGCGATGTACAGGCCAGACCGTTCGACCTACAGCTACCAAATTTGATATATGTATACCTTGGGTGCCGGGAATGTGCACCTCGGAGCCCTTTTTTTTATTTTTTAAATGAAATTTTAATTAATTAAAAAATAAGCCAAATTTTGACGTTTTTTCGCTATAACTTCCGAAAATATTACAGCCCAAAATTAATTTTTGCATCAAGTCAAAGCGCAAAAAATTAGCTTTTCAATGATACTAATGTTTTGATCTATCTATTAAAACTCTATTTTAATGAATTTTTAAACATTTAATTTAAGAGTATTTTTTTCAACAATTTATTTTGAAAAAAATAAAAATAAAATTTTATCTTTTCGAGGATCTAAATAAAATCAGCTTTTAATAAAATGTTGCCATCACATTTTCAGAAGTTCTAATTTTAAAAAAAGTTAATTACTACCAAAATAAAACAGAAAAATATAATTTTAATCACGTGATTATATAAAATGAAATAAATAGGAAATGTGATATTTTTTAAGCAATAAATGCAAGAGTAAATTTTTCTTGATCGTTTGCAATATCAAAATTATTAATTCAATTAAAGAATTAAAGTAAATGAAAATACAAAGTAAAAATATATTACAAAATTGCGACAGTTAAAACTGAAAAAGAATTTTTAGAAAATCACCAAATGATAATTTTCTGAGAGCGAGATTAATTATTTAAAAGCAAGAAATCTTAAACGAACTATGAAAATGGCGTCATTTCAAAGAAACGGCGAACAAAAAGCAATTGATAATTAGTAGTAAAATATTTTTGCATTCTTTTTTTTTAATTTTTAAAACAATAAGACATGTTTTGAGTTATTACTTTTACTTATGTGAAGAAGATATTTTGTGCAAATCAAAGAATTCGCCTTCGTGATTGTAATTTATCTCCATATTTTAATGAATCGTGCGAAATAAAAACGCTTCTTCTTTCAACGAAGCATGCGTAATATTACAGCTATACTGGTAAAAGCAGGTCAGATATTTCAAAACGCATCTTCTTTCAAACAAGCATACGTAATAATTAACAATGCACAATAATGTATGCACAACAAGCATACGTAATAATTAACAATTTGTAAAAGCATATAAAACTATTTTTACCCGCATATTTCGGAAACATCAAAACTTTCTAACCAAAACAATATCATGTTCTCTCACGAGAAAAAATAAGTCAATTATCATTCCAAATTAAACATATAAGAATGTCATTTTCGGTACGTGTCTGTATAAAAAGAAACAAATATGAAACATGAAATTTTTGGAAAATAAATGGATGGAAACGTTTTCTATGATATTTTATTTCATACTATATTACTATACATATATTACTTATCATACTATACATATATTTTTCTATACATATATTACTAATCCAATTAAACAGTTTTATTTAAGGCAAATATGGCTTAACATCTACAAGGCATCTTCTGTAATCGGAGCCCAACATCTAATTTCTTGATTTTTTGGGGAGAGACATAAATCTCTTAGCAAATAGTCTAAGTGAAATATATAATTAGTAGATAGAGGGAAAAAATGCTGATGAATTAATTTTTTTCATATAATATTTGCTCTGTGAATCATATTTAACAAAATATTCTTGTGACAATAAGTCCTTAAAATAAAAAACTGGCACTCCAATCAACTAAATCCATCATCAAAGCTGATCTATCTATGAAAATTTCAATATAACTATTCGCTAAAAACTGGCGATTTTAGATCACTTTATCAAGATATCAAAGAAGCCAATCAAAGTTACTCTAGAATAATTGGTCTAGATTATGATAATGATGATCGTTCTAAACTTGCAATATTCAGAACTGAATAAATCAGCCAGATTTGAAGAAGAATATAGAAATGCTTATTTATTTATTTAGAAGTTGAAATATTAAGAATATTTTACAAATTGGAATCTATAAGACCAAAGGAATTTAAACCATAATTTTTTGAAATATATTTATAAACCTAAAAAATTTTTATTATTGAGAGCATTTATATGCATCTAAAAGTAAAATTAAAAACTGAAGGTTTCAATTAACCTGTGAAATGTTTGCTGAATAATTCCTTGATATCTTATAAATGAAAAAATATATAATGTTTCAATTTCTGTATTGAACATAAAACTTCAATGTCGGACTACTCTGCTTTCAGTTCTTTGTTTTATTTCAAGGCGTGCTTGGATTGAGTAAAAATTTCTTTATATTAAGTGCACTTCCATCATTTCCACTTTAATTTAAAACTGAATTTTACGTGCACTGATAGAAAAACAGAGAGATATGTGGAGTTCAAAGATAGGAATGCTTAAGACCTACATAATAGTATAAGTGAATTACATGATTATGGAAATTTGAAGCTTAAAAATATTTTGCTGAAAAAATTATTATGAGACCAAGTTATATAAAAAAAATTGATTTAACCCTTTAGTCGGCATTAATATTGGCGAACCGACTGGTCGCCAAAGGCGGCTAGTAGATAATAAATTCTTAACATGTTGCTTAACCCTTTGCAGACCGGAAAATAATTTGATTCAAAATTATGTGTTTTTCATAGCAAAAACACAGATTTGTTTATTGCTATGAAAAATAAATATACATAATTCGAATTTTTTTGAAAAATTAATCTACATCTCTTAACCATTTTGTAGGCGCTTTTAACAATTACATTTGAAAAAATAAATAAATAAAACGTCAAAATGATGCACAGTCTTGAATGTCAAGTCACGCTCGACATCGGACCGAAAAGGGTTAAAATAGTTAATACTTGGTGATTTTGGTTTCTTGAATTTAATTTTCTGAATCTTTTAAAATTAATGAGATTTATAAGGAAGATGGCAATAAATCAAAGTATAAAAAAAGCAAAATTTTTGTTTCAAATAAATTTATTTGCATCAAAAAATGAGTAGAATTTCTAAAAAGGACACACACACACACGCTTCTATTCGTATAGATTTTAAAATACATGTTAATGGTAATTATTATCTTATTTTCAGCAAAATTCAATAATTTAGCTAATTAAATTTAAAAAATTCAAAATATATCCAATTTATTTATTTATATTTCTTACATTTGTAAACAGCTGGCTTACTGGCATAAGGGTAGCGCGTCTTCCTCGTGTTCTGGGCGTCCCGGGTTCGAGTCCCGGTTCAGGCATGGTTGTTTTTCATATCGTGTGACAGTGCCCCTTGTAAAAAGGGGGTTGAGATAACAAATGTGACGCATAAAGTAGCTAAGTCGTACTCTTGGCCCTAGTTGGCGTTAGCAAAAAATAAGAGACGCTGATTCGGCTTAAATCATTGACAGGTCTGTCAGCGGGCTTGTAAAGTGCCACAAGTAACAGCAAGAACAACATATCTGTAAACATATTAGTAAGTATTGATAAGGATCGTGCACATTTTTATCTTTGTCTAGAAAACAAAGTACTCGTACACTAACCCTAAAGATATATAAATAAAAAGATAAAAAAATATTCAACAATTAGACTCCCATTTCAAAATATCCTTTGAAGGCCTTGATACCTACCGCTTACGTCTACGGCTTACAAAAGTCACAGTTAGTAAACACTAATTCGCAACTTCTCATCTGTTCATGGTTCATTACTTTCCATACCAGTTACATTCGAATGCCCTTAATTTCGAATATTTTGAATCACAGCTGCGCCGAAATACATATGCGAAAACTTATACTTTGATATTACTTCTTTTTCTACGAACTTATTTAACTGCCTCATTAAGCACCACATCTTATTAGGGATATTTATTAATTTAATACATATAATATTGGGCATTTGTGATACTGAAACATTTCTAAATGATTCTTACCTTTCAAATTACTTGATACTTTCACTAAATTGCGGCCGCGGTGACCTAGTGGTACGGTTATGGTTCGCGAGCCGATTCCACTGAAGAACCGCCGTGTAAGGTGGTTAGTTGCATGTTAAATCTGTTGTGGCCAAACGCTCTCCCGATGCGGCGGTGTGATATACGGAAGAGGGTCATAGCTCCGGTGTCATCCTCATCATCTGACCGTGGTTCAATTTTACGAGGTTCATTCCAAAATAGCCCTAGTGTTGTTTTACAACGGGACGTTAATATAACTAAACTAAACTAAACGTTCACTTAATTTCAAATTTAAAACAAAAATTCAGTAATTGGATGCCCCTGTCAGACATATTATTGTATGCGAAGGAGTTAACAGCCTTTAACCCAATATTGAGAAATAATACAAATATTCAGCACTTATCTTTTTGCCTCAAAAGTTTTTCACATCTTTATGAGAAGTATTCACACTCGTATTTAAATACAAGCCAATTTCTCTCTAATAATATATTTTAGGGGCAAAAAATGTATAATTTTAATATATTTGAGGATTGTCTTGCATTTATGAGTCAATGCAACGAGAGCAAAATTTTTTGTGATTATTTAATGTTGTCAGATATAATATAATTATTTTGAAAAATCATGTTATTCTTAACCCTCTATCGGCCCACGTAACTTCCAGATCACATTTTAATTTATCGTCATTTTACAAAATAATTACAGCTTTTTTCATGAGATGGCGCATAAATCTTAACACCATGGCGTTGCAAACACAACCAATACTAGTATTCATGGCCATTGCTAGGTTCATCAATTCGAAATAGAAAAATAATGGCTGTGCAAACTGTTGGGAGCAAAACGAAGCGAAACCATTTGATCCGATTGAAATTATTTGTGCTTTTGTCAGTGATTACCAAACTATGTTTATGGATGCATGTACATTAATGCCTTTCACCAAATGCAAATTGTTTTATGGACATTCACATATGAGCTATTATACACAGAAGTGCAAATTTCATAGGCCGGTGTGACTTGAAAGTCACATAATGATTATAACGCAATAAAATTGTTTAATATATAGGTTCATAATTTCTGATTTTTCGTTCCAACAATTTTTTTGGAGTTAAAACAAAAATTCGGCCCATAGAGGGTTAATACGTTAATACACAATGTAAGTTAAATTACAAGTAGTTAAATAACATTCTTGGCTATTTTTAACATATGATAACGATTTCCAGATTATGAAGATCTGGATAATTATTTTATGTTAGCAAGGATAAGGATAAGGTCTGTATATTATCAGACAACAAAGTGTTTCAATGGGGATATTAATTACATTTAATTTTAGACAAATCTTTGTTGTTATTTGTAATGGCACTTGGTAAGTACAAGCTCGCTGATGCAGTCAGCGATTTTTAGCAGAGGGTGCGCATCTTATTTTTTAAGTAGCGCCATCTAGTCCCAAGAGTACGTCTTAGTTACTCACGTCCCACACTCTCTTGCACAACCCCTTTTTACAAGGAGGGGGGCACATTCACACATCTCACAGATAGAACAGATGAAAAACAACCAGGCTCGAACCGAGACTCGAACCCAAGACGTCTAGATCACGGGGAAGATTCGCTACTCCTTTGCCAGGACGTCGGTCAGCTAAATTGTCTGACATTAAAGCCGTGACATTTTAATTGTTTTACGTATTTTCTGTTTATTGTGTATATGAACTTTACTTATGTATACCACTTCCATGATATAATAGCGCTAGTAAAAGTGCAGTTTTATTTCTTTCCTTCATCTTCTAACGTTCACAATATTGTATTTCAATTAATTACAAGATTTAAAAAATTAAAACAAGAAATAACAATTAATTAAAATGATATTTTTATAATTAAAGATATCAAAATAATTGAGTCTTGACCATCTTAAGAAGTTAAATGATTTAAGATTGGTACTGTCTGTCCATAAGGAGATCTCTGACCGACAGTCGTCTATGTTTACGGCGGGCGTCATAGAAACAGTTGTCGATAGGGAGGATCTATTTTGAATGGGTGGAATCGGGCGGAAGTCTGGCGAGTTATTCTTTATCTTGGCGAAAAAATGAAGCGATAAAAAAACTATTGCTCATTCGTCTTCTCGCTTTACTGCAGTTGCTCGTATCTTTATATTTGCTTAGCTTACTTCTTTTATATTTTATTAATATTTTCTTTGGTTAATATTAACTACATTTCAATATTTAATAATTTTTGTTACTTGAATTTTGAGATCCTTTAAAATGCCTTTTCGATTTAAGAATGGAGAGACTTTAAAATCACAAGCACGTAAAATTGTGCATAATGTTATAGAATTTTGCTTGTAACTTGCTGAAAATTCGAATTGGGAAAAAGATGGGATTTTAGAAGAAATAGTGGATGAATTAGTTTTTCAGATTGGAAGTACTGAATCGGATTCCGATTCAGAAGAAACGGAATCTTGTGACAGTGATTTAGAATTCTTTAAACTGAAAGTACACAACTGTCACTCGATCTCACCCAGTTTTGCACTCTTTTAATAATAATTAATGTGTTTTATAAATAAAAATTGAATTTTAAAATTGCTTTTTTTTGTTTCATTTCAATTAATTTAATCATAAGTTATAGAAGATATAGAATTTTATTTAGTTTATTTCCTGAAGTAACGAAATTTATTTGATTCCTTTTTTATTATTTTCTATTTTTTCATTAATGTGCTCTTGTTTTCTGTTATTCAATATGTCGATAATCAAAAGTTTCAACTTAAAAAAATAAGGATAATCAAAAGTATGTTAAGTTTCGTTAAAAAAATATTTGAAAATTTTATTTATCTTATAGCTTTTATTTATCTTATTTGATAAAATGTAATTGTTAATTTTGAGTTTCGAAAAATAGCATACATATCAAAAATAAATAAATATATTTATTTATTAAAAAAAACTTTTTGGAGAGGTTTTAAGCATATTTAACAATGGGTATTTTTCTTTGTAACAGAATAAAAGCAACCGTTTATAAAAATTATGAAATGATTATGATTATTATGTTATTATTTTTATGTTGAATTAGACAGATTACTTCCCGTTTACTGCGGATAATTTGTTCTTAAGAAGTTACATAAATTAAAAACAAATAAAATGAAAATTAATTTTTTGTCATGCTGGATTCTACTTATTTTTTTTTTCTTGTGCAGTCGTTAGACATATAAATAATTATTCAGTTTTTCTATTTGATTTACTCTGTTCTTTCTGTACTAATCAGATAGGAATTTCTGTATTATTCTAACAGGAATAATATATTTTTTCAAAATTCCAAGAACGCAAATGATTTTCAGCCCAGTGAATTATTTTCGAATTTGCTTTCAAAATTTAAAGGCAATATATCAACACCGCCAATTAGGCGCTAAACGCGCCAACGTAAGAAACTTTAATGCATTTTTACCTCTGCGAAATGGACTCTTCCTGCAGTAACCTGTTTCTATAACGACCGCCGTAAACATAGACGACTGTCGGCCAGAGATCTCCTTATGGACAAACAGTAGTTGCCTTTGAAGACCAGTTGATTCACCCGGGATATTGGATTCTTTAATTTCAGTTAAATCATTTAGATAAACTTCGAGATATCGTGAAATTGTCAGAAACCATAGATTAGATTTTTTAATTGTTTTTTATGTTTTCCGTTCATTGTAAACATCAACCTTTCGAGACCAGCTCTTGACATCAAGGTGTTATTAAAAATGGAAATGTATGGTTCATTTATCTTCTAAATTTCATGGTATTGTAACTTGACGTGACTAATATGTCACGTAAACTATACAGATATTGAGCAAATTCTTTCTTCTTTGACTTTCAACAGACATGCAATCAGATTGTTTATAAAACGATGAAAACAATTTGAATTTCAATGGAACAATTTAAGATATTGTTGGAAATTAAGCAAAAATTGGCAAAATTCTCTAAAAAGTTGCGCAATTATTAAATTGATATTATTAAAACATAATCATCCAAATAAAAAGTACTGTTATAAAAAATTCATAAAATATAGGAATACTGCTGTAAAATAAGACTGACATCATTAAAAAGCAAATGCGTAATGTAAATAAGTTTAATACATGTAAAAGTAATTACACTACGTAAAGGAAATACGTAGTGTAATTGCGTTTATTTAATAAATATTAAATGCGTTTCTCGAAGTACT
>JAOUZG010013036.1:0-44558 GCA_026289955.1 Argiope argentata
GCAAACTTTCAATTTTCATTACAAACTGCTAAAACTCAAATTAAATTTATTTTTAATACTTTAAATAAATTAATGAATTGATATTTGAAAAAACTGTATTAAAATCAAGTCATCCACTACAAGTTCAAAAAAAGTGTGTTTGAGCTTGAGTGGATGAATAAAAAGAATTTTATTAACGATTGAAAATTTTAATAAGATAATATATATAATATAGGGAGAGTGTGAGCTAATAGAAGGAATTGAAAAATAGTCTTCTTGAAAAATAGTCTTCAAACAAAAGGTTAATCGAGCTTACAAATAGATTTGATCCTAACGAAATGGATGGTGGTTATTTTGACTTGCTTATGAAAGTCAATGTTCCTGCCTTCCAAAATAATTGTTATTCACAACGAAGTCTTTGTACTATCTTTAAAAAGTTACTTTTTAAAATCAGTTTCATATTCATAAAATTTTCCCTGTTATTTTAATAATATTTTTTTAATTACTTTAATAAATTATATTTAAAATTGTCTTCAATTACTATGATGGCATGCAAATTCATCCATCAAAAAACATCCAATCCCTCTTTTTTGCCAATCATTATTTCCGTAGTATGATTTTTACTTCCACTATTATTTTTTTATTATAAAACATTTTTTAATTTCGATAGAATTCATGTTTTACCGTCAAATATAATAACAAACTAATTTTTTTGGAAAACGCATTTTTTAAATAATTTAAATCTAAAAGGTAAGTAATCTGTGCGATCAAACTAGTTGCCGAAGGCGGATAGTATTAATAATAATTAATTTTTTATATTTCACGTGTATGCGGCAATTTTCTTTATATAAAATCAATCTCGGTGAGAAACTTTCCATTGTATTTGGCTGCAAGAAGAAGCATGTAAAGGACAATAAAATAAAGGAAGCCTCTTACGTAGAAATTACACAATCGGCTGTCGTGCATACTTTAAAAGGAGGTTAGTGTCTTCTATATTTGTAGGAAAGATTATACTAATCCAGGTCCATGTGCACCTTGAAGATAAGATAGATTTCTCTGAAATCGATCTACTGATATATGAACCTCAAATTGGAAAACTATAAGCTGTTTCTGTGGATCGTATAATAATGTTGTTTTGGAGCAACAGTGCACATAATAACTATGCTGCTATTGTAATTGAATTAAATTTCCTCATTCGCTTATAACTGATGGATAAATTTTCAACGTCCGATCACTCAGATTGTACATATTTGTGTATTTATTTTTCAATTTCTTACACAAAAGTAACAAAGGAAGTACTGAAATCGAGAAAAATTCAAAATCCAGATTTTTACGAATCTCCGTGTGCGAGTAAACACGTTTCTGGATATATATCTGTCTGGAAGTATGAAAACTCAAAAACAGTGAGTTGGATCATGGAATTAAGGTAAAGTTTGTAGATTTCTGTCAAATTTTGAACTAAATCCATTCAAATGAAGTTTGTCTGGCTGCAGTTTAAATATAAGTGAACTCAATAACTTCTGAGGTAAAAGAACTAATTACAAGGGGTGTTCAAAGAAAATGATATAAAATCTCGCAACAACGTAACCGTTACCGTATTTGCCTAAACCGTATTGGGAGAATGTAGCGAGACATCTAAGGATTCTATTGGAGTTTTCGGCGTAAATCAGAGCAAGCGCAGAAGAGTACAGAGGCTTTTATAAAGAGGGCCATCCAATTGATGCTACTTGTTGAATTCCATGTGAAGCACAGAAGAATCATTAGCTCAGATGTATACTGTGAGACACTCCGAAGACTAAGACTGGTATATCAAGAACAAAAGATCAGGGCTATTCACTGAAGATGTGATTCTGCTCCCTGATAACATGTATCCAAACGTCTCCTGGGTCACACACGTTTAGCCTGCCAAGTTCAAGAGGGGGTAGCTCGACTATCCCCCCTACAGCCCGGACATGTCGACCTGCGATTTTCAGGATTTCGTCCCCTGAAAAAACATCTGAAAGGAAAGCACTTCAGCGCGAACGGCGAACTCAAGGGCGTTGTGAGGGATTGTTTCGTTACGGCCACAGGAATTCTGGGAACAATAAAACCTTCAGCTCTTTAATCTACGGGATCGCTGTGTTTAGGCCTATAGTATATACTTTGAATAAAGTCTTCATTTACATCCACAGCGTCGTTTAATACTTTTTCATACGAGCACATTTTGTAGATAAAATTTGATTATAGGTTTAACATCTAAACTGTAGATATTTATCAATTTTTTTAAACCAAATTCGTCAAAAGACCGTCTATTGGTATGGACTTCTTCGTGATTGTAATATCAATAACTCATAAACCCATACCTTGAATCAATAAAATTCAGTGTGTTATCTCAAGACTAGAATTGTAGCTATGTTTCGAATTTTTGTGTCAATCGACCAACAAATGGCTCCGAAATACATATTTTCATAGATATTACAGATTTAGTAAAAAATGTATGCCAAGCATCCAGATTTCGTAACTGTTGTGGGAATCCCATTCAAGGTGTCCGTTCTTGTGGCCAAAGTTCAAAATTTTATGTGGTGGAAGTGAGATGAAAACATTATTGGAATGACCATTCCTGCAGGCTTAGAAAAAGGAAAAGTAACATTCTTAATGAAGTTTAACAAAAGTTCTGCCATTAAAAAGAAACATTTTCGCTAATCGAACTTTTTAATTTTGAAGGGTAGAAAAATTATAAAATTAAGAGAATGATAAATAATTCTATTAAAATTTAATCTTTTCAAATGAAGCAGAACTGAGTTATATTCTAATATTCATTAAAAATGTTCAAAAATATTCTGATAATGACATTATTAAACAGAATGGGCAATGATTAGTGTTTAATGTGTAAGAAAAGAATTTAAATTAAATTATAATAAAAAATAATGCAATTTGGCGCCCGCAAATTTTTGATTTCATTCTTATCGGTCAAATTACTTGCTTTCCTTGAATTCAGTAAATAATTCGAAAAATAGAGTGCAAAACTTATTTGTACTTTGTTCTAAAATACTCTGAATACTCTGCTAATCCATAGAAACCGTCATCTGATGAGAGCATGATGTAGGAGATCTGATCAAAGCACGAGCACTTTTCGAATCTCGAATTAAGAAATATTTAAGCTAATAAAAAATGTAAAGTGTGAAATATTAAAGCTAATATTTTCTAATTATGAAACATTTTAAGCTAGGTTGTTAAATTGTATGTTCTATTTTAAATTCCTTAAGCGGCATTTTTAAATAATAAACTTTATTTCTTGAATTTCTTTTTTTTAATTATGTTTTATATTGAAAGCATTTATATTCATTATTTAAAATGTTGGCGTTATTTTACACCGTTTAAATATCTAATTTGAACAATTAAAGATAAATAAACTTTACTTTTTAATACATCTAATTAAAAAAATATTTAATTACAAACCAGAAATTAAATTATGAATGTATTTAATTTATTAAAATAATTTTATGTATTAAAAAAAGAAAAAAACTTTAAAAAAAGTATTAGAAAAAGTAATTTTAAAATGAGGTAAACTAAAATCTTGAGGTACTCAATAAAATGAGAAAAATTACTAAAAGATTTAAGAAAAATTCAGGTATGACAAAAAAGTTGTTATGAAAAAAATATTAAATATATTTTTACATTTATAGAAACTGGCTTTTTTTATGGAAAAAAATTAAATTTTCTCTAATATTTGCTATGAGTGCACAGAAAATAATTCTTATTAAAAACAGCTTTTTAAATAGAGTAGAAAATAAAGACAGTTGCTTAAATTTTTTTAAAAAATAGATTAACCGCTTTGTAGACGTTCCGACATATTTTTCTCCTTGAACGTCCAACACTTAGACATTATTTCCATTTTTTTCAAAAATTAACTTACACTCCGCTTTTTTCTTTATGCAATTCCTATTCTCCTATTTTAATGTGGCATAGTAGTAAGATCTCGGCTAGGATGACACCTGAGCTGGTAGCCTCTGTTCAAACTTCTACACCATACCCTTGGGTGGGCTTTTGGCTTAACGGATTTAACGCCCACCAGACACGCTTATACGACCATTCTTCCGTGGAATCGGACCCCAGACTTTAAGACCTCCAGTTTCGCAGCCGAGACCTTTGCTACTAGGCCACCGCGCAATCGGGTAAAAAAAAAGGTTGTGTATTCATTGCGAAAGCAGTGAAAATGCGAACTGTTTTCTGTTTGTAACAACAAAACTGCCATTGAATTCATCTGCAAATTCACGACTAAAATGTAATTGAATTTTAATTACAGTGACGAAATGCCCAATATTAATTTAAATAATTTTTATTTTCGAGATTTTACTACAAATAAAAAATAAGTTACATATTATGGGAGAATACGAGGTTTCTGAACTCTCCAAATGCGTAGGCAACAAATCGGCCTTTTATCGCTTTTGAGGCAAAAATGTTGCAGAAAATAATGCAGAAGATTGTCAAATTCGACAATTTATCGCCAAAAATCGTTTAAAATAGAAATTTAATTTGTAAGTCAAAAGTGTAAGTCTATGGCAACGTTGCTGCGTTTTTGTTAAAAAGACTTATGTCATAACATGATGTAATTTGAATTGAACGTTTTCGAAGCTTTAAAATGTACGGGCAAAAAATTGGGGATTTTTCACTTTGGGGGCATCTATTTTCCGCTTTTTGGATTACTAGAATATGGTGAAGATGTTTGTCACTTTTGGCGATTTATCACCATCGAAAAGTTACAACTTGGCACGGATGTCCGCCATGCCCTCGATTCCCGATATATCGACGTATGTGTATTCAAATAATCACAAGATTGTTTAAAACCCGTTTAAATTGATTAATGACTTAAATTAAATAAGACAAATTTTGACTTGTAAAATAATAATGTCATCACATAATAATTTGAGAAAGTAGAATTCAATTTTTATCATTTTTTTTACATTTGTTTGTCCTTAAATAGAAGTAATTATTTACGCTTTGCTCTAGTAAATAAAAATAATTTCCACAAATCTAAATATTTGTGGTCATTTCGTGAAGGCACGATGAAGGTCAAATGAGCTGCGCCAGCTCACTTTTGGAATTACGCGAGCAGTAAAAAGAAAAAGACAAAGAAGGAATGCTAAAGTTGAAATCAGATGGCGCAGACAAATTTATTTCTCGAATGCGGGTGACTTTATACGAATCAATTTCCCGCTGCTTTGCAATTTTTTTTCTTAGAATTTAGAGAAGAGAGAATTTACAGAATTTTTATCATGGGAGAACATGAAGTTTTTTTCGTTAGGAAGTTTTGATGTCTCCGAAATATAAGGGCAAAAAATATTTTTACCTGCTTTTACCAGTATTGCATTATTATTACGCATGCTTCTTTGACAGCAGATGCGTTTTTAAAAGGTTGACCTGCTTTTACCAATATTGTTTTATTAGTGCGAACGCTTCTCTGAATGCCGGTGCTTTTTAAAAAGGTTGACGAAGAGCAATGACATCAGAGCTGTTATTTCATCTCAAAATCGGTCCAGCTCCACAACTTTGTTTGCCAGCTAGAAAAATTGAAAACGAAAGTTTAACAAAAATTATCAGTCTATATAGAGAGAGGGGGGATAGCGGCAGATAGAAAAGTCTCGTAATTGCTTCAAACCGGTTTAAATTGGTTAATGACTTAAATCAGTTAAGATAAATAACGATATAAAAAATAATAATGTTCTCACATGATAACTTGAAATTTCGATCGATTTCATTTTCTTTTTTTTCTTTTTTTTTACTTTTCAGGGAATTTAGCCTCTCTATTGAGTCCATTTTAAAATCATGGTTTTTCTGCAGGCTCTTGTTTTCATTAGTGTGAATGATAAGTGGCCAGACATACAAAATCGATGGAGGGAGGCAGAATTCCTTTTCCTCGTATCTAAAAAAGAAAAAAAAAAACTTCTTGAATAAAAATTGTTTACAAAAAAATTAACTTAATTTTTGAATGCAGAATTAATTAGATTCTAAATAGTAACAAACATCCTGAGTAAATTGAAAAGTATTCTAAAAATAAAATTTGCTATAGCTTTTATTTCTACAATTTATACTATTTCATCGCATCTGATTTTTTTCAATTACTACTATTAGTTTACACTCTCCCTATATATGTATTTATATTTTACAAAATTTCAATCGTTAATAAAATACTTTTTATTCGTCCACTCGAGTTCAAAAACATTTTTTAAACTTTCAGAGGTTGACACTTGATGTTAATACAGTTCTTTCAAATATTAATTCATTAATTAAGTTTAATTAAATTTTAATGCTTTAATTTGAGTTTTAGAATGTTGTAATAAAAGTCGAAATCAACAGGCAGAAGTTCAATCGGTAAAATGCAAACATTTCAGTATTTTTTCCGTTGAGGGGAAGAATGCGAGTTCGATTCTCGTGAAAATCGATAATTTTTTGCTAAATTATTTATATTAATTGTAATTATTTATTAAAAAGTAACTAAAATAAAAAAAATCCCTTGTTTCTCTGCGTAAGAATTGAATTGAATTTTTTTTTATTTTCTTGTTAATTTTTTATTCTAACATTCACCATTCTCTTAGATTAGGCATCTAGGCGAGGTCTAATCCAGGAGAATGGTGGGAATGTGGTGGAAATCTAGGAGAATAGTGAATCTAGTATTAGTGTGGTGGGAATCTAGGTGAATAGTGGAATCTAGGAAATCAAAAAAAAAATCAAAACGTCGAAAACCTGACCACTCATTAGCTCTCGTGTCTCAACTCTTTTTCAGATCTTTCCAAAACTTTCTAGCATAATCTGCAATAAAGGTGTTTTCCGTCACTTGTTGCAAAACAATATGGCCAATAGAATAAGGAAGAAAGCGCCTTACATGGCTTTGGCGTACGATAATCAAGAAACTTTAACCACTTTCATCAATTTAGCATTTTTACTAAATCTGTCATGTGATCCATTTTTTTATTGAGGCAGTTAATAGTATCAGAAAACCAAATTTGTATTTTAAATGCATTTTTCTCAATTCAACTTGAAACAAAATTTGACACAGAACTACAATTATAGAAAAAAAAACATGATAAAAAAATCCATCTACTTAAGTCATCGCGTTTTTGAGTTATCACGTTTACATGGTTGAGAAAGTTCAGACCGACAGACATTAAACTCTTTGTTGGATTCAGATTAAAATTTCATAATTGTCTATATTATACATATTAAATTTGTTTATATTATATTAACATTATTTTGGGTTTATCCTATATTCTCTAAATAGATTTTGAAAGAAATTTACTAATTTTGTCTGAAATCCATACACAAAATTTCCTCCCTCTAATCGAAAGCCTTTTTCAATTCCTACTATTAGAACACACTCTCCCTAATATATATATATAATATATATATATATATAATGTACAAATTTTCAATCGTTAATAAAATACTGTTTATTCATTCAATCAAGTTCAAGTAAATTTTATTAACTTGTAGTGGAGGACATTTGATGTCAATTCAGTTTTTAAATATTAATTCATTAATTTCTTATTAATTAATTAAAAACTAACTTTCTCACCAAAAATCTTCATTTCCCCACCGCCAAATAAGTAGCGAATTCAGTGTTTTTTCTCAATGACAATGAGGCTAGACTTAATAGGTTTTCGACCGATTATTTTCAAAGATTCTATTTATTTTCATAATGCATGATGCATTCCAAATCAAACATTGTTTATTAATCGATTTTTCCGATTCATTTTGAAGTACTTTCGAATTAAAGTAATACAGAATAGAGAAAATTAGAAATTTCTAATCTGTTTTTATACCCCAACTTATGTAGAAAAATCAGGCATTTTACGTTGCCACAATTGGCTTTAAAGCCTCAATTGACGTTGAAAATTGAATGCTAGTATAATTTTTTAATCAATTATTGATAGTAGTTGTAATCGTTAGGCCGGGATAGTCTGGTTTGTAAGGCGCTGAATTCCCATCCCTTGGTCTGCGAGTTCGGACATTATATATAGAAAGGAGAATGGAAAATTGCCAGGAAATTTCTATTTTGATTCTATTTTGCCGCTTAATAATGTAACTGTCATATTTCTATGCCTATTTATATTGATTGTAATTATTTAATAAAGAGTAACTAAAATAAAAAAAATTCTTAGTTAACTTAAGAAGAAATTAATTAACAAAATTGTTATATTACTTGTTGAATTTTCTTTGTCACTAAAAGGCATTTTCCAAAAATGTGTTTTTTTTTATTTATCTTTGTCTCAGTTACACGAAGATACATTTTTTAAATAGGTTTTTCGAACTCGGGGAGGTGGAGATTCGTAAAAATATGATGTTTGATTTTTTAAACGATTGCAATAATTTATATTTCATGTGCGAGAAACAAAGATTAAATATTATGTGATGCTTCATTTTCCACCTACTAATTGAGCCATTCAATATCACGTGGCACTATAGAAGAATTTATTTCGGAACGCTCTTAAAATAGATAGCGATGAAATAGGTCATCCAACTCAGGGCCACCTCTATCTCTGGCACATTTGTAAATACAGATGCAGCGACTTTCGTACTTTGCTCGCACGACGAGGCAAAAGATTATTACAAAAAAATAGTTGCCCTTGGGAATTCACGTGAGGAGACTATGATTGAACTTTGGCTTCATGATAAATGTTTTTGACCGTAACTGCTTTTGATCTTGAGGCAGTTATCGCAGGTGTTTTCATTTTTACGTAATAGCTACGGTATCATCATTCAGACAGATGTGCATTAACATCACAGTTTTTCTCAGCTCTTCCTCATGTAAAGGTGTTAAAAAATCCATAAATGAGTCGAATTTATTGTTGTATACTTTATGGCTATTAATCTCCCAGACATATTTGAAACAAGCCACTTTCGGCTATCGGCCGGTTCGCGTCTTAATGCTCATAAAAGTTTTCGATTAAATATTTTATGTAATTCATAATTTATTACACCATCAAGAAGATAAGTTTGTGAGCTTCCATTGGATGAAAAAAAAGCATTTTTGTGCGATATTTTCAGAAATTATAGTGAAAAAAAACAACAACGAAATTTCATTGATTTTTTAATTAAATAAAATCCTAATTAAGAATTCAAAAAAATCGTTCTAAAGTGCATATTTTTAACCTACAAGGTAAACATATGCCACATTTAGTAACTATAGTCAAACGGTCTGACCTGTAGAGCGCTAGCACATTCAGCTTTATTATAAATATAGATAGATTATAAATTCGCATGAGTTCACAACTTATTTAAAAGTGTTGTATAAATTAGAAATGAAAAACGAGAGTGACATACAAATCGCGGACACTTAAAACACAAATAAGGCTTGCATCATATTTTGATACTAATGATAAAATCTGATTAGAAATTTCGAGATTTGTAAAATCAAGTTATATATTCTATTTATGAAAAAGCCTGAGGCGCTCGGATTTATAGTATCGTGATGAATTCGCACGATCCTACATTATAAGAAAGTAAAATGTAAATGTAAACAAAAGCGAAATAAATAAAGCATGAACAATAAGTATTTAATGTTTCGTCATTCGTCGTTTGCAACTAATTTTGTATATTTTTGCGCCTCTTTTTAGTAATAAATATGACAAAAGTCGAAACAACATATTTGTTTATGGCCATAATATGAATAATGTGAGATATTACGAAACAATTTTTGATATCTTAAGAATTTTAAATGAAGTATAATATACTACTATGAGTAACGTACAACCATACATTTCTGAAATTACATCATGTTTATATATGATTGCACCATTATGTTCATATTATCATAGAAATTCTATTATGATGTTATGATCATTTCCAACATCTCAAATTTCTCAAAAGGATGGTCTGCTCAAACTTTTAAAGTGATCTACTACCTCGTCTTTTCTATCTTAACATTTAAAAAATAATAATACTGCGTATTTTGAGATTTTTAATTGATTTCCGATACCTTTTTTTTAAATCACTCAAACTGAAATTAATTTCGAACTATCACAAAGTATTGAAGCAACATTATACAATGTCATTTTTATTGTACGTTTCAAGGGTGAAATCTTATTTTAAACCTTTCGTGTCATTATGGCATGTTTTTTGGGGAAGAAAAGATTAAAAATTTCAATTGTTTAATAAACTATTTAGCATTTTCTACGGCATATGCGTACTTCAAATAGTATCAAATTTCTAAGCACTTAAAAAGCGTTTTATTAGAAGATAATAAAGTAATCCACATAATCATAATTTGTCAATAAGGAATTAATTAAAAATAGATGTGACCGACCTCTAGACCCAATTACTGATCTAAATTATCCACATTTTTACGAAAGCTCAGAGTAAACAGATGCGTCATCAGTAACCACCCACTTTTCAAAAACCCCATTTTCGGGGGGAAACTCAACCTTTTGCTTTATTGGACGTTCTCAATGAAGAACTTTGATGAAATCCTTCAGTCACAGTCATTGTATCAATTTCGTCAATTTTTATTTGAATTGATTCCTTAATTTATGGCAAATCATCAATTATCGCCCACTGCTACCATCGCTCTTTATTTTCATGACATATTGAAAAAAAAATTTTGACTGAGCACCAATCCTCAACAAGAGGACAGATTTCTCCCATTTCTTTCGCAACTTCGGAAGCGTAGTTAATCCATCATAGTGTGTATTTTACGAGTATAACTGAATAATATTCTTTTTTTTTTGTGATACATTGTTTTCCATCAACGTGGTTTGATATGAGTAAATTAATACTATTAATAAAACAAGCGAGTAACTGGCCACTCATGGTGGCTAATTACTGATAATTAAAAAAATCAGAAAAAAATACCAGATTTAATTCGAAATTAACTTGACTGCTAAGAAAGCCTGATGTTATCCTTTCTAATTACGCAATGAAACAAAGTAGTTGCTGTTGCTTGCTTAGTAAAATAATATAATTAAATCTTATTATAATAATTATTATATACCATGCTATAACAATGAAGAGACAAAAGTTTCGCCACACATTTTAGATTGCATATTATATATTAAAATTTCAAAAAATAAAAAAAAAATCGCTTCGAGTTTCACATTTACGAGTTTCAAAGTATAAATGCTAAAAATTTAGTAGCTATATATCAGACGTATCTACATTGTTGCCTTGCGCCAACACACGCATAGACATTCAGCTTTATTATTAATAATAGACAGCTGCTTAGTTGTTAGTATGCTTCTAAGGTTTGCAGAAAACGTTTTTCTTTAGCTTCTAATATGCAAATGATATCAAACACTTGCTTACATGTATTTAATCAACAATCGTTAAATAAAATTAATGGTTGATATGAAAATAAACAGACAATAAAATGGTTGATATGAAAATAACAGACAATAATAAACAGTTGTATTAAAGTCCCGTTTTAAAGCAACACTGGGACTATATTGAGATAGACCTCGTAATTTTGAGTTACTGTCAGGTGACGAGGACGAAGCTTGAGTTAGCAGTCCCCTCTTCAAACTTCCACACGACACTAGTTGCAGGACGTTTCACCTCGACGGATTTATAGCCCACCAGATCCGCTTACACGAATGTTCTTCAGTGAAATCGGGTCGCGAACCTGAAACCCTCCGGTTAAGAAGCCGAGATCTTGCCACTGCGGCTCCTATTATAAATCTGTTGCGAGATAAATCTGCGAGAGAAAAACGAAATATAATCCATTGTTAAATGCTCAATGATCGTCACAAGATGCATTTCAAACAGTCGTTAAATGAAAGGTCAATTGTAAAGGATTCGCTTTATGAAATTCGGGGGGGGGGGGGGGGGGATGTCATCATGTAGTCTTAGTAGACCTGGTCTTCCTGTAATTGATACCAAAATATTTTTGGTGGGTAGAGGGAGATTTTCCTTGCGTGAAAGAATTTTTTCAATTCTATATTTCTCCAGGGTCGTTACACGATTTATAGTGCAAACATGGATAGCTGAATCCTAACTAGTCTTAGAAATAAAAACATTGGAATCATAATCGTCAATATTTTTAAGAAACTAAATATAGCTGCTTTTGGCCAAATTTCTTCTAACTGCAACATTTAAAACTCAGATTGATGAATATGCATTATGTTTTTGAAAAGGACCAAAACGCGTCTAAGTCGAAAGCATTATTGCAATTGCAGAAGTACTTTTCTCGAGTTACTGATGCATTTTACAAAATTAATAGATTGATAAGAACTGCATGCTGTTTATAAATATCGATATGTGCACATGAAAGAAATTTCAGCGCTTTGAATTGTTTAAAATCATATGCACACAAATTTAGTTTAGACAGGTTTTAAAGCTTCATGATTTTTGTTGTACAAAATTGGCAAGTGAAGAAAATTCGATTTACATAACACAATAGAGAAGCAATCCAAAAGGCCAAATTAGGTTGCAATGAATTACCATTAGGCCTTACTGTCGTCATGAGCTGATTTATAATATTTTCCGTAAAAAAATTCAACAACTTTGCGTTTTCTTCTTAATTTTGTTTTGTGACATATTTATTAATTATAATTAAAAAATCGCAATTCTCTCATCTGAAATGAAAAAAAAAACCATGGGACATTAGGGAATGATCATAAAATTACACTAGCCATTTATAAATACTGCATACAATGTATCACATATTCTCTAATATTCTTAACTGTTATTGTGATATTCTCTTGTGATAAACGTAGCAAGAAAAATGTTAGAAAGTTGTTTGTATATGCAAATAACGAATGATATCGTAGTAAAATTCAAAGATTTATAAACTGAAAAGCAAAAAAAAAAAAAAAACTTGGTATAAGCATGCATATACAAATAAAGAGATATGGATCCAATCAGAATACAGCGCTGCGGTCACCAAAGCTTAAATAAGACAACGAGTGTCTGGCACAGATGTTAGATTGACTACTGCTGCGACATCGGCAGGTTATAAAGATTTAAGTGAGTTTGAACGTGGTGTGATAGTTGGTTCACGAGAGGTGGAACGTAGCATCTCCGAAGTAGCGTTGAAATGGGGATTTTCGCTTACGACCATTTCAAGAGTGTAGCGTGAATACCAGATTTCCGGCAAAACATCAAATCTCTGAAAAAATCAAGGCCGGAAAAATACCGTGCAAGAACGGGACCAACAACGTCTGGAGAGAATCATTAAATGTGACAGAAGGGCAATCCTTCCTCAAATTGCTGCAGATTTCAATCCTGGCCCGTCAACAAATGACATAGTGCTAACCGTTTTACGAAACATCATAAATATAAGCTTTCGAAGCAAAAGACCCACTCGTGTACCCTTGATGACAGCACGGCAAAAAGCTTTACGCTTTGCCTGGGCTCATCAAAACCGACATTGGACTGTTAATGACTAGGAACACGCTGCCTGGTCTGAGACTCGTTTCATATTGCATAGAATGGGTGGCCGTGTACGGGTACGGAAACAATCTCATGAATCCATGGACCCTACATGTCAACAGGGGACTGTTCAAGCTGTTGGAGGCTCTGTGATGGTGTGGGGCGTGTGCAGTTGAAGTGATATGGAAGCCCTGATACGTCTAGATACAAATCTGACAGGTGACTCGTACAAAAGCCTCCTGTCTGATCACCTGTACCCATTCATGTCCATTGTACATTTCGACGGACTTGAGAAATTTCAGCAGGACAATTCGACACCCCTCACTTCCGGAATAGCTACAGAGTGCTCCAGCAACACTCTTCTGACATTAAGCCTCAAGCACTACTCCAGACTTTAGTTAAGTCCATGCCACGACGTGCTGAGGCACTTATACGTGCTCTCCCGGGGGGGGGGGGGGTACACGATATTTAACAGGTCTATTGATTACTTGCTAACTATCGTATTTAACTGTTGAATCTTATTTCTGTAATGGGTCGCAGTGGACTAGTGGTAAAGTTCCGCCTTTAGGACCTTCAGTTCCCAGATTCGAGACCTAGTTCCAGAGAAAGACCGTCATACACACGGATTTGGCGAGCAAATCGAGATATATATAACTAAATCCATTAAATTATATATATTTGGAGTTGGTGTACCGAGGACAAATGCCCTCTCGCTGGTGTCGTGCAGAAGTTGGGGAGGAAGTTCCAGCTCAAGTGTCATCTGACCAAGATTCAAAATTACGAAATATGTTCCAAAATATCCTAGTGTTTCATTAAAATGAGACTTTAATATAACTAAACTAAACTAACCTATTTCTCTGTGTTTGTTTCAACATGTTAAATTTAAAGTAGCTCTAGCTAAGGAAACAAGATTACATAAGTTAATGTTAACTGTATCGATTGCGTGGTAATTATTTCTCCTTCAAAAACGTGTGCAATCATAACATTAATAATAATCTTCAAAGAAAAAATTATGTTGCGTATTTCGACAGTATTTTTATATCCGGTTGATTCACTGCGGAATTCAACCTGAAAATAAATAAATATCTGGCAAAACTTTTAGACAGAGACATTAACCCTTCCCCGTTTGGATGGCAAATCGATCCCTTCATCGTGCAGATAGTTGTTCAGAGCGTTACTTTTGTCGTAACACTTAATGCCACTCCTATTCTTCAAAATGAAACGAAATTGAATATTAGGGTAAAAGCATTAAGGAAGCTCTGGCGAGAATTGAGAATTTATAGAACATTTATCCGCATATACCAAAATTGAATTTCAAAAACTTGTGTCGGGTGAACTATTTTAGACAACTATCTTTGCAGAGATGCTCTTATTTTGTTGAAATAAATGTAAGTATTGTTTTTTTTTTTCCTTCTCATTTTGATATGATAACCGAAATTGATTATGGGATAAAAAATAAAAATTAGCCAGAAAATCATTAAAAATTTTACTTAGCCTGGTTATTTCTATGTTATCACCTTACTTTAACATGAATGTTAAACTTCCTGAAAACAGTCAAATATTTGTAACGTATTTTATAATTTCATATTTTCAGATATTTCGACATAGCTGTAGAACTTTTTCACAAAAAGATGTTAAATCTCATTCCCAAACGCAGAGAACACTTTAGTCCTTTAATTACAACAAAACTTCGTTTTAAAGAAACACTGTGATTATTGTGAAATGGACTTGGTGTATTTGAATCGCGATCAGATAGCAAAAGCGATGCTTGAAGTGGCACTTGCCTCTCCAAATTTCATCGCTGTCCCAACGCTAGACCCTTTGCACCGGTCGGATTCATTGTGCACCATCCTCATTTGTGCGGGTGTCATCAGTGAAAACGGATCCGAATAATATAGTTTTGTATGGAAGAAATTGGTTTGAGGATGCTTCAATTATTCTCTCTTCGCTCATTCTCCCCTTTTCACAGCTCGCATGTACTATCTAAAAATGAAATAGAGGAATTATGATCATAAACGATATCAATTGAATCAATTTTTAGAAACTCGGTTTATAAATATTATTTCTCCTCTGCAATTTCTATAAATTTCCCTTTTTAGGCATTTGTTTTTTAACTGTTTCCTTAGAAGATTTTTTTAAATTTATAATAAACATCCGGTGTCTACTCAATTTTAGAAATATGTCATAAGTCTGTTTTTCTTGAAAATCAAATTAAAATTGTATTTTCTTTTCAGATTTTAAGTGTTATTACATCGCATTTACACTACGATTTTCTTTTTAAAATAAAAATAAATTCTTTCTAAAATTTATGGTAAATTTGGATGTGAGTAAATAAACGAATGATATTCAGAAGATTATTCAAATTTTTTGTCAATTAGAATAATATTTTGAATTTTATCTCTCTGGATAATTATTACACATTGTGATTCAGATGATCACTCATTTTCGCAGTCAACCGAACATTCATTTTTAAATTTTTAGAATTTTTACAAAAAAAAAAAATATCTGATGTCAGCCTTAAAAAATTAACATAAATATCTTAGCATATTTTGATCTGATAACAAATTTTCTGTACCAATCTAAGATTAAAATCTTAGATAAGGAAAGAAAATACTTAAAAAATTAGCTTAGAAGATTGGGAAACATGATAATGGATTCAAATTAGAATCAAAACCTTCATTACAGCTCAATAAACTTCTATTGCAGCATTTCTTGTCACTTAAAAGTCATTTTCGTTATATCTCGTTGTAAAATTCATGTCATGCTATTTGTTTTTACATTTACTGTGACTCAGAACATCTTCCATGTTTGCGTTTCTTTCTTTTATTCCCATTTGCTTTATCCCTTTGCACAGCAACGGAAATGTCTGCGTTTCGTAAACAAAGGTGAGGAAATCTCTTTCCACGAGAATAACCTATTCTGCAATCACCAGACCGTCTGGAAGTGGTTGCATATCACAGTGAATAATTATAACGCCTCTTTTTAGGTCACAATTTCCTTTGTTTGTTATTGCAGTCTTACGTTAAGTATTTAGCTATTTTAATGGCTTCTTAATACTGAAGGGAAAATCTTATTTTGTGTTATTTCTTAATTTAATTTGCTTAAGGAATTTTGTTGAAAGTACAAAATCAATATACTTACTTACAATTATAATCAATGTACTTATAAAATTAAAAAATATATATTTAAAGGTGTTAAACATTTATTTAAAGTTAAAACGACGATGAAGGGAAAAAATTAAAATAGTTTTCTTGATATCATTGTTCATCAGCATGCATATGAATTGAATCGGAGTCCGCTAAAAGCATTGCACAGATTAAACTTCATTTCTCGTTATAGGATAAAAAGTATTCACTCTTTGTTAATCGGATCATTGTTTGTTTTGTAGAAAGGATCAAAGAAAATTATGCAAAATATTTCTAATATATAGTACTAATTCTGTCAGTGATCGATCAAAAATTTCTTTTGATAATTTCAAGAGCAATATCTAATTTTTTTAATCTCTTGATACCGAATAAACACTCGTAATTATTCAATTAGACATATTTTTTAAGAGCTGCTTGTCACTAAAAAGATAGTGTCATATATGTTCTTGTACTTTTGAAACTCATTGAACTTTGGAAATTCTGGATGCTTTTTCAGTTAGTATAAATTATTATTGTTAAAATTTGTAAATAAAGATTGTCTCAGTTCTTTATTCAATTTTATAATAAAATTTTTGAAGTTGTCAAAAATGTATTGTAAAACTTGTCACCTTTAAAGACCAATTATTTTTCCCTTCTCGTTAGCTTTAAAATTGGGAAAAATTTCAAATAGTCGGTATTACTGTATCTTATACTAAAAATATGGAATCAAAGCTATCCTAAAAAGTAATTTTCAATTGAAATTCCTGAGTACGATGAACTTTTAGTTTTAAGAAAGGCTATCGTAAAAATTGAAGATTCAAGCAAAAGTTTATTAGAAAGTCAAGTAAAATCTTTAAGCAAATATGAAATTTTAGATGAAAACAACGGATGAATAGATGGGAACAATTAAATCCAAAATTGAAATTGAAATTTTTTTGGTAAAAGTTGAAATTTTTTATTTGAAGGTAATTTAAAACTGATGTTGGCAGAATGGCGAACAATTGCAGTTGCGCAGCAGCTCGTGTTTCTTAAATAGTCATTCAAGGTTCTTGTTATATTGTTGAAAATTTTGAGAAACTATTTTAATTTCAAACACATAAATATAATAGTGGTTCCCAAATTTAAAAAAATTAATTTATGCAATAAAGATATGTAATAATCTTTATCACTTGTACCATCATTAAAACTAAAAAATAAAAAATCTGCAATCAAAAATAAACTTATATTTATATATTTATTACATTTATCGAAAAGAATATTTACTAGGAAAATTAGAATGTTTCACAGATTTAGTAATCATTTCAATATCTATTCCATCCTATCTATGATGATGATGTCGTGTTCGCTATGATGATGATGATGTCGTGTCCGCTGTGATGATGATGCCGTCCGTCTTTTTTTTGCCACTGAAAGAAGGGTGCAATAGCTTCAGAGGGTATGGATCCCCTGAGCACCAGAGGGCAGAAGTCTGACTTCTAGCTCATATGAGGAGGATACACACGCCTACACACTTGCACAGTCCCTTTTTACAGGGGGAGGGACATTCACTCATCTCACAGATAGCACACAGAAGAACAACCATGCCCGAATCGGGACTCACAGAACACGAGGAAGACACTCTACCTCTGTGCCAGAAAGCCGGCTATCCTATCTATGGCATTGTAATTGAATTTCCTGAAAGAGTTTCTTACTTTACTAAATTAAAAATCAAAAGTATTAAATCTTCCAGAAGAAAAGGAATAAAACTGAATATTTCAGGCGAATTAATACCGAATGAATTTGCAACCAATTTTGAAGATTTGTGGTTAAATGTTAAAGACAGAAACAAGTGTAACAGCTTAATTTTTAATTCCATGATTCGTATGAAATCCCTTCATCCCCAACGAACCTCTAGTTACCCAGCGGAACTTTAGATGATAATGATCTTGAATCTTCAGTCTGTGATCAGATAGTTCAGAAACTATTAGGTCACTGCACAATAGGAACGTGCTAAAATAATTAGAATTGAAAGTGAATTACCGGTTCTTCGAACTTTTACATTTTTCTACGGCTTACTTGTCTGTAATGATGTGATTACTTCTGTACAAATTCAAGTAATTGTGAATGAAGACTTTTTCACATTTGTTTATTGAAACTACAATAAGTTCAAATTACGAATTTTGAGGACCGTATGTAGATAAAACCCGTGTAATAGGTATGTTAATTTTCTGATTTATAAAAATAAGATTCTGAAATATTTCTATGTTTATCTTTACAAGTTTTAGGTTCGGTAATGTCTTGAATGGTTAAAAATCTACAAATTAATACATTTGAAAACAAATGCATAGACATTTTTTATTCAAATTTTTCTTTTCGAAATTAACTGAAGATTTTTTTATTTGAATTGGAGGAAACATTCAAAACATATATTAGTTTTTTTAAAAAAAAGAAAAACTAGCTTTACGAGTTAAGGAGATATAACAAAATACCGCTTTAATAAACGGCAGTTTTCTTTGCAACAAAAATTCTTACTTAGTCACCCACTCTAAATTCTTTCGCATTCGAGTGTTTCTCCGAGAGTTCATTGTATACAGTTTGCCAACCATTGTGAGTTTGTTGTTCCCACCTGTTTAAACACAGCTTTTCTTGCTTTTTTAACTCTCACCCGTTACCTTGAAAAGTTTGTGCTTTTCAAGGCAATTTTTTCTTTGCTCTTTACTTCATATTTCAGTCTTTTAAACTGCTAATTTATAGCTTCAGAACCATTGATGATTTTGGTGATTGTGCATTAATTTTGAAACATTGATAAAAGCATATTAAACATTTTTCCATTATCATTTATAAGCAAAAAAAAAGGATTTTATAATTTAGAATTATAGCATTTATCTAAAGTTTGCACCGCAGTATATAAATTCGAGGTTTATTTTTTAAGTAAGGATCATTTTGGAAAAAAAGGAAAAAAACAGAAACTAATATATTTTTTAAAAAAGTATTTGCCTTGTATATACAGTTTTTTAATTTTTTTAAGTATTTTCCTAGTTGATTTAAGCATATATCATTACAAATAACGAGCTTTTGGATACATTCCAAGGTAGTAATCTCTACAAGGTACAAGAATGGATTGTAGGTGATCGGATACTGCTCAGCTAAAAGTATCCAATCAGAATCTCAGCTTCCGCTGAAACACGTGATCTTGTATCGCGCGATTCAACAGGAAAATTTCGCTCATAGAAAAGTGTTGTTTCAAAATTTCACACGCATATATTTTATACTAGTTTAATTTACAAGGATAAAGTTTTTTCTAATTTAATTTCGCATTTAAATTTTCTATTTGTGCGTTATTGCATATTTTAATTATTGTAATTACCAGTTTGAAATGCAACATTATTATTCCGAACTTGAAGGGAATGTCAAAAACGCTGCTTTAATTTTTTTAAAAGGGGAAAAACAGAGAAATGCTATTTCTAGATTTGTCATTTTTTGAAATTATTGATCTAATTAATCTTTTATAACATTCAATAACTCATCTTATAAGTCATGTTAGTATCTACAGGTCGTTCATACAATTGTTTCCTGTAACTCTGATAGCTTTTTATTTCATTCTATAATTTTAAATATCTGGTTGAAGATTTATTCCAAATATATTATTTGATTTTGAACTGAATATTTTTAGAAGTTGAAGATATTCGGAGGACTTAAGTTAATGTATCCAGAATTAAAGTAATATCCTTTGTGGTCAAAAATGAAACGTAAAGGTTCTTTTCGCCGACGCAGTTCTGTACGCAAGAAGCGGAGCAAAAGTCAAACGACTCTTCAACCCACCACCTTTGAAAACACGCCGAATGGACGTACTGACGGAAGTAAGTGATTAATTAATCATTACTCTTTTAATTATTTCCTTTGAATAAATTTTTCTCGTGATTTAATAGAAATGTTAAAAAATGGTGCAGTTACCATCTATCAAAACCATACGTCTAATTCAAAGGATACTGACAAATGGATGGATGAACGGACATTTATGATGTCAAACTTGCGTTTTTCGAACTCGATAAGGTATAAAATGTGCAGATTTGTCGAAATCTTGAATTCGAATTCTTTGACGTTTGCAATGTTTTTATGAAAAAGTAGAATCAACGAAACTACAAGTATTCCATTGATGTTCCAGGTTTGCATGTCTCCGATTTGGAGTGAAACCCGCGAATCCATTTTATTCGTCTGTCCATTTCTGTGTACCTACTAAGAACGCAAATAATGAGAAATTGATTACGTTCATAGAATTATCACTGAAATTATACATCAGTATCATAATTTGGATTCATTCCATGAAAAAAATTGTCTATCACTCTCTTTGTTTGCAAGCATTCTAACACGATAACTCAAAAAACGCAATAACTTAAAAAAAGAATTTGATGAGTGATTTTATGATTAATAGAGCAAAACAATATTTTTAGAATCTGACTTTTTTCAGCCATCGAGCTTTTGTTGATAAAAAAAATTGTTTAAAGGCATTTTACGACTATCTTATTTCTTTAAGTTGAAATTTTCCAAAAATGATGCAGTTATCAATTTAAAATTGTAATCAGTTTTACTTTAAATATATCAAGAACTTGAAGTGAATGTCAAAAACGCTGCTTTAATTTTTTAAAAAGGAGAAAAACAGAAAAATGCTATTTCTAGATTTGTAATTTTTTGAAATTAATTGTTGATCTAATTAATCTTTTATAACATTCAATAACTCATCTTATAAGTCATTTTAGTATCTACAGCTTGTTCATACAATTGTTTCCTGTCACTCTCATAGCTTTTTACTTAATTTTTGAAAATCCAATGTGAACATCTCATCCTTCCTCTTCCTTTAACCTGTAATATATCCGAGGACAAGTTGAAGGGGATTGTTTTGTAAAGCTAGCTTAATAAATAAAACTAATAAATTATGTATTTCTTCTATATTATCTATTATGTATTTTTTCCAAGCCAAAATGCTATTCGAGTGGAAATTTTTTTCATCGAACAACAACGGGGATCTGTGTAAATGTATTAACGAATTAAATAAAAAATACTTAATCATATTACATTAATTGAGAATACATATTTTTAATAAAACAAACCACCTTTGGCGACCAGCTTTTTCGCCTAGATTGTTAGGTTGTTAAATGATTAATATCGAATACATTTTTTAAAAAATTATCTCTTATTTTGATATGACTGAAAGCATGAATAAATTAAATTAATTTATTGCAAAGTTAAAGTGCATATTTGGAAAATGAAAGTCTTTCAAAACAGTTGATGATTGGTAAAAACACACGATTGAATGTTTTTTTGGATTAAAATTAAAATCCTACTATGGATTGAATGACAAGGAAAAAGCACGCGCTTGAATGATTAGATGGAGAGTTTGAATCTGTAAAAACATTGTTTCTGATACTGTTTCACATTGAATGAAAACCATTATTAAAATTAAATGAAAAATTTACGAGAATAGAATTTATGTCATTAAAAAGGTAATTGTTTTTTATCTTAAAGTAAAACAAAAAGTATTTTTTTAAGATTATTGTTTTGGAAGATATAAGTATCCATTTCCGAAGGCAAGCCATAGCTATTACGGCTGTCTGACAATTAATATAAGGGGGGGGGGCAAACTTGAACCATTTTTGATAGATTTCTCGTTAAATATAATCTTGAGAATTTTTTGTTACAACTTTAAAATCTATTTGTTAGCATTTCTGATATACACCCAAGAATGCAGACTTTTAGAGAGTTTTCGGAAGATTGGCGCGATTTTAGTGAGCATAACGAGAAACTACACATTAATCTTAAGCCTTACCCCAATAATTATTCTGGAAATTGCTAAGATTACTTTTGCTCTTGATTAAATTTTTTGTTTGAAGCCTATTTTTTAATTTGTTTCTTATCTTCGCTCCTCTGACTGAATTTTTTCTCTGGTCACATGAACTATTTTCAGAACACTTCTAATATTTTGTAACTCCTTTAAGTAGCTACCCGAAGCAACTGATTCCGAACGGCTGTAAAAACTTCCAAAGAATAAAGCAATCTGAAATTAGTATGGCGTTTTGTTGATATTTAACTGCACCATTTGATAATTACTAATAAACTATTTATTTGCTACTATGTTAAGATTTTAAAGAGATTATTAAGGTAAATTCTTCTACCTTGAATATCAATAGGTATGATCCTTTTAATTTGTATTGTATTTTAGTAATAATTCATTCTCATACAGACTCTACTTTCTCATTGTACATAAATTTAAAACATTTTTCGTATAGATTTTATTTATTCATTTATTTATTTTGTATTCAGCATGAATTTTATTCTTGCACTTTTTTATCTGATTTTTTTTAATCCAATTTTTGATAGTTTGTACTCTAAACTTTGGGAAACTAAAGTGAAATACAAAATTGAATACAAGCATTAAGTGAACATTTAATAAATTAATAGCTACTTCTTCTTCTTCCCTTATAGATTGGTAAATAAGAATACATTCGGGATTTTTTAAACTTATTTGGCTGATTAAATTCAAAATGACTACATTTATTTGATATGCGCATTGAAAAACTTCAAAATAAATTCTTAACTTTTAATTCATTTCATAGGAAATTTAATATGGCAACCGTCATTTTTATATTACGTAAATGATTGATGCAAGACTGACGAAAGAGACCTTCGTAAATAACTCTCTACTTGCGAAGGTGTTCGCTGTTATAACTTGTTATCAAATATTTAATCCTTTTGTTAAAAAGGGCGAATTATTAGAAGCAGTCGGACAAGATTACAAAATTTCTTTATTCAGTGGAGATGTTATCTCTTTCTTTGGAATTAATAAGTTAGATGTAAAGAACTGATAAGAGAAATGATTCATTTTGAAAGTATTTTTTAAAATGTTTACAAAGCATAAACAGAAAGAATAATTGAGAACAGTGACTACTACTGAATGCACCAGTGAGAGCTTAGCGAGCATGGAAATATAAACAGAAAAACGAAAAACACTTTTCATATTTCTTTAGTATCATTTTCTGATGGTTTACTTCTATATTCTGCTACTGTGTTCAAAAAAGTGGCGGTGCTCTCGTAAAAACTTTAATTTACACTTTATTATAAAAGTGCTATTTTCTACATCTCGCAAAAAAAAAATGATGAACTTTGGTTAAGACAAATAACACCATGGATGGCACTGACGTACAATAGTGAAGAAATATTAGGCTTTGACGTACATTTAGCATCTTTACTGAGTTCGTCTTGGGATCCGGTGAGCTTCTTAATCTTGGCATGCGTTTAATAGTATCAGAAAATCGAATTTATACTTTAGATGTGTTTTCCCAACCGATTAAAACCAAAATTTGACACAGAGATGCAGTTGTAGTCATAGTCATGTACCAAATTTGACTTATTTAAATAATTGCGATCTTGAATTATCGTATTTGCATGCTTCTGAATATAGAAGCCGACTGACTGTAAAAATTTAATTGAATTTGGCTCAAAATCTGACAGGTCTACCCAACAGAAGTTTAACTTACATTATATTGCATTATATTCTCTCTGTGTGTGAGAGAGAAAGAGAGAAAGAGAGAGAGAGAGAGGTTTTGTTAAATCATCTGAGGAGGAAGAATACAAAAATTAAGTATAATAAAAATGAATATAAAAAATATTTTTTTATATTCATTGAAACGAAACTTTTCATTGTGGTAGTAAATTCAAATCATTTTCATTATTTATCGCTTATTTAAATATACGATTCTTTTTTTATTTTTGAAAGTTAATTAATGATTATTATATTTATAAACTCCATATTTTTTAGTAGTATCGTAATTAATTCTACTTCTTACTTATTTCTTGAATCGTAAAAAATTAAGATCTCTAAGATATTAAGTAGAGCAAGAAGCATATTCCGTTAGTTGGATGATTGTGGTTATTATTATTTTTTCATTCCTTTTGTCAGTATGTTTTGATTCAAATAGCATGCTGTTTGATTCAAAACACAACGAACCACTTTAAAATTGGTATCAACTGTATATTTTTACATGAGAAATAAGATACTGTAAGCAGTGGCGACAACGTGTAATCAGACTCTAGGTGACATGTTTAGTTACGCCATGCTACTCGACACTTCAAGGTCGCAATGAACAATATAAATACAAGCCTACTAAAATAATGTAACTTATTTGTCTATGACAATTTGAAATTTAAAATAGAGGATCCTGTTATCAAATTATGCATTGGATATTAGATTAGAATGAAATCCAGCACTACTCCCAACGAGACAGTCATAAGCCAAATATGATGAGTTCTTCATTATTAATACAGATAGCAAGATATTTTTCAGAGATACATCTTTTCCTTTAAAGCAATTTAATGCTTAAATATTTGTTTAAATGTATGTTGATTTTTTTTTATTTGACTAGAGAGTTCCGGTTTTATTCTTGTCACGTGAATGCGATTTAGGGAAATATAATCCCAAAACGAAGTCCGCGCAAATTGAAATTGGACTGTTGATCTCTCTTAAATATAATCGGTTAACATTACTCTTTTCCTATTCGTCTCAGACGAAAACAATTCGAGCAGATTGAAATCGCACCCTAAAAAATTTCCTTCTCGGGAAAAAGTTATTATACTAGTATTTTAAAAAATACTGTTCTCATGCATTTATTTTTTTCTTTTGTCGGAATAAAAATTAATAACAGTGCCAAGTATTGTGCGACTTTCTTACTTTCTGTCACACGAAGTGAAAGTATTGTAATCGCCAAAAATTTTTAAGGAGGAAGTTCGAAAAATACATTTTTGTTAAATATGTATCTATCTGTCCTTGACAAAGATAATTTTTAAAAAAATTTCAGTTAGACGGATGAAATTTGGTAACCGTCTTTTCACCAAATTTGTAGATTTTTTTTCCTTCAAATTTTGAGCAAATCCGCTTGCTTAGCCGGCTTTTCGATAGATAATTATAACATAGGGAACTAGAGAAATAAAACACGGTTCATAGATTTAACATCCATACTTTAGATAACTTAAATTTTGAGCAAAATAAAATAAAGGATTGACGGTCTATAGGTCTGTACTTTCAGGAACACGTAAACGCTATGATTTAAATTCATCAAATTTGATGTCGGATTTCGTGATTAAAAGCATAGCTTTCTTTAAAATATTTGTTTAGTTCTATTGGAAAAAAACGCATCAAAAATATACATTCGATTTTCGATTAATCGCATGTAAGCATGTCGCATTAATTGCATTCAATTTTCTATATATATATATATATATATATATATATATATATATATATAATGCCAATTCTTACATAGGTAAACAAAGAAAAATTTTATTTTAGTTACTTTTTATTAAATTATTGCAATTAATATAAATTATTTATCAAAAAATATTGATTTTCACTCGAATAGAACTCGCATTCTTCACCTTCACGCGAAAAATACCGAAATCCTTGCATTTTACCGATTGAGCTACTGTCTGTTGATTTCGATTTTCATTAAAAACTACTAAAACTCACTTTCAGGAACACGTAAAACTCAAAGTATTAAAAGTTAATTAAATTGAATTAATGAATTAATATTTGAAAAAAATGTATTAACATCAAGTTCATCCCCTACAAGTTAAAAAAAACTGCATTTGAACTTGAGTGGATGAATAAAAAGTATTTTCTTAACTATTGAAAATTTGAACAAGATATATGTATAGGGAGAATGGGAGCTGACAGTAGGAATTGAAAACCCAGCCAAGGATCACACAATGAATTCGGTAAAAATATTGAATTCACGCCAAAGGTTAGTATTTCATAATAATTATACACCAGTGTTATGAAAGGTGTTTTCGGTGAGTATGCGAGGAAGTTTTGGGGAGACTGCTCACTCAGATATTTTTTTTCACCCACTTTCTAACTTTATGAAGAAGAACATGAGACGAAAGAGCACGAAGGTTTCTTTTCGTACTCAAGTTAGACCTTCTTCAGAAAAGTGAAAGAGGTGAGTGTCTGCAGTGATCCGCTCGTGCAGACAATGTGGAAAGAAATGAGTAAGGGTACAATGCATTCAGCTCTTCGAATGCAATTTCAAAGCCAACAAACCTATGAGGATGCCAATTTTCATGGCAAGCTTTGGGATCTTCTTTTGTTCGCCTGTAGAAGAGAAAGGCTCTAAGCAGTTAGACATTTTAAGATGCCCCGGTTATTTATTAGATTATTTCAACTTATGTGTGTAATTTAAAATTAAATTATTCCATCAATTTTTCATTTTTACTATTTTTTGATTAATTAAATATATGTTTTAATTTTCTTCGAATTACGAATCAATATTCTAAGAGTGTTTACTGAGTTAAGAGTATTCATTCTAAAATCGATGAAAATGCCGATTTTTCCAAGACTTAGTTTAAAGTTATCTCTGAAATTTTCACCAAATTCGATGAAAATTACAAAAGGATAGGAAAAAGTATTTTCTGATATATAAAGTCATTGTGACTGACCTGTTTTGAAAGGACACGCTTTCTTTGATATTTTGTGTTTTACCTATTAAGCCACCTAATTTATTTGCACGAAGTAAAGAAAACACTTTCCTGAAAATTTATTTTTTGTTTACTTATAATTAGGATTATCTTTATACTTTTTCTACTATAACTACTATCTTCCGTTTTGGGGGAAAAAAGAACTTTTTCCAGGATTTACCACAAATTATTATTTACTCTCATTTCACCGACAACAACGACACATTATTTTATTACGTGTGAGAAGAGAAAAGGAGCCAATAGAGTGAATGTTCCAAATAGAACGGGTTCCAAAGTTTTTTGAATTTTATCATTAAAATAAAAATGATAGATTAAGATTCAGAATGTAAATTCTAATGATTTATTTCGCTATTTTTATATTAGATAATATAATTCTCGATTGAGAGCAGTTTAATAAAATTCTTTCGAACCGTACCATCTGAAAATTATCATTTCGAGAGTATAGTGAAGCTGTGATAATGTCGCCAACCTAATAATAATTCTTAGATAGGAGGAGGAATATTTTTTCCAAAGCTAACAGAAAAAAACAATCACCATAATGATAATCTCACCGAAAAGATTATATTTACAAAGACTGAAAACATAAATGTATCAGAATGGAGCTCACATTTAAAATGAATTGCTAACAGTTCAATTTTATTTACGTTTCTCGGATATTGTTTTAACTACATCGAGTTGAACAAACAATGAATGCTAAGGATTATAACAAATAAAGCATAAGTAATACACAAAAATTTATTTACTTGAGAAGCAGTAATGATGACAATCGATTATATAAGATTATGGAGAGTAAATTAAATAAAGATAAATATTTTTTTCCTAACAAACTATTAGGTAATTTATATTGATGCAAACCTGTATCTTAATTACTTTATTCTAATATCCCTATTTTAATAAAGGGGCCAACAACAAAAAAATTACTAAATAGTTGTAAGCAGTGGCTTATGAAAATAATTTTGTTCAGAAGAGTACTTTTTTGTCATACTTTTTATTAATGAATATATATGAAAAAAATTAAAAAGAAATATTTGTCAATAAATAAATAAGTTATATATCAACGCACTTCTTATACAACCCACCCTAAAGGTACGTTGGTGTATAATTTCACATGGTACTTTCAGATACCATTCAAGATGGTGCATCATTTTGACATTTTATTCCTTTACTTTTTTTTACTTTTGATTTGTACAAATTTGAGAATGATTATCTTTTAGCGAAATTCAATTTAAAACAGTTGTGTATATTTATTTATTTTTCGAAGCAATAAACAAGTCTTTGTATTAGGTGAATAGGGATCGAATTATTTTTCCACGTGCAAAGGGTTAATTTATTCATTTATCAAGCAATTTAATAAAAATGAATGATAAAATAGAAATGGATTATGGATAAAAAGAACAAAGCTGCCAAGTATTCGATTTGTTAGTTTGTGAGTCTGATCTAAACTAGACTTAGTCTAGACACAAATCAAGAATAGCTCACTTCGATTTACTTTCAATTTAAGGCAAGAATTCGCTTTTGCAATCTTGTGTCTCATCACTTACGGAACAGTCACATCCATTTTAATTGCATTTCTAAAATTTATTTATTTTTAAACTTAAATTCGTGATCAGATTAATCAATTTTATCACTTGATTTTCATTTCAATCCTTTTTTTTCTATTTCCAAAATATAAATTTTTTTAAAGAACTTGCATTTTTAAAGGTAAAAATAGGTACGAAAAATAAGCTTTGTTTAGTAAGATTTGTTTCCACATCGCCTAATAGCTTTTTAAACTATGTTCATATTGCAGAAATTTTTCAAAAAAAATTATTATTGCAAGCGTAATTATATACATATAATAAATAAAAAACATTACTGTTATACTGGGAATGTTAATAAAGAAATATGAGCTTTAACTCGAATTTCATAGTTATGACACAAGATCAATTTTTAAATATGTTTTCATTCTTTCATAACCAATGCGTTCATTCCGTAACGCAAAAAACATGCGGTCTGTTTCCATACTCTTATTCACGAATAAACAGAGATCACGTGACCATAAACAACTAATGACATGAAAGGAAGCTTGGACAGGGGAAAAAAGAAAAAAAGGTGGCGCTATCAAGGTCGTGTTTCCGTTCATCCCATTTTGCTACAGCTCGAGCTTCCCATACTACGGCGCTCCTGAAAGTTGGGAAGCTTTTGGAATAATAGAAAGCAAAAAAGAAAATTAGGAGCGATTTGGGAAAGAATCGGAAATTTTCATTCCTGAAATGCAATGGCTTCCACAATGTACGATAGACTATTTGGAAATCAGTTTAAGAAAGTGAACAAACTCTTTCCAGCGTTCGTCCGATCATGGATTTGTAAGTGTTAATACAACTACACTAGAAAATGCTAATTGTTTCCCTTGTGTTCGTGACTTGTGTGTGAATGACACCCTACCTTATTAGTGAGAACTTATTGTATTCTGTTTACTTTTGCATTTTTAGGTATGTATTAATGAATTTGTTTAATCAAGACAAATATGATTTATTTGACTATTCATGATGCAGGATATTGAAACTAGCTGTTTCAAATACAAGTTCGTTACGTCGAATGTTGCATCCTGTATAATTCATTCGACTATTATGTCATATCCTATTATTAGAACGGGCCGTAATTTTTTTGCGAAAGCGCGTCGGCGAGTTAGCTCTGTCTGGTCAGACGAATAGTTAAAGGAGATGGAGTAAGTCAAACTAAATAGTTAAATTATTTGTGTTTGTATAGTATGTGTGTTCTATGAAAATGTTTTTGTTTGTTATTCTAGTTAGTATTTATTTTATAAATCATTATGTAATTAATATTTATGCTTATTAACCATTAAAATTTTGCTTAACATTTTTTAATCATTATATATATATTTTTTCTAGATGTCCAAACAAAATTCAATTTGTTTATATCCAAATTATGTTTAAGCGAAGAAACAAGAAAGTAAGTTCCATTTCTGTTTACTTTTCATAATGTTCTTTATAAAAACTTATATATATTTATAATAAAATTTGATACTCCAATACTCTCAATTTTTAGAATGTGAGAATCTAGTACTAAGCTAAACAGTTTTTTTTTTATTAAAGAATATTTACATTTAAGATATGTGTTTTTTTCTTTCTTTATCCTTGATTTTTTAAGCATTTCTTTTAGAAATTATTATGTAAACGAACACTTCCTCATAAATATTTACAAATGTTTTCTGAGTTTATACATATTGAAACTATTTTGAATATTTCTCTTAATTTTCACTTAAAATTGTTCTGTAACATTATAAATTTATTATCATATGAACTAAATTCAATCATATTATGCCTCTCAAAAGGATTCTAATTATTTTTCAAAAACAATATTTGTTGAATTTCAACTTTTTTTTTTACTTATGCTATTTTACAGTTTTTAAATTTTACTAACTACAGTAATAAGCGTGTTATATTTTATCACAACATTTCATTTTAAGTGATTTACTCAAAATTCAAAACTAATAAAAGATAGAAAAATACTTTTACCCCCAAAAAATACTTTTTAAAGATGGAAATATTTTTTCTTTTGTGTAATTCATGTAATTCTATTTCCAGAATATTTTTTAATGTATATATATTTTTACTGGCTAATTATATAAAATAATTCATTTATTTTGTTAAATGAAATTTTTGTTTTTTTTATTTTAGCAAGCATATATACATTTTTACATCATGATACTTCTAGTTTTATAACATTTTTTTTTTTTCATTCTGAGAATTTATTTTCAGTATCAGATGTATTTTGGAACCAATAGTAAGTTGATGTCTTGAGTCGAATGATTCTTGAATTCTTCTGGTCTACAGATTATTTAACTTAAAAAATTATATTAATTTCAAGGCATAGTTTACAAATAGCTAGCGGCAAAGAAGCTAATTTATGATACATTTAAGGCAAAGAAACAATTTGGTATTAATCCAATTTATCTTACAACAAAAGTTTGAAATCCAATTATGGAAGGAGATGATTTAAAATCATTAGATGCACTTGATGATTCAAATTCATTTTTCAGATAAAAACCTTTTTGGTTACAGGGGAAAGGATTGTCTATATAAAAGGAATGTATTGTGAAACTGTTATTTTTGATAACCAAGCTTCAAAAATGCTTAGTATACTTTCTAAACTAACTACTTTTAAATAATAACATTAATATTTTATTAAAAATATTAGGTTAAAATATATTCAAAGATTTAATATAAGAAAGAAATGAAAAAAAAAATACATATTGTATCTGCTTCAAAATTGAAAAACCTGTTAAAATTAATGAATGAATGGATGTAAGCAGCATAATTTTATGATATGATCAAAGAGAGAGGCATAGAGCATATGTGACACAACATAGGAAAAAGCCCCTCTTAATGAGCATTAACTGTATTAACAACATCATTAACTGCTTAAATAAGATAGGAAGATTGACCCATGCTCTAAAAGATTGAAATTATATTAATTATGTTATGAAAAATTGCCTCTTAACTGGAAGTTGTTAAATTGTGCATGTACTGGTTCATTTTCTGAGCAAAGATTTTTTTTTTTTGATAATTTAAGAAACTTTATTATTTATTATCTAGGAATATTTAAGAAACCTTATTATTTATTATCTATTTTTTTTTTTTGATAATTTTAGCTAACCTTAACAGAAAACAAAATTCTAGATTACTCTTTACAAATGTTAAAAAGGAGGAGGAGGAGAGGGGCAATTGATACTAAATAGTTGAATTGGTTGAAACTTTTAGAAGTTTGGTTCACATATCAAATTAAAATATAATTTCAAAATATTAATTTTGTTTCTAAGGTTAAATTTTGTGCAATGACTTTAGATACTTAAATTTATAACTTTTGATTTATTAATGACTTTCGATTATAACTTTTCAAATTTAAAAGGATATTTTAATCACCTTCTAATGAAATTGTTTGTTAGCATGTCTATATAAGGTTATTTGATCTTTTATATAGTTTATTTGATGATAATATTAAAAAAAAAAGAAAAAAAAACTTCTTGTCTAATTTAAAGTCATATGAAAGCAGAGAATTTCTGACAAAGTGGAGGCATATTATTCCAAAGTTAAGATGGGGCACAGGAAAACAAATTTAAATACTATATTTTCCTAGATAATAAATAAATAAATCTATCAAAATTATAAAATATTGGGATAAAGTTAAAGGCTCTACAAATGTAATTGGTCAGTATTTTATGCTCACTTAGCTTATATATATATATAATATACTGATTCTTATGCTCACCATCCTAATAAATGCAAGTGTCTGTTTCAGGAATATTGTGTATTCCTGAAATCTGGATATTGACATATCTTGAACTTTAATTAATAAATAATCACAAAGTTAACAAAAGATAAGTAAAAAAAATCAATATTTTAAAATATTTGTTGTAATGCGAGTCTATATTTGTCAATTTCCTAAAAAAGGGGCTTTATATTATGCAGTGTCTAACGTTCCCAGAATGTCTCGATCTGCTACTGTCTAATAATATCTAAGAATATGCAAGGAATATTTTGTATGTTTAGTTTTGAAAATTCTGAGCCTGTGATAGGGAATTGCCTTCTTGTTTTGCTTTTAAGCTTATAACTATGTATTTACTTTGTATAAAACTACTTTTTTTATCATTTTTTTCCAACTGTCACACATTAAATCACAGTTATCACATGGAAAATGCTTTCCTGGGTCTTTTATTCCAAAACACACTACCTGTAATCATTATCATGAATTTGTCTAAAACTTCAATTACCTTTTAACAGGTGTTATCTTTTCTATGGTCTTAAATACTTGCTGAATTCTGGATATTAGATTCAGAAACTATTTTAAACTTTTGGTCTGTATCATCTTTCATGATCTCATTTAAGTTGGTTAAGTATTTCACAACATAATATATTCTCATATAAGTTTCTTTATTTTTTTTATCACTTTAAATATACAAAATAAATAAGGGATAAAATCTTTTTAAAAAGTGGAAAAGTATCAAATATACATGAAATTATTTTCATATATTTATTTGTTAAACTTATATAAAAAGGTTAAATTTGCAGAATTATTGAATTTACAAGTATTAGAAATCTGAGATATATACCTAGCATCATCATTTTTGTGACCTCAAACTATAATGAATCTTTTAAAGATGATAATTTGTTGTTTAACATTAAGGCTACCACAAGCCGGTCAAATGGCCCTTTTCCAATGGATTGGTGAATCGCCTGTAGGTTTAGTGTTAAAAAGCCCTAAAACGTAAAAGGAGTAGCCATCTATATTAAATCATATGAAATTACTTCACATAAGGTTTTTTTTTTTTCATGTGCAAGTTTTGATCCAATGTGTTGTGAAAAATGGATTGTGTATGGTTAATAATCGTCTTCAATTTTCATATTGTGTAATGGCTATTCTTATGTTATCTGAATTCTAGAATGCCTTTATAAAGTTCTTTGGATGCTACAACCAATGTTATTTGTAGTTAAAAAAATACTATGAAGCCAGCAGAAATATTACTTCTGATGACAGAATTATGGTTTTAAGAATTTTATCAAAAGATAGATGTTTGTCATAATTAAATTAATAATTGATTATCCAAAATAAAATTAATATATTTTTACATTTTAGCTTCTTTTTCTTCAATGCTTATAAAACCAAGATGAGTCAAGTGCTGAGTTCAGCTCCAGATATCCCTCTTTATAAAGATGAAGAACTACCACCACACCTTCGGGAAGTTGCTATTTTAACAGGTTATCGCTCCCCTTCTAGTTCTATGAAGGAATGTGCTCTCAGTGTTTTCTTTGCTACAAATGAAACTTTAAACTTTTGGACTCATTTTATTCCGACATTTTATTTTGTGTACCAGTTAGTGCTGTTTTGGGATTCTTTAAAAGTAATTAATGATTCCTTTTATTGGCCTTTAATTGTGTACATGTTCACAATATGTCTTTATCCTCTGATAAGTTCTTTAGCTCACACTTTTTGCAGCATATCTGATATGGCTCGCCATGTTTGGTTCTTTCTGGATTATGGTGGACTTAGTTTATATGCTTTTGGTGCTGGGTTACTAATTAAAGCTTATTCTTTCCCAGAAGAACTTGCACATACTTTTATGGGAGAATATTTTTTAGAAATATTAGTTTTTCTGTCAATTGGCTGTAACATATCAGCATGTTATTCGCGTTTCATAGAGAATTTATTTTGGATCAAAGTTTTTCGTCTAGGGGCATTTGCTGTGCCCTGGGCATGGGACAGCATTCCAGTTCTTTTCAGAGTTGCTTTTAGTAAAGATTTGCAACCATCTGTAGCTGAACATTATATTCTCCAATTTTTCTTCTCGTTTTGCATTTTCTTTTTTTATGCGACTCATTTACCAGAAAGGCTTGCCCCTGGTAGATTTGACTTCTTTGGCAACAGCCATCAATTATTGCATATTTCTGGTATCATGGCAACACACCATCAAATGAGTGCCGTTGTGATTGATATGGAAGACAGGCGTCAAAAATTAGAAGAAAAATACCCAATCCCAGAGTATTGGTCTGTTCATGTATTTGCTTTAGTATTGTTTACCATAGTTTCTACTATAGCAGTTTTTATACTTTGGGCCAGACATTATGAGAAAAATCGTATGGAAAAAAGACAGAAATGAAAGTTTGCAAAATGTTTTATATTAGCTGTATTCATTTTTTACTGTTTACATGTACATATTCAGAATGTTTTGAAATCGAAATCATATATTGTTTGTTGCTGTAACAAAATTGTTAATTTTTAAGATGACCTTGTTCTGTACTTTTTTATTGTTGATGTTTTTACTATGTATTTGTTAAATGTTTATTTTATATAATGTTGCATGTTTTGATAATTCATCAAGCAGCTGATTAGAATAGTATAATTTAAAATCTTGAATATGCAAATATTGATTATTTTTTAACCAAGTATTTTGTTTGATAAATTAATTTTTAAAAAATTGTTTTTAAAAAACTTGATGAGCCAAAAATTTTTTTTTAATGTAATTCATGAAATACAAATAGCCTTTAATATATTACTTTATTAAAAAAAAATATTTTGCTATGCGTTTAAGTCAAATAATTTTTGCATTTGTGAGATATTTACAAAATTTATCATTGCATATTTTTTATTTAAGCTAGTTTATAAATATATATATTAAGTTCATTAGCTTTTAGTAGAAGATGAATTACGCACAAAATTAAGCAATCGATACTTGTTAAAATATTTTAATGAATTTTTATTATTTATAAATGGCTAATATTTAGCGCAATTGCAGCTCTAACCATTGACTGTCATTATGTACATTTAAGTTTGTTATTATTACCATTACTTAAGTTAAATTTTATATCTAATAAAAGAATGGTAAAAATTATATTTTAAATATGTGTTAATCTTCCCAGCTTAGAGATTTTATACCGGTGCTTTTTTTCATCAAATAAGTCATTGTTTTTTGTAAATAATTGTTTTATATTGTTCTAAGCAGTACAAATTTATCTGTGATTATAGATTCTATAGTGATGCATGTGTTCATAGCTAAGTAGTTTATATGAGCTATAAAGTAATGAAAATATAAATTTTAATTATAATTTATAAGAAGCGATGTTTTCTAAATCATTATAGGGTGTGTTAACTATATAAATGGGGGAAAAAATACTCTGCATCAGCAATATTCTTGTTTGATATGAATTTACTGTCATATTAAGTACTGAATAATGTATTTCCTGTATGAAGCTTAGAAACCATCTGCAGAGCATTAATTGTATTAATTTTGTAAGCTACTACTTTCTGAATAGTTATTTTATTCAATAATATTTTGGTAAAATTATTAATTGGGATACATTTTAATGACTTTTAATTATTGATCAGTAAATTGAAATCAATAATCAAATATATACTAATTATTTTGAGACTGTAACATGACAAATTTTAAATTCTTCTGGTTGGAAACTGGATATTATGTGATGTTGAGAAAACTTGTTAACTTGTGTATTGTCTTGTTTGTATTAAGATGTTTTTGTTTTATAAGTGTTATGTTTAAAAATTATCCATAAATTAAAAAAAAATTATAAATATAAAATATTGTGCAAATATATAAATTAAAATTGTTATTTAAAAAAGATTATAAATATGTCAGCAAAATATTTGTAAAGTTTCTATCTTGGAATTTCATATATATATTCACATCAAAATTCATATATTGATTAAATATGCAGATTTTGAGAGTAATGCAGCACTAACATGATTGTAATTTCTTTTTACTAATTCATTTATTGTTTGAAATTATAAAACAAACCAGATTTTTAGTAACCTTAATCGTGTTGCTTCTATAAATGTAACTTTTAATCTGTGTGCTTGTCATCATAATCGACTGTATACCTTCACAGTATTGTGCTAACTACCTCATTAAAAAATACATTTTCCTCTGCATATTATTGTACTCAAATCTAATGTGAAATTATATAATTAATGTATTAAATTCAAAGATTACAAACATACAACAGACATTTAATGTGTATTCATGCAAATAAACATATACTAATGCATAAGATGTTATATCATGTAGAATAAGTTTGGTCCACAGATTTTTTCCCGCCTTTACATGCACTTCAATTTGATGTTGTATATTAAAATTATTTATCTCGAGAAATTATAAAATAACTTAATGCCTTTCCAGAATTTGTGAAATTGTATTCCAACTAATAGATAGAAAATAGGAACAAGATCAGCAACATTGCTTAGCTCAAATAGTATGTATTCACTACAATTATGAGCTTTTAAATCAGAAAATTATATCTACTAAAGAGTCAACAATAGTTATGTTTTTTTTCCCAAGAATTACACCATTAGATTGTGTGTAAGGCATTGTACTTCTGAATCAAAGACCGGTTAATATTCATGAAAATCGTCTCGTTCGGGAAAAGTGCAAAAACATGAAATTTTAAATTCTTTGAGGGTATCAATATATATTTTACATACTGGAGAAAATCTTATTATTTAGAAATTTAATCCCCCCCCTACATACATAAATACTTTCCTGCATCTTTGTATTTATGTATGTGGTGACTGCAGTCTTAAGACTATTCTCAGTATGCAAAGGTGTATTGAAATTTTTATGTAGCTTTTCTTTATGTATCTTCTTTTAAGATAGTTAATCTCTTACTCCCACATAACAGGAAATGAGTCCAGGTATAAAATGTATAATATCTGATAAATTATCTCTAGTTCACAAGAGAAATAAGTAGTAATTTATTAAAATCACTCAGATTTATGGTATTTATCACGAATCTCATGGTTTTGCGATCTCAAAAACAATTTTGTCAATATTTTATGTCTAAATCTGGTTGAATTGTAAATGCTGTTAAATTTCAATGGGAAAAACATTTATTTTAGCATAAATGAGTTTCCATTCCAATTATGTGTATAGTTATTAAAACTTCCACAATCAAATGCATGCAAGTTTGAACAGCTAAGTTAAGGAGTTTAATATTTGTTGACTATGAAGCATATAGACCAAGTTTATTTTTAAATTAGCTAACAAAACTGAAAATATATATAAATGGTGTTTATTCTTTTTAATTGAGCAATCGGTTAAATAATTCCAACTGCAAGTAAAACCCTATAGAGAAAAGAGCAGCAAATGGTACTTGTGAGAATATATCTGATATACTAAGGGAATACACTAATATTAATCCAGATAAAAAGAGCATTGTAAAGTCACTGTTTACAAATTGCTATATAGAAAATATCTAAAAATGTTTATTTTAATTTTTTTCAAAATATTAAACTGAAGACATAATTAATTACATGTAACAAGTAATACCCCTTTGTTTAAAAAAATGATGAAAAAGCTTTCTTATATACACATATTTAGAATTTCCTCAAAATGGTATATATAACAATTTTAAGTACTTTCCTTTCTTCCCAGCAATTTTGGGAGGGGGGGGGAGTAAGCAGTGTAAAATAATATACATGAAATTTCACTCATAATTAACTGAAGAGGTATATAAATAGTAATCAAGTATGAAAAAATCATCAACAAAGTTTCCAGATAATAATTTATGCAGATGAAGTATATGAAAATGTTCAATTTTATATTATTTTTTTATTCTTTAACTTAAATCAGAATTAAATATTCAATCATGCAACTAAAAAAAGGTTTATTTCAACTTGATACTCAATAGAAATAATGTTCATACAATGATTTCTGTTTATATTTAAATTCGTTATAATCAAACTACTGTCTTATCAATAAAATAAAGACATTTATTACCAGTAATTTTACAATTATTTTGTTAATTTTTGAAAACTGCTTGGTCCATTTTACTAGATAGAAGTAATGGCTCAAAGAACAATTATCTTTCTTTGGACCATTACTTCTGAAGCTTTATTCTTTCCTGTTATCAAATGATAAAATAAACTACCCATCATTGCTATTTATATGTATTCATATGAAAGCAAGGTTCGTTGGCATAAAGGCATTTTAAAAAATTGGCATATCATAGATATTATGTCAATAATAAAGTATAATCTTGGTAAAAATTAAGAGGAAAAAGCTATAGATTACAACATAAAAATAGATAAAAATTGAATAAAAAATATACTAAGTCAAAATAAAATTAAAACAAATAAATTTATTGATAATTAAAAAATTCTTTTTTAAAAAAGAAATATGTCTTTTTTAATGATGTATTCGAGTGAAATCATTAATATTAAGATGTGTTTAGAAATAAAGTTGATTACCTTTTGTAATTTTAGACTGTTATGGATAGTTTCATTATTGCACCTTTACCATATTGTAAAATGTAATGTTAGTCTACTATTACAAACATAACATTTTCAATTAAAAACAAAACCTGAATTTGTTCTAACCTATACCATATTATTCAATTTATTTCAGAAAATTATTATACATTGCTAAACAAATATATTTTTCTCTCCCAATTTTCACTTATTTGCTTTTATTAAAAATCAAAGCTAATTGTTGTTTTAAAAAGAAAATATGCACAGTGGTGTAGTCTGTATTTTAACCACTAAGAATCAATTGATTTCATTTATATTATACTTTTAAAATTGACATGACAATGTTCATTGAAGTCTACAGCTTCCAACAATGATTGAAAGAAAGCTAATATGCTAAGAATAAAGAAACCTAGACAGTTGCTGTATTTTTTAGGGTTTTATTTTATCTATTTTTAAATTTATATATCTGTTTACCATCCATACTAAACCTTCCAATAAAAACCTTTTTGCAATCCAATTCATGACTTAATACACATAACTAAAGAAAATACCTCACCTTTTTAACCTTTTTTAGATTATGCTTGTCATCCAAAAAATAGGAGTTGATGAAAAATGCTTTGTTGAAAATAGTGCATAATCAACAGTGATAATTCACTAAGGATAATCCAACCATTAATTATCTCAAAGTGAAACTGCCCTAGCAAGATTTTTCATCCTACTTTATTACATTCTGCACTTTAAACACTGTGCAAACAGTCACTTTGTACCAAGATATCAAATTGGTCAAAACACTAAAATAGATAAACTAAATCCATTAATTGTAAACTGTTGCAATATGCCATTGATGGTTTTAGCTCTTGTTTGTATGACTCAATTCCAAGATAATGTGGTGAATGGCTGTAATTTAAAAGGTGGGGGTGGGGGCTGTTATATATATAAAATTGCAATATTTTTCTGAATGAATAGCAATAACAAGTGGTTGTGAACAAAGAGCTTAATCCATTTACAAATAATAGCAGTTTTTTAAAAAAAGAATTCATAATATTAATTGACTTCATTGCTTACATCAAGCCATTAAAGTGATAATTTTATACCAATAGTATGGAATATATAACACAGATAATTAACTGAATTAAACTGGTCCAATAAAAATATAACGAAAAATTACAATCCAATACTTTTTTTCTTTTTTTAAACTTTTTTTCAAATAAATATTAAAAATTTATTCTATTATAGAAATAATTAATTTTATAAATCACTTTGTAGTGAATATCTTTAAATAAAACCATCAGATAACACGTTTCATTAATTTGTAACTAAGCCATTTATTAAATTTAAAGCAATGATTTAAAAAAAAAAAAGACAGTAACTACTTTTTACTTCCTGTCTACTGATTCATTACATCATTGTATGATAGCAGAACATGAAAATGTGTTATAGAACTGCAATATAAATTTACAGTATATCATCAGGCGATTTTTTCTCCCTGGCTTCAGTCCATGCTTTTGCAATAGTGCGCTTCATATCATCATCACCTTCTTCATACATCTGCTTCATTAAACTCATAAGGCTTGCACCAGGATCCTCCTCTTTATCAAATTTAGGAGTTCTAAGAACAGAGAACATAATATATTAGCATTTTAGGATATTTAAATACAACTTATCTTTAAAATACATAGAATTGTGAAGTACTTGCATTATTGAAGATGTCTTCGCTATTCATAAGTATAAAATGTCTAGATTAGAGGGATTAAAAAGTAATTAACAGTGAGCTAGTAGCAAACAGTGAGAGGACTTATTAATATGAACTAATAAATGAAGTTAATTTATAAATTTTACTTTAACTTAAATGGTAATTCTTATCAAATTTCTTTATAAGTGAATCAATCAGGCATACAATTTCTGTAACCTAACAGCAGTTTTCTGATGGTATTCAGATTATACTGTTTCTAATAAAAATTTCTAACGTTTGCCTAATTAAATAGTAACAAATGAATCATAGATGTCAGCATTTATTTTCAGGAAACTAGATTCAATCTCCAGAAATAATTAAGGTTATACATAATTATACATTAACTTTCACTTATCAAACACACTTGAATATTTTTAACGACAATGTTAGTATTTTAATACCATTAATCACATATAGAAAATAAGTGTAATTTTAGAAATTATCACATTGTGCCAACAAAACAATACTACAACATAGTTACTTAACTATAAAAAAACTAATAGCAAAAAATACCAATTACCTAAGAAAAAGCAAAAATTACTTTTATCTGAAAGAATAAAATCAGAAGTTTGAGATTTAATATGAACAATGAGTCTGGACTAATGAAAAATCAATATTTGTATTTGAGTAAGACACTTCAAGTAAAGACACTTCAACATGAAAACTGTCTTGAAAACTGATCAAGCTACATTTAGAAAGACATTATTGGGTGAAAGGGAAAGAAGATCCAAATGTAAAATATTGATTCCTGGATCGAAAATTTTAATGCATTTCCACAGTGACAGAAAGGAATTGAATAATTCTACAAAATTTTAATTATTTATATATAAAGATTCATAAACAAAAATAAACAGAATTAATAAAATACTAATGAATTGGCAGAAGTTTTTACTGTTGATCATAAAAGGCAACTAATCAAAAATGCAATGAGAAAAAAAAATCAGAAATGTCAAACCAAGAAAAAACAAATAATAATAAACTGACAGGTTAGTATACTAAGTACTTTAAGAAATCTAATTTTTTACTAATTTTTTTTAAAAAAATTACTTTTCATCACTATTTTATATATCAAACATGATTTGCAAACAAGGGGAAGTGGGCAGAACAGAAAAAAAAAAAAAAAAAAAAAAAAAACCCTAATGCAAATAACTGATTAAAAAATAAACCAAATCTATTATCTAATACTATAGGGTTGTCTAATTAAAGGAATACATACAATATATGGTATGAATGGCTTATAAATTACTTGACAAATTAGTTTAAAAAATAATTAGCAGAAGAAATTTAAAGTATACATATAATACTACATTTCAAGAATCAATAGAATAATTTGTTAAATACATTAGATACTTATAATCTCAACATATCTTCAAGTATAATACAGCTTATTAAGATGGTCTAAAAGTGTTTTTATTTAGCTATATAAAAATAGGTTATAAACTGCAATATCCATTGTAAGTTAAGAATTTATAATACAACTTAAAATCCAGTATTGTACATCAGTTCAAATAGCTTTTGCGCAATTTTGGCAATCTTTTGCTTCAACTTTTAAAAGTTACAAACATCAATTATTCAAACTTTAAAATACCCTCCCTCAACCACAGCAAAATGCTGCAGGCTAAGGCTGTCTTTTCACATTTTCTCTATCTGATTATGCAAACCTCTTTTAGTTCACTTTTACTTCTTCAGCTCTTTTTTAATGAAATCTAGCCATCTGACGGAAGTTCTTCCTCTTCATCACTTTCCCTCATTTTTTGAAAATGCAGTTTAGTTAGTTGGGAGTGTACCATCAGATCTAGATATGACACAACCAGATAATAAAAGGTGTAATTATTTTGACAATGCCTGATTTCAGACTTTTCTGTAAAAAATCAATTGCATTTTTGTTCTCTTTGTTAAGCACTCAACATTCCCTTTTGTATAGAGCGGATTAGCTTATTGAAGTCTTTTCCTTTTTTTGACTATTAATTTTTATTTAATTTAGTTTTTAATTCCACTAAAGCAAAGTATCTTAAATGATTCATACCTAATCCTATTCATACATCATTACAAATTTCAGATTACTGTGCCCAGCTATTTAATTTTTTTTGCAGTCTTGAAAATATTATTATTGATCCTTTGAGAGAGTGCTCATTATTTTATTTGTTGCCATCTAACTTTAACTCCATTAATAACTAGAAAAACTTTCCTGCTACATTCTCAAGTGAAGCCAAAATCTTGACAACATCCTTTAATAATATTGTTATTGCAGCATTAGTCAGCAGGTAGATTGATCTTCGCAGAATAGTTCTGTTTGCGTTTAGCTCAGAGTTCCTTGTGGATTATTCAAGAGCTGAGGACGAGGTCTAGTTAAATAGGATTGGTTTTGTCAATCTTTCTAAATATTGAATTGTTCCAAAAAATACAGCACAACTCTAAATCTAAAATTTGAAGAATAAGCATGTTTAACTTATCAATTCTTTGAAACTCTAAATTCCACCCTTGTTTCGAGTATCGAGTTGCGAGTATTTCGAGTTGTATCTCTGTTTCCATTGACATATGCAGCTTTAAAAGCAATAAAATTTTTGAAAGTGTCAATAGTATATTTCTTTACTCTTTTAAAAATTTGTCTGGTAAAGTGTATTTGATCAGTTGTTTTTATTCTTAAAATAATTACTTGGGAGATGTATAAAAACAATAATACATTTAGGTTTGAAGAGATCTTTTCATATTTACTACATTGTAGTTTGTCTTCTATTTAGATATAAGAAAATCCTTTACTTCATCCTACTTAATAGACATTCAAATTTGTGTCCATGTATCAAAATAATAAAATTTGGAATTAAATTATTTTTGATTTATTGAAAATTAGTGAGGTCAGCTTTGATGCCATCAGGCTCACCTGATTTACTGTAGTTTTATAATTACTAACTTAACAATGACAGAGTTATTAGATTATGCTCAATCACTTAATCTCCATAGTTTATGGTAGGCAGTGCATTAAGTATAATTACCTTTAAACAGATTTTGGAAATGTACATGCCATCTAATCAACAACTCTTATACACTTCTAGTAATCTATTCCTCCTTTTTCTAGTAAACTATTGTTCTTGAAATTAATGCCAACATAATTTACTAGCTGTGAGAAATTTTTAATCCAGTAAACATACTCAGTAAACTTCAAAATTGAACTTCTGCAAACAGACCACTTAATCTAAGCCTCAAATTTCAAGTGCAATGTTAAATTGTTATGAATGAGTCACTCTGGAACTACGCAGTAATTAAGATATCATTGACATTAGATTATGAATCACCAATTTTCAAATATCACCACTGAAAAATATTGCCCTACAAGTTCAAATAAACAAAAGTAACATGTGAGAGTGCTTTGATACTGCTGAATAGTTAAAATCTGTGGACTAAAATGACACTTTTTGGATTGGAAATAAATTTTATGCATAAAGCATATACAACTAATACATTGGAAACCAATAAAAACCAAACAGATTTGTTGAAAATCTTGGCATATTGAAATGAGGCATTTTATATAAGCCATGGATAAAATTATAAAAATAATAAAACCATGAAATTTCAAACAATATCACACTAAAGTGAAAACATTTCACTGAGTATAACAATACCCATCTCATCCTTTTGAAATATCAAGAAAACAAGACATATTCCAATTTAATAGTTAATATGGAGCAATTATTTGCAAATTAATAAATGAATTCACAGTAACAAATGTACTCAAAACAATATAAACATCCTAACAAATAAAAATAAATGCTAAAAATATTGCATACCCATAATTGTTCATATAAACAAATGATACTAAAAAATACTGAATATTTATTAAAAATTGTTCTATAATGGATGAATTATATTATCAAGGTTGCTACATATGCTAGATCCACACATAATAAAATTTGTTTTGTACTTAAAATAATTCCAATTATAAGAACATTTTCACCATACTTATAGATAAACTATCCTCACAATAGATTTGGTTCAGTTTTCCACATAAAAGCCATTTTTAGCAATGCTGCACCAAACTCTTAGAATAGCTTTTAATCAATAATAATAATTTCTATCAAAGTGAAATTTTTTTAAGAAAGGGAAAGTAAACAAATAAGGCATCA
>JAOUZG010013036.1:47905-68346 GCA_026289955.1 Argiope argentata
TTAGGGTCTAAGGGTAAAGAATATAAAATTTTAAAATTTATAGTGAACTGCCTTATGAGGCAGGGGTGTTCATGGAATACCACCAAATATCTCTGACATAGTCTTCTTATGAATCTATACTACTATTATAACTTTTAATTCATTTTGTCACATAATTATTCATTATTTATTTATGGAAAAACTAAAACATATAATATTATTAATGGAAACCTCTTAGTCTTTTTATGAATACTTAATACTTTTTAATTCTTTTTGTAACATAATTATTGATTACTTATTTATGGAAATACTAAAACATATAATATCAATGAAACCACTTATACAATCTTACAAGAAAAAAAATTATAAAACAAAAATAAATAATTTTGATAACAAGTAATCTTCAAATAAAATTAACAATGGAAAGTTCTTTATGTGACATTTAGACTTGAAATACATTCAACAATGTATTCAAATTAAGAACAAACATATTTAAACTAAGCTTTTCAAAATCACGAAAATTATATTAGAAAATATATTTAACATCCCCGCAATATGGTTGCTACCTAATACAAGGATATAACTGAAAAGCGAAATTTTCAACCATCACATTACTTAAATGCAAATAAATTCCCCATAAGAGGAAGTAATGACAAACCCCCCATATTTCCCTAAAATATTTCAAGTAGTAGAGAATCTCATGCCTTAAGTGTGCAGTGGTATGCCCTTGAAACCACCTGAAAATTTGCCAATTATGAAGAACTTTTCTTTCACAATTTTAAATAAAATATTGACAAAAAATTTGCATATTGTAGACAGCTTTCATAAAGCACATTTATGAATACCTTTTCAGTTTGTTTGCTTAAAAAGAAATGGATGTATAGAGAAAAAGCATTCAAAACATTTTTTTTTTTTCATTTAAGGGAAATATTAACTAGTGTGCTGAAATCTACAGGTAATTATTTAAGTTAGAATATTATTTTAGTTCAATCAGAAATTTATTCAATTTCAATCAGAAAACATCACATGTTTAGAAATAATTTTTAGAAAGTGGTTGTTTCACTGTGATACCACTATGTGTCAAAGGAGTAATACATTTTTATCCCAAAAACACACACAACCTTCATTAAAACATGTGTAATTTAAAAAAAAGTATAAATGATGCTCTTCCCATAGAAAAAAAGGTTACAGTAATTACAAATTAATTCAGTTGAGGATAGCTCATAGTATAAACATAACATGCAAGGAAACCTTTGCAATTAAAAGAATGCAAATGCTATCAGCGGTAATATTAAAAATAAGTACCTGAATATAAAAAAATATTCTAAAATATTTAATATTATAATAAACAAAATTTTCCAATTACCTCAAACTTTCTTTTTAATATGAAGCAAAAATATCTTTTACATTGAATGATTTATTAATCACCTAGTTCATTCAAAAATTAAGATTCTGTACTGAATGAAAATGCCCCCCCCCCTTTTCCTCTAACCTTTTCAAGATAATTTTGCAAGTAGCCATTTAAAGACAAGTTGATAAAATAATTTAAAATATCTATAATCTCTCATACAATAGATATAACCACAATGTAAAATAAATTAAAAAGGAATTTTTTTTCATTATTGAAAAAGTAAGTTATTATTTCAAAACTTTCAAGATGATTTATTATAATAATGAACAAATTTGATGAAAGAAATTATTTGAAAGTTTGTCAATTAATGAATTTCAATTTAATTTATTCAGTTAGCAAATACAAGAAAAATATTTTCAAAGCTACAAGGTATTACTTTAAAATAATGATATATTAACATTTTTTGATAAATAACAAGCCTATATTTATTAATGAAACATATTAAGAAAAAAGGTTAAAAGCATTAAGTAATAAATGTTGATAAGGAACAAAAACTTGAAGAAATTTTTTTTATTGGATACTAATTTTTTTATATAATTCAATAACACGTAATTTATAATTAGTCCTAACATAATTTTGAAATTAATACTTTATATTCACATCCCTAATTCAATTATAATTTGTGATAAAATCTGTTTAAAAAAAAGAAAATTCCTTCCACCTGAAAGTGATTTGTAAGTAAGAATTTAAGCTCTAAATATTTTGATATGCCATAAAACATATCTATGAATGCAGAAAAGAAACAAATTTAATCTCTTATTCCTAAAAACTATACAATGTATCCTGCAGTTACATGACAATGGAAATTAATAAAATTTTTGATCATTGTACTTAATTAAAGTTACTTATAAAATTTATAAATTACTACTATATTTTATTTCATGTATATATTAACAAATATTATTTAAATTTGACATTTCCTGAGATTTTTTGATTAAGTTTAACAGTTAACAATAAGAACTTTATAAAATTTTCTAATTTTGTATAATTTGGTAAAGAGCTATATCAAATTATGAATTAGAGAAAATATTTCAAGTCAAAAATGGATATCATAAATCATACATTAACTAATAAACCAGAATTACTCATACAATTAAATCACAATTGATACCTCAAAATATTTAAATAAAACTTCAAAAATAAATGTGGTTTAAAATTGACTTATTATATAATGTTAACAAACATTCCAAGTACTTTTCTGTTAGGCGGATGCCAGCAAAAAATCGTCAAAGAAATTTGGCAGAATTCTACATTTATTTGGCGATCTTTTCTAGCAGAAAAGTACGAAATTCCAGAATTCTTACTTGTCTCCAAAAGTAGTACTAATACAATTTGCAGAAAAATTCTGAACACCATTCATGGTAACATATATTTTGAGAAATTTCTCTGACTGATCCCAACCTAGAAAAGAACATAAGTAAAATAATAAAATGTTCTTGAATAAAACTTAAATATTACTGATAAATTTCAACATCAGAAATTCAGTCAACTGTTAAAAATATATTTTAAAAGAAATAAAGAAAATATTTTCCAAAACAATTAAGTCAGAACAAATGAGTAAAAATCACAAAAATTCATATTGAATCAAACATAAAATATCAAATGAGAAATTTAAATGATTTTAAATACAATTCCATTTAACAACTTTACAGAATTATATATATATTTAATCTGATTATAAATAATTTATGTCTAACGTAATAAATTAAATGTCATTCACATAAAAATTCTAATCTTACAATTTATGACATTTGAATAGCCAAGTGAAATATAAATATACAATTTTAAACAAATTAAAGTGCAAATATATAAATAATGCAAAATTTTGAAGACTTTTTAATTTTAAAAAATGCAATGCCTTTGTAAATATTGTACAGAATAAAAGATAAAAATCAACTTTTGAACTATTATGCACTGCTACGTAATCTTAATGATATTTAATAATTAAATATAATATGCTAATCATCAGCCTGCTATAAAGAATTTTGGTAACTTATTAATAAATCCCATTGTTTTAAAAAATGGTTTCTTCTGTTCTTTGTAATTATGGGATAAACAAAGATCTAGTACATTTTTTAAACCAACTAGAAAAAAAGATATCCTTGCCCAACAAGTTTAAAATTTAAGAATTTTACAGGCTTTACAGGTGACCATAAGACTTAACAGCTCATAGGGGGGAAAATGGCTTTGTTACCTAACAAGTACAGGTAGTACTTGTTAGGTAACAATGGAATACTAAAAATGCAATGTTATAGAAAGGCAACCCAATGCTTTTTTACACTTATAACTTACATACATGGTGAAAAAAATCAATATTTTCATTTTTTAAACCCTTATTTAGAACTTCCAAGTAAGAATTAATGATTTTAAAGCTGTAAACATATAAATTACTGGTTTAAACTATCGTTCACTCTCAGTATTAAGATTTCAGTTTACCCTTACTAAACACAGGATTATACGATTAGTGTTTCAGGATTAAATGCTATTGAAATTGGCTACCAAATCTAATACAATAACTAGATTAAAACTTTTACAAATGGCATCTTTCACTTCTCGTTTAAAATCGAATATGCATCGAAACCAGAGAATTACTTCGTTTGCTGCAGATCAATTGAGGATTATAAAACTTACCGTAATTGTACAATTTAGTAGTTGTGAATGTTGGACGAAGAGCTTTTTTCTGAGCTCCTTGACTGCGCTTTTCTTCGGCTTCAGCAGATTGAACTAATCTCGTAGCCTCTGATGTTAAAATCCTTTTAACATTTTCTATTTCAGTAAGCATGGCTAACCTCAACAACTCATCCGCATCTTTCCTCAACTATGAAACAAATAAAATGTTATCAAACAGATGATGAAACTCAACAAATTTTCAGGCAATTTAAACACCAACATAACATAATGAACTCTATAATTCGATTATACATTATAAATTTAATGAATAAAAGGAATACTTACACTGTTTGCAGACATGGTTTCTTTTTTTAAAGAATAAAATGAAATTATAATAATCTTTGAAAAAAAATGCTTTCCTAGCAAGGCAGTGAAGTTCCGATTTCAAAGAGAAACCACTAATAAATTTCAACTCAGTGACACTAACAAATTGATATAACAGCACACGGTTAAGTAAACGTTCTCCCGCTTTGTTTTGTTGAAGTTATTCTAGCGAATTTTCGAGAAAAAAAATTAACTGTGAACCGGGAGAGACAATTTCTTTAACAAAAAAAATATATATATTGTTTTTAAAAAATTATTCTTAATACCAATGAATTTGTGTACATGAATTAATTTATATAATAAAGGAAATTATATATCATTGTCACTTTTAAGCTGTGGAAGTATGTAACGCTTCGCATTTGCTGAATATTAATATGTATGACTAAATGCTAACGCAAGTTATATATCAAAGTTGCTTCACATAGGCTTTAGTTTATAATAAAATTTTTTGATCAGAAAAACTAAGCAAGAAAAAAGAAAAGAAAGAAAAAGTGCACCACGTTTAAAAAAATATTTTTAACAAAGTATGCAACGTTATTATTTTATATATTAGAACCAGTTGTTTTTAAGAAATCACAACCAATGAATTTAATCCTTATACATTCATGGAAGTATTTTTTTTTATTTAATTGGTATTTTCTCACAATAAGATAAGAAAGCATAAATAACGTATCTTTTTCATGAAAGCATTATGAGACTCACATTTTAATCTTTTTGAATTTAAAACTAATCATTTAGTTTCACATTGCAGCAACCCAGGTAGCACACCCTGTAGCATAATATTGCATAATATTATGGGATATTACATGATATTAAACAATATTGCGAATATTGGTCAATATTGTACAATATTTGTGTGCTACTAGGGATGTTTTGAATTTAAGGATCTGTTCTTTTTTTTTAAAAAAAAAATTGATTGCAGTTTTAAATATTAATGCATTTGATGAAATATAGGGAAGACTTACTCAATTTTAATGGGGTCAATTCATAGGTCACGTGTCACGTACCAAACAAACCGATTCTGTTCAATTTTCAACCGTTCTGCGCATCTCGCGATGTCTGCCGATAACGTTGGTGAAAGCATTGCAGTCAGCTGTTGCAGTTGAATGTTACTCTAGCCGAATAATTATGAAAAACTTTTAATATATTTTTTTTAAATTTAATAATTTGAATTATTTTCACCAAACTTTTGTAGTATTGTAATTTTATTTCTTATCCTAAAATTTCAATTAGTATTTTTAATGCAATTATTTTTTGTCTAATTAATTAATATCACTTTATATATATATATATATATATATAGTTCAAAAGATAAATTTTGACAAATGGCTATGGTGGTGTTTTTGAAAAATTACATATTTTCTTTTTTAAAAAAAATTTAAATGTTAAATCACAGAGAAAAAGAACCTATCCTTTGTAGGTTGAATTTTATAAATATAAATTTTAAAAATAAATATTACTCTTGTATAAGTTAAAATTTTGAAGCTTACCAATAAAATTATTACATTTTTTTTCTTAAGTAGCAATTTTTATTAAGAGACTTTCTTAAGTAAATGATTTTTATTTGAGACTTTGATGTTTTCAATTTGCTCAGAAGAAAAAAACATGAAACTCAAATTTTTATATATATATAATAAATTTTGTTTACAATTGCAAATTATGAACTTTAAAAGGTATAGATACCATTTTTTAAAATCTATGCAACCAGAACCAGTTATTTTATTTTAACTTATAAAAATCATTAAAGGACAAATAAATAAAATTATGCCTTTATAATTTTTATTTACACATTTAAAAAAAATACATATGATAATTATTTTTTAAAAAATATAATTAAATGGATGTTTCAGTGCTCTTACCTATTAAAAAAAACTTAAAAGTTGTTTATCAACATTTCTTTTTCTAGACTCAAAGAATATAAACATAGTATGGCAAGAATGTCAAAAATGATGAAATCAATTTCATTCAACAGAAACAACCTAAATACTGGACAACATTTTCTTTATCACCTATAAAAACATAATATTGAGCAATACACTTTTAAAACAGAACATATCTGAAATGTATTTTAAAATTTTAAAGTTACATTGATAAAAATTACTCAGAGCAAATATAAAATGAAACACACAATACAGTAAATTTAATAAACAAGAATAAGATCATAATAAATACAAATATAAAAGTAAAATAGGATATAAAGAAGAGTTGAAAGAATATGCTTTTATAGAATTTTGTTATTCAAAATCAATAGGTTAAAGAAGTAGGAAAAAAATTGAAACATTCATGTAACAAGGAAATTAGAAATATATATATAACAAATATTGCTACAGAAGTTGATTTTCAATGAAAAAACCAATATTTTTTAAAACAGAAATCACTGAAGTGCACAATAGATAACAATCGATTTCGAAAATAAATAAAGAAACTAATGACATTTCATTCTAACCATAGCAACAGTTGCCTGACATAAATTTGCTGTTGCATACATTGAATCTATTACAAATAAACAAATGTATTTGAAAAACTAGTAATAATGATCTCTGAAGCCATTCATTTTGCTCTTAAGTTATTAGATGTGATTACATGGCAATAACAAAATAATATGAATTACTACAAAGAAAAAAGAGCTTTAAGGTTCACACTCAAAAAGTAAAAACTTCAAAATGCATTTTATTATAATGCCAAAAACTAAAAAACAAATACAAAAAATTATTTGATGTTAATTAATGGTCTTTGAAAGTTATACAACATGCAAGTAATTGATATTATATAAGCACATATAAAGGACAGCCCCTACAAAATATTTATTCATTATAATTTTTGAAATGGCTCTTTCTACTGTAATCTTATATAAGATATCTAGCAGTTATCAATTCTTTCAGTTATATTAAACTGATTTTATTTTCAACTTATATCCTTTTTTTTTAAGTTCTTGTTCAATTTAAAAACTTTTATCTGTCATCACAAAATCATTCAGTTCTAATACATCCATCAGATAGCTTTTAATTTCAAAAAATTACTAGTCAGATATGCTATCACAGTGTAATGGTGAAATGAAGTTGACAGCTTTTGAAAGCATTATGACTATCATATCTTTTAAAATATTTGCTTCTTTATAAAAACTAGAAATCATTTGCTGTTCTGTTGGATTTATCTGTTTCTATGCAGTCAATAATGAATCTGGAGTCTTTATTTTCAAAAACCAACTGGATTTTTAATTCTTTTTTAAAAAAATCAAATGGATGCTTTGACATATTTAATTTTTGAAGATCCGCTTCAAAATTAAAAGAAGAATATATAGAGAAAAACCTTTCTGTCGTGAAATTTGTCAATGCCCTCATTTTAATATTATTAACAACATTCTCAGGAATGAATCTTTTTCACAGAATCTTGAACTTCCTTTTGTAATTTGTGAATTATTTCAGTAAAAAGTAGCATTAAAGTATGTAGCATTCCATTTACCAAATTAAGAGCACTTTTAATACAATACATCAATTATAAATGCTGTTAACAATCAATACAAAAACTGGATTTTTCAGTAATTGGAAAAGATCCATTTATTTAATAAATCTTAAAGAAATTTATTCACCTTATTCCACCCAAGTCAGCATTACAGCCACTAATTTTCAGTTAAGAGAGATAGTTTTTACAATAAATTTTTGTTTACTTACACCAATTCAATTTAGATTAGATTTTGTAGGATAAATGTAATGTAATATTCATGCAAACATTTCAAACTCTTCTAAGCATATTCAAAATTATCAGAAAACTCCATCAAATGTCAATAAAGAAAATTAGAAATGCACTGAAGATTTTGTTTAATTGTCCCCATTTGTTTTAGACAGCAATACACGTACCGATTTCTTTTCCTTTGAGATTGTTTTCTAAATAAAATTACTGGAACAGTTTTTGGGTTTCAAAATTTTGTGAATATGAACACACTAAATGAATTCTTGAAAATAAACGGCGTATATCACAACTTCGAAAATAACAACCTTCCATTCCAAAGCTAGCAATCAATGTCAGAATTGTTGAAAGGAAACTAAAAAAATTCATTTTATCATGGCAATAACTTGTGTTTCACATCAAAGCATCCAGCAGCACATTAGTCTTTCATCTTTTAACTTTAACAGGAGGAAAGAAAACGACTCAAAATTACATCTGCAAATGTAAACAAAAAATCCGCTTCATACTTGGTGGAGGGCGTTAATGACAGACTCATCGAGGAAAGCTTTGCGGATGAAGACTTAAATGCCATGCGCAGAAGTCACATGTCATGTACCTTTTACGTTACATGAATTGACCCCATTAATAAAGAGTTAAATAACTCAAATAGTTTATGATTCATAGACTTTGCATTTTTTGTAATAATTGACAATTATAAAGTCAACAATTTTTATCAATATATTAGCGGTCCTTTAATATAATGGTCTTAAGCAGAATCGGAAATGCTTAATCTGAAATAACTTATAAAGAAAACCGAAATGAAAGCAGAATAAATTGAATAGGGGGTCCATTCCCAATTTGCATAAGATATTGTGATATATTTAAACGATGTTGTCTGATATTCTGAATTCCTAACATCCATCTATAAAGACACAAAGTTTCATACTTCCATCTGTATAACTTACCGAGATATTAAAATACCAATTTATTGAATTAGACTGTTATTCCATCTCTAACAGGTATCTGAGCGAATATTATTTGTAATTTCCAGGGATAATGTTAAACGGCCGGGGTCAGAAAATAGTGATGCATTTTTGGACATCTATACATATAGTTGCATTCATTTAACAATATTTGATAATGTACAATTAAATTCATCACATCATTTATGACATAAATACAGTCATTTTTAATATGTTTGAAAATATATATAGAGCATATATTGGCAAAGATAATTAACTCTTTAAGGCAAAGTGTCCTTCAAAATTAATGAATATTATACCCCATTAAGTATAAGGTTGCAAAAAATGAAATCCGCCAAAGAGTTTCTAAAAATGCCACCTCATACATTTATAAAAGATTGCCACTGATGATGCATTTTTTGTATGAAGAAAGGATCTTTACTATGCTAAAAGGAAGGGCTTTGAAGATTAATATTTATGTTTTGGTTAAAGTAGCATTCGTTTGTCCAAATTGCATTGCTTAAAAATGAAAGATTTAATTTTACCGAAAATAAAAGCAAAGTGAAAATGCCTAGATGCCATTCGTGTAGTTGTCCATGTACTTGTTAAAGCACGGATTCAAAGAAAATTGTTTGAATGTCAATTATTATGTTGCAATATTCTCTACATTCTCATTTTTGAAATATTGAATTCTGAACAGGCTGCTCATCAGTGATGAATTTCTAATTAGGTTGACTAAGAAACATCGTAGCGTCATTAAATTAAGAAGTGACAGAAAGTAGATTTATTATAGTCAACCTTTATTACTTATTTATTTAACATGGACACGTTTTATTATTTATTTCTTTATTAGGCTCAAATTTTATTATTTATTATGGTCAAGTTTTATAAGTTTACTTTTTATAGAACCAACTATTTATGCGGATAATATAGAGTAAAAATGTTAATGCCAAGCAATCTGCATTCATAAAAAATAAATAAAAGCAAATTCGGAAAGTTAAAAAATATGCACCTAAATTAAAATATTAATATATTTAAAATGTGCTAAAATGTTAAACCATATCGACCGTCTTGTTTAAAGGGTCTTGTAATGTGCATTACATAGGGCCGTAAATGCTGTTCATTCATGATCCCCGTATCATAATATTGAACACTATTGTGTCATATTATATGATATTAAGCAACATTCCACAATACTAAACAATATTTCGAACATTGATCAATATTACATGCTACCAGGGTATCATACCTTCAAAAATCAGCTAAAATATCAAATTCTGCCTACATGTATAACCTTTCCTTCTCTCCCTTATCCAGAATAATAAAGATCAAGAGGCTTGTGAACTCTAATCTCATCTATAAAATTATTTTCTGGAAGGATGCCGTAAATTTTGGGGAACGACTTTTGTATTAATCTTCATTAATCAGGTATTTCGATAACACAAGCATAAATAATCAACAAAATAGTAAAAAAATGCTCCTTGTTTCTGATATCCATCATTCTTTTAGGAAACACGAAAACGCGAAGAATGAAATTAAATTTCTTGTTCGGAATTCTGGGATAAATTTTAAATCTTTTTTATACACTCAAATTTCTCTTCTCTTCTTTAAAAACGTGAAGTTGCAATTCTTAGCAAATAAAGCTGGACGTCATTAGCCAATTTATTTCAAGTTATGACAATTATTGTCAATTCATGGGTCACGTGCCAAACAAACCAATTCTGCTCAATTTTCAACCGTTCTGCGCATCTCGGGAAGTCTGCCGATAACGTTGGGGAAAGCATTGTAGTTGAATGTTACTCTATCCGAATAATTATGAAAAACTATTGATATTTTTTTAAAATTTAATATGTTGAATTACTTTCACCAAACTTTTGTAATATTGTAATTTTATTTCTTATTTTCAATGCAATTATTTTTTGTCTAACTAATTAATATCAATTTTTAATTTGTTTGCTACCCTTTTATTCTTTACTTGCCATATTTATTTTTTGTCCAAAAGATACATTTTGATAAATGGCTATGGCGGTGTATTTGAAAAATTACATTTTTTTTTTCAATTTCAGTGTTAAATCACAGAAAAAATGAACATATCCTTCTCTGTATATTGAATTTTATGAATGTAATTTTAAAAATAAATATTACTCTTAAATAAGTTAAGATTTTGAAGTTTACCAATAAAATTATTACATTTTTTTTATTTAAATATTGATTTTTATGAAGAGACTTTCTTAAGGAATGATTTTTTAAAAAGATTTTGATGTTTTCAGTTTGCTCAGAAGAAAAAAAAAAACATGAAACTCAAATTTTTATATATTGAATAAATTTTTGTTACAATTGCAAATTATGAGCTATAAAAAGTATAGATAACATATATTTTTTTAAAAAATCTATGCATCCAGAACTAGTTATTTTATTTCAACTTATAGAAATCCTTAAAGGACAAACAAGTAAAATTATGCCATCATAATTTTTATTTACACATTACAAATAAAAAAAAAAGATAAAATACGTATTATAATCATTTGAAAAAATATGATTAAATGGATGTTTCATTGCTGTTACCTATTTAAAGAAAACTCAAAATCTCTTTAACAACATTTCTTTTTCTAGACACAAAGAATATAAACATAGTATGGCAAGAAAGTCAAAGTAAATGATGAAATCAATTTTATTCAACAGAAACATCCAGAATACTGAACATTTCCTTTATCACCTATAAAAACATAATGTTGAACAATATACTTTTAAAGCAGAACATATGTGAAAAATTACTCTGAACGAATATAAAACAAAACACACAATACAGTAAATTTAATAAACAAGAATAAGATCATTGTACATACAAATATAAAAGTAAAATAGGATATAAAGAGTAGTTGAAAGAATATGCTTTTATAGAATTTTATGATTCAAAATCAATAGGTTAAAGAAATAGAAAAAAAAATGAAACATCTATATAGCAAGGAAGATGGAAATAAAAAATAATGTAACAAATATTGCTATAGAAATTGATTTTCAAGGAAAAGATCTATATGTTTTTAAAACAGAAATCACTGAAATGCACAATAGTATATAGCATGATATTATGATAACTATCAATTTCAGTTTAAATAAAGAAACTAATGACATTTCATTCTAACTATAGCCACAGTTGCCTGACATAAATCTGACTTGAATCCCTTACAAATAAGCACATGCATTTGAAAAACTAGTAATAATGATCTCTGGTGTCATCCATTCTGCTCTTAAGTTATTAGATGTGATCGCATGGCAATAACAAAATAATATGAATTACTACAAAGAAAAAAGAGCTTTAAGGTTCACACTCAAAAAGTAAAACCTCAAAATGCATTTTATTATAATGTCAAAAACTAAAAAACAAATACAAAAAATTATTTGATGTTAATTAATGGTTTTTGAAAGTAATTAATAAGATGTTAATTAATGGTTTTGGTAAGCATGTATAATGGACAACCCCTACATAATATTTATTCATTATAATTTTTGAAATGGCTCTTTCTACTGTAATCTTATATGAGATATCTTGCAGTTATGAATTCTTTCAGTGATATTAAACTGAGTACAGTCACTTAAAATTTTATTTTCAATTTATATCCTCCTTTTTTAAAGTTCTTGTTCAATTTGAAAACTTTTATTGGTCATCGCAAAATCATTCAGTTTTAATACATCCATCAGATAGCTTTTAATTTAAAAAAAAAATCCTAGTCATATATGCTATCACAGTGTAATGGTGAAATAAAGTTGACAGCTCTTGAAAGCATTATGCCTATCATATCTTTTAAAACCTTTGCTGTTCTGTTGGATTGATCAGTTTCTATGCAGTCAATAATGAATCTGAAGTCTTTATTTTCAAAAAAAAAAAACTGGATTTTTAACTTTTTTTTAAAAAAATCAAATGAATGCTTCAACATAATTAATTTTTGAAGATCCACTTCAAAATTAAAAGAAGAATATATACAGAGAAAAACCTTTCTTTAGTGAAATTTGTCAATGCCCTCATTTTAATATTATTAACAATATTCTTAGGAATGAATCTTTTTCTCACAATCTTGTAGCTCATTTTTGTAATTTGAGGATTATTTCAGAAAAAGTAGCATTAAAGTATGTAGCATACCATTTACCAAATTAAGAGCACTTTTAAAACAATACATCAATTATAAATGCTGTTAACAATCAATACGAAAATTGGATTTTCAGTAATTGGAAAAGATCCATTTATTTAATAAATCTTAAAGAAATTTATTCACCTTATTCCACCCAAGTCAGCATTACAGCCACTAATTTTCAGTTAAGAGAGATAGTTTTTACAATAAATTTTTGTTTACTTACACCAATTCAATTTAGATTAGATTTTGTAGGATAAATGTAATGTAATATTCATATAAACATTTCAAAATCTTCTAAGCATATTCAAAATCATCAGAAAATTCGATCAAATGTCAATAAAGAAAATTAGAAATGCACTGAAGATTTTGTTTAATTGTCCCCATTTGTTTTAGACAGAAAAACACGTACCGGTTTCTTTTCCTTTGGGAGGGTTTTCTAAAAAAATAAATACTGGAACAGTTTTTTGGTTTCAAAATTTTGTGAATATAAACGTACTAAATGAATTCTTGAAAATAAACGGCACATATCACGACTTCGAAAAGAACAACCTTCCATTCCAAAGCTAATAACCAATGCCAGGATTGTTGGAAGGAAAACAAAAAAAAATTCATTTTATCATGGCAATAACTTGTGTTTCGCATTAAAGCATCCAGCAGCACATTAGTCTTTCATCTTTTAACTTTAACAGGAGGAAAGAAAACGACTCAAAATTACATCTACAAATGTAAACAAAAAATCCGCTTCATACTTGGTGGAGGACGTTAATGACAGACTCATCGAGGAAAGCGACTATGAGTCCATTTATAGAGGGGCCTAGCCCCGCCAGGGGCTTATCCTCTGACTTGGGAGTAGTTGATGTCGGCGCTGCTGGTGACGAACTGCCATGGACTGGAAGGAGACCTGGAGATCCCGTGTGGGGTGAGAGAGGAGAGAAGGTGAGAGGAAGGGATGCTATTGGCTGGCTAGGAATCCTATATATATAGCTTTGCAAGAATTTTTGTTCAACATTTTAAGGAGAGACTGGCTTACAGATAGAGTTAAACAAAATTAAGAATTTGGCAGTGGGGTCATCATTATTTTTTATTTCTTTTGCAGCTTTAATTAGATTGGGGAATAATTGGAACACCTTTTTAATCTCATTAATGGCCTCTATCATTTCTTTTAATTCGTCTGAAGAGGGAATGTTATCATGTGCTTTGTCATTTTGGGGTATGAGATTTGGTTGGGGGAGGTTAGTTCTAAGAGAATTAGCGTAAGTAAAATTAGGTTTTCGCAGGTTTGAATTAAAGTAATTTAATCTATTTTGCGGGGGGTGTTTAATTTGGGGAACTTGGGGCAGCCTCTGTACGCTGCTGTGTGCCCTAGTTGCTCGCAGTTAATGCATTTGGGTTCAAGTACCTTTTCGCTGATGTTACAATTTCTCGTCTGATGGGAATTTCCACATTTTAGACACCTCGGCTGCATGCAGCAGTTGATAGCAGTATGGCCAAAAAGGTTACAGTTGAAACACTGCGAGACGGAATTCCGTCCACGGTAACTTTCGATATTGATTTTTAGGTATCCTAATTCTTTAATGTTCAATATTTCATCTACGATTTCGTTCTTATTAAGTTCAACTAGAAAAAGGGAGAGTGGTTTCCTTGTTTTATATTGAGTCATTCTAGTTATTTTGTTAATGGAGAAGCCTAATTCTTTTAGTTCAGTTACAATCTCGTCGGTTTCGGTATCAATAGGCAAACCTTTTATGACTATCTTTACAGGTCTGATGGATTTGGGGGGGGATAATAAAAAATTCCAAATTATTATTTTTGCAAAATTTTCTGATTTCTCTGTGGTTTTCTTCGCTATCTGGGAATATTTTGATAAAACCATTAGTTAGTTTACATTCTTTAGGACTGAATTTTTCTTTGATGGCTTTTAAAATTACACTATAATTTTTCACATACTTGAGCATTATGGAGGGAATCTTAGGGATTTTAACTTCAGTTTTAGTATTAGTTGGGTTTTCCTCAGTTGGGTCCAGATCTATCTCTTTTAATGCGTTGAATCTGTTATTGAGTTGTATCCCACTGGGGTTCTGGGTAACGGTTGAGGGAGTCGCGGTTTTCCTTCTTGGGGAAAGTTTAAATTCCTCTCCGCGATTTTTAATCTCACAGCCAATAGCCGATAAAGATTCCAACTCACCTCTCAGATCCAACAGTTCCTTTTCAGCTTTAACGAGTTCAGCTTCACCGTATTCACTCGTTTCTTTGTCCCCCATCATACGAAAAAATGGTCCGGCCAATTTAAATCCCTCAACTTTGCTCTGGGTGATTGAAATTTCTCTCTTCAGTTGTGGAATTCGGGTACAAGGATTACATGAGCATTGTTGATTGCTGTTCAAATTATCAGTGCGCGGACGCTTTGTAAATTTCCCCGCAACTACAGAGCCCTCCGGTATCTGATCCTGAAAAGGACGGGGCGGGGATGAAGCTGCACCTGCCACTAGCTCCGGACAATTATAACGACCGTCCTCCTCCATAGCTGAGGACGGAATGAGAATGGAAAATGAACAGAAAAATGACTGAAATTTTGACAAACTCATCGAGGAAAGCGTTGCGGATGAAGACTTAAATGCCATGCGCAGAAGTCACATGTCATGTACCTTTTACGTCACATGAAATGATCCCATTGGATGACGTATTACTTGATAAATATTTGCCTTTAGCAATTTTTCTGTATTGAATATATCTGTGTTTCTGAAATAAATACTTTCATCTAAACTTGTGGTTCGTCCTTCTAAATTTAAAAACAAGAATATTTTTTGCAAATTTTGTAAACATAAATATGAAATTTTGCATGTGAATAGATGAATGCAAATAAAATATTTTGCTCATTGTGACTTTTTACATTATGGGGGAATCTGTTAAAATTCAATCTTGTAAATACCTTTTTCCGTCTAATTCTAAAGAAACTAAATTGTTTTTATACAACTTCTCCTCTTATTAATGAAATTTAATAATTTGAACGTACCTAGGCTTGTTAATTAGGGAACATACCTAAGAATAATTTCTACTTTATCGGAACATTCTGTATACCGCAGGATTTTAAGAAAGGGAAAATAACATTATTTTCCTCTTGAAAACTTGTTTGGTAAAGCAAGATTTTATTCATTAATACCATTCGCATCCCACATGGTGTGGTTCCGATGATACTTTCATGATTCCGAATTCATGAAACCGAATGAAACCGAAACCGGCATTCAGAAAACCGAACAGAGTGGAAAGCTTGCACTTTATATTGAGGATATACTAGGAGCGTTTTCGGGCAGCAGAAAAGGAAATGTTTTGAAATCAAAAACCACAATACACTTTCGGTGACCTAGAGAATGTTCCAGTTTCTAATAGATGAGATTGAAAATGTGGCTAAAGAAAGGAATTTCTTCAATTTAATCCGTATTTTTACTATCATTCTATACGGGTGACAACTTAGATTTGTTGCATTCTCACAGTCGATATCTCCTTTCTTATTTTTATTCGAGTACTAAAATATATCTTAAGATTGATAGAAGTTATATTTTATTATTTAAACATTTTCACTTTGTAGTTGCTTTTTTTAAAATGACTAACTCTTTTATGTAGTTCCAAATAAGTCACATTTTAATTTTTTTTAAATGTGTAAAAAAAAATTTCAAATTTTCTTTAAATTTATTAATGGCAAGTCATATGTTATTGTAGTTAAAATTCTACGGACTTACTACTTAAATTGCTTTAACAAAGAATTAAGGAGTCATCCTATCTATATGGGTCATTGATAAAATTTCCTGTTATTCTTATGAAACATATTATTGGACGTTACGACAAAGAGTTTTGAGTAGTGACGCCTTACATCCCATAAAACTCAATAATATCCTTTAAAAAAAGGCATTGGTTTTCAAAATAAACTTTCGTTGTCCTTTTTCATTAATTGTGAATCACATGATGGGACTTTTTTTTGGTGGGAAAAAATACTCCTGCTCTTCCAGGTGAATTGTTTTCAATTCATATCCATAACTTCTACTGAAATACTAAAATTAGTAGGGAACATTAAAAAAAAATTGAAGAAGTTTTAGGCAATTTAATGGCAGTTGATATTTATCTGAAAATAGTAATAAGTCCACCTGATGCAGATATAGTCGCCGTACAAATAATGAAGCAAGTTATAAACATATATATAAGCATAAATATATGGAATATAATAAAGAAATTGATGATGCCTATAACAGCATTCCACATGCTCATGCTGGTTTTGACGAAAAACTTCCAAAAGAAACTGCTGTAATAATTTAAATTCTAAAACAGAAAAAAATATTGACGAAGAAAACCTAATAGACCGAGCTTTCCAACATGTCCAGAACTATTTTGCAATGAACGTCATCAAGGAATAATGGATATGATTTTAAGAAATTCATATGCAAATATTTTCGGATATGATGGTCGAAAAATATAATTGTATAAACAGAGAGAAAGTAGCAAGTATGCTAGACAGAAAAAAAAACACTTACAATGTTTGTCTGAAAATCGATGATTCGAGGCAATTTTTGAGTATATTATTCTCTTATGAGTATTACATTTCACCCAGAGAAAAAATGTATCAGGAAAACGCTTCAGACATTGAAACAACGCTTGTTAGCCAAGAAAGGTCAAGGAAGCGATAATTTGATATCAAGAAGTATTTACGCTTAAATAACAATACTATTATTAATGTATCCAAGAAGCATTAAAAAGCTTTACAACAACTTGGAGCATCATCTGAGCATTAAAGTACTGATGAAAGAATGGTACGCTATTTCAGGTACCAAAAATGAATATGAAAGAGAAATACAGAAGATTTAGGAACAAGATTCAGACACTCTCGCTTTCAACAAGTATACTTCTTATTTTATATTATATCAAGGGGAGAAAAAAAAGGTAATACTTTACACTGAAGATATTGCTAAGAAATAAAAGAACAAAAAAGAAATCACTATTCCCAAACTATTGGTTAAAATTTACTATCTGTTGTTGAAATTTCAGTAAAGCATACAATTTTTATGGTTAATTTTTTCACATATTGTATACTTTTTTGTTTTCCTTAGAGGCAAGAACTTCTTTAAAAGGAGAAAAAATGAAATACAATGAAAAAATACATTTAAAATTATTAAAAATACTTGGATAAGCTAGATCTTGGAAATTTAATTCTAAAAATGAAAATACAATTTTTAGTTGAACTGACACTAGAGCTACTTCACTCAGGAATTTAGGTATTCATATTATTTCCAGATTGCCTGAAATTGCAAAATGATCACGTATAAGTTAGAAATCTAAACGATGGAAAAAGTTGACGCCATAATACACTGCATGACAATTGCTTTGGAACAAGTGATTTATGCTAAATCGCGTCTCAGACAGCTGACCAATAAAAGTAAATTCAAATAGAGAGGGCACGGTAGACCGGGACTCGTTATCTGTATAAAAGATATTTTATACAAGCTCATGCTTCATACAAAAATCCTTACTTTTTGATGTATGGCCAAAGTAGTGTAGGATGTTATAAAAACTTTTCTCTGAAATTCTGTTTGTTTCTTTCATTAATTAAGACAAAAATGCCAGACAGATATTATTTGAGTGCCTACGATCGTGGATGAGCAGCTGGACGACTAGAAGCGGGCAAAAGTGTCATCACTGTAATTGCTGCAATGGTTGTATTAAAGAGTGTCATCTCGAGATTAAATAAGGCAGCTGAAGGTGGAAATGCTTTGCTAAAGCATGCAGGGGGAGGAACACCACATCTTTAGACGATCGCTATGTATCCCTCGTGGCAAAAAGGAACAGAAATTTAATTCTTGGTCAGATAGCTGCAAATCTTGCAACCACTACCGGTATGCATGTTTCTGCAAGGAACCATCTCATGACGATTAAATCAAATTGGTTTATATGCACGGAAGCCTATTCGTTGCAACCTCCTTCAATCACGCTGCCGTCGTGAGAGGTTACGCCGATTTAAGGAACATGTTGATTAAGATATCCAAAATTGGTCTAGAGTTATTTTCTCTATTGAATCTCGTTTCAGTGTGACAAGTGATTTTGATCACCAATTACTGTGAAGAGAGCGTGAGACACGTTTTGTCCAGCAGTTTGTTAGTGAGCGTTATTTGTATGGCTCAGATGTTATAGTGTGGATAGGCATTATGGACAATGGCAAAACACAGCTCCACAACTTTGGGCGAGAAAGGCGTTAAATCGCAATGGCATTGCAGATAGGTTTTTACGGATCATGTTCGTCTTTTTAGAGGTGCTGTAGCTTCAAACTTTTTGTTTAAGGACTTATGCGTGGTCACACAGAAGCGTTGAGGTATGGTACACACTGCAAACTGAAAATATTGAGCGCATGCAATGGTCTTCTTACTCTCCCTATCTAAATCCCATTGAACATGCCTTGCATGCTCTCTGCACACTCAAAAATGCTTGAGAAAGAAGTGAGACAATATACCTTAAGAACAGCTGCAAAATGTGCATTATTGTCCGTGGTCATCACATATCTTACTGCGGTACTCATGTCTATATTATTATGACCTAAAATTCAATTTTAGTGGCGCTGTTTGGAAATCCTTCAAGGAGCACTTTTTTTGATTTTTAAGTTTTTAATTTTTTGATGTGTCCATATCTGCACCATTTTGCAGATATGGACACATCGAAATAGCCATACCTTCACTGAGCCATACCTGCACCAGATATTTTTTCTACGGTGTTCAAGAATAGGACTTATTATAGGACTCGATAGGACTTATCTTAATCGCTGGATAGGTAGAGGCGGACCAGCCCAATGATCACCACAATCCCCGGACCTGACTCCCCTGGATTTCTACCTGTGGGGACACATGAAGTCCATGGTGTACGAAACACACGTAACATCGGACATTGATCTTATCGTCAGCATCGCGGAAGTGGCAGCACGTACCCGTGACACTCCTGGCCAATTTGAACGGGTACGTGGATCCAAGCGCCGACGTTGTGATATGAGCATTGTGGCGAATGGAAAGAATTTTGAGCATTTGTTGTGATGTAATTATGTTTTGTAATAAAAATCACATTAACACCGCTGTGGATATCATTTTTTTCTCTTCATCCAAACCTGCATTTATCGCCCTCTAGCCGTCTCAGTTTTAATTTTCGGACACAAGTTCCTATGTAAATCTTGTTCAACATGAGATAACAGACTAGCATGTTAAGTTTGTTAAAATGTTGGTCTGTCATATATATATATATATATATATATATATATATATATATATATATATA
>JAOUZG010013036.1:76731-91318 GCA_026289955.1 Argiope argentata
ATATATATTTAAAATGTATGTATATTAGATCCTATTTATGTAAAAATTTTATAATGAAATTAATTTTTTTCTTCATTTTTTTACAACGAATTGTTTGGCCTGGAATTTTTGTGAAATTATCTTACTGGCCAACTTTGTTAGGTTACAGTCAAACTCTGATTTATTTTCGAAGGCAATTTGTAAACTGAAATTTTCTTCCAAAGGGAACAAATATAAACTTTATAAATATTTCTTGAATTGCAGATGACAGTATATTTAATTACCATAATTGAAACTTATACACAGGATTAAAAAAAACAATAGATAAGATTAAATTTTTGAAAATACAAAAACAAACTAGAAAAATGAAACATAAGAATGGAGAACCACTTATATAAATAGATCAATAGGAGATAAAACATTAATGTTTGAAATGGAATGCGCAAAGTATACTAGATTCATTTTTATTTACATTATGATATAGGTTGCCGGCTTTCTGACACAGAGGTAAAGCGTCTTCCTCATGCTCTAGGAGTCCTGAATTCGAGTCCCGGTTTGGGTAGGGTTGTTCTTCTGTGTGCTATCTATGAAACGTGTGACTATGCCCCCGCCTCTGTAAAAAGGGGCTGTGCAAGCAAATGTGAGTGTGTAGCTAAGTCCTACTCTTGGCCCTAGTTGGTGCTATTTCAAAACAAGAGACGCTGCTTTCGGTTTGAGTCTGCTGCTGTATCGTCGGGGGGGGGGGGCTTGCCCATAGGCAAGTGCCATAAGTAACAATAACACTATATAGATTTTTAAACCGTATTTACTAAATTAATAAAAGCGCATTAAGAATACTAAATCAATTCTTTCTTTTCTTTTGTATGATTATTTCGAGCAAGTAAATATCTATTAAATAAATTAGAGACAGAGGATAATCCCTAATTTATAATCTATTTCATTGTTAAAGATCCTCAGCCGAATTTTATTACAGTAAGGTCTTAAGGTTATTAAATAAAAATTTATTTTCTTCAGTCATATTAAAATTTTAAATTTCTTTAATTAATACAATCTGTTTAGGATAATAGGCTAAATTAATGCCATTTTAGCTTTTAAATCTTCTCAATCAAATTACATATAAAAATAGAGGTTTTATATAAATGAATTAAATTAGAATTAGCATAGAAATGAGCATATCCTAATCTTTTGAAAAAGTAACTCAATGATTCACATTATTTCTCACTCTAATCAGAAGCATCTCTCTGCTTCAAAGGCGAAAATAGTTTCCAGACCACTTCAAAACTGATTTGTTTTGGACATGGAATGCCCCATCATGAAATACAAAAGTAACTGAATAGAAACTCCTTGTACAGATTTCGTTTCCGTGATGCTTAGAAATTATTACTTACATTTTGTTTTTGAGATGATTAGCTGCATTGATGGAAGTGATTTCCGTTCGGTTAATTTAAAATCCTTTTCTAAGAAAGGAAAAATCTGGGAACGGCAATTAGTATAATTGTTTCAGCTAATTCTGAACAGAAAGGGGTACGTGACAGCTAACTATTAAATAGTGGACGATGTAGGGTACAAAGGAATTACACGAAGGTACTATTTTGTTAAAAAAGTTAAAGATCTGGGTGTATAAATCTTCTTGAAGCCGTCAGATAAAAAAATGCAATTTACTTATTTTCTTCATATTTATATTTACAAAACGTATATTATATCTCGATGATATGATGGCAGAATTTTGGTTTCAAGCTAGAGTGACAGAATTTTTTGACTTGATGCTGTAATCAAGAATACACTTTGTATGCGGTCAGCTAATGTTTATCTCAAATCTGAGGGGTTTGAATAAGTTCCAGCTGTTATTATGGAATGGAAGTTTTGAGAGGCCGCGAGAAATTGGTCCCGTCTTCGTCATGTGAAGACGGTTCGAAGTTGGGAGATCTATCCATCATTATCTCTCACGTTTTTGCAAATGCAGCTATAAAATAAAAAAAAGAAATGTATATACTTTGTAGGAAACCAAATGCATTTTTTTATATAAAATTACATTCATAATACAACAACATAAGCGAGAGCCATTTATTACTAATTGTTCGCAGAAGCAGAGACTATTCTTGATTTTTGTCTTCGGAGCAAAAGGTATTGATTTTATCAAATCAGACGAAAGATAAAGGAGAAGATGTTTACATTTTATTTAGTATTTAGTCATCTGTGATGACCAGTAATATAGCCAGGAATAATGGTTATTAAAAATTTCAAGTACATATTTTGTGTAACTTTGTTTTAATGCTTTCACCGTAAAATATTTAAAACTTTCACATTTTAGTAGACATGTAACTCACTCGATATTGGAAGTTTTGAATGGTTCCATTAATTGTACATTTATTTTCTTAAATTTTCTGACTATATCTTTGTCGCATCTAATTTCTTCGCCGGGAAAAATGTTTTAAAAAAAAAAGAAAAAAAGTATATTTTTTCTCCCGAGTATGTGATTCCGAAGTTATATCTTAATATTGGGTACAACATATTCCTAAAATTCATTAATTTATACCGAAATCTAACTAACAATAAAAAAATTCGAATATTTCATATTTTAATTATCAACAATGGAAAAGCACGGAATATTAATAGTAACAATGAAAACGATTTGAATTTCCTCTCAGAAATGAAATATTTAGTTGAAAAATATATCTAAAATATTACTAAAAATAATTAGAAATAGAAAAAATGTAAGGTAAAAAATTAATGTAATTGAAAAGGACCTCTTTTGAACTTTAAGACGATGTAAAATGTAGTTTTTACATGCAATATTTCCTAAAGTTACTACTGGAAAAAACTCAGGAATTTTGATTACTTTTTAACAAGTCCCATGGTTGTAGTTATAATGTTGAGTTATTCTAAAATACAGAAAATCTCTTGTCTGAGTGTCCACTGATCATTCATCTGATCAGAATTTATCTTGTATCACTCATCACGATCTCTGCACCAATCATAGATATCACGACAGTCATATTCTCAAGTTGTGAATTAAATAGTTCTTTTATAGAAATCACTAGTTTCCAGCGAATCTAGACAAATAAAAAAGATTACATTCAATTTTGATTAGAGTTTATTTTTGAGTCACTTAAGTTAAATACGATTTTGAGTTGAAACCACAAGAACAGAGATCAAAACCCTCGAAAATGTTTATTTCGAACTTTAATGTAAGTATGCAGTTTAAGGGATAAAAATCGACAGTTATATTTTATTCCACTATCTTCTTTTGCTTTGGAATTATAGATTTCACATGAAAACCGGCAGAATATTAGATTTTTTGTGAGGGAATCTTGCTCAAAATTTGATGCATTATTAAAAAAAAGTGGCATAAATAATAAATACTAATTATTAAATGCCTAGTTTACCAGTTTTTCAGCTTTCCGTGTCCTATGAGAAAGGTTTGCAAACTCCGGCACGAAACAGCCGTTAATTGTTCTAAGCCGATTCAAGCAGATTCATGCAAAAATTCATCCAAACATGGAGGTCGAGTATTTTGATGATTACAAATGCTTTTATATTGTATTCTTTGTAAGCAAGAGAGTAAAAGAAAATGAATTAAAAATAATGATAATTATAATAACAGTCATAAATTCATAGTTCAACGCTCTAAATTTAAAATATTTAAAAAAGAACAATATTTTTTAAATGTAACTGATAAGAAACTATCACAAAGGTATGTGCAAGCTTTCTATGACAGTCACGGAATTTTCAAAATGACATGATTAGGAGAATCAATTACTATGCGATTACGTAGTTCCACACTGTGTAAAAAATGCTGAACACTAGATATATTTTTAAAAAAAATGATTTTTTTTGCATTTTCTATAATTATTTTTACAAGAATTATTTTTTAGATCATTCACCAAAAATTTTATTGTATCTATACCATGATATTCAAGAATTAAGCATAAATGAGAGCAAAAACGTTTTATTTCATTTGAAACCGCGTAAAAAAGTAGAAAAACAGTTATAAAAGGAACAAAATATAAGAGGTTTTAGTAAGGAATACTCTTTACATTAGCTCCCATGACTTCGAATATTCTGTTTGGAAGTGAATCAAACAAGGATTGGATTTCTGTTTGACAATAATTATCCCGTGAGGTATTTAATGCCACTCGAAATTCAGATATAATCTGCTTCCCACACTCATAGACCAACTTTTACGCGGATATTATATTCAAATTTGGGCTTTCGGCTGGTCATGGTATTCCCTTATTTGCAGCGAACCAATTTTTAACTCCATTGGCGGTGTGATTAAGGTTTTATCTTGTTGAGACATCCACTATTCTCCTGATTCGGAGCCATAAGGAAGAAACTCAGAATTCAGAGCATTAATGCAGTCGGTGTGCTTCAGCCTGCCATTGAGAAAGATCAAACTTGTCCTTCCTCCATAACCAACTGCTAACCAAACCGTAAAACTTTCTCCTCTCATTTGTTTAGGTGAATAATGTTGTTGTGTTTTCTTCAGAAAATGCCAGTAGTAATTGATAACAGGTCTGGAAAATCTAAGTTAAAAATTTTTTCCTCAGAAAACATCCCAGAAGTTTACTCCGTGGTCCACGACATGTGTTCCTTGGCCGAAGACCAACGATTATTAATATGTGTTCATTTTCACTTCAGATGATGGCCCCGTTCTTTGAAAGCGAATCTTTTGATGTTGTTGTATTCTGTTTGCTTGGACATAAGACTATGTCCTGCATGATTTCAAGTTTTTAACTTCTATTACTGTTTTAAACTCATGAGCAAGTATTCTTTCATCACGGGGATTTAACTTTTTAGTCCTACAAATCTTCTTTCTTATTCCATTTCTGTTTAGATTTATTTTATAAAGTTAGATGATGACGTGAAGCATGATGATGACGTGAAGCACAAGAGCGTTCCCTCCAATACCTTTACCTTCATTTTTATACGTAAAAATTTGATCCTCTTGAAAATCATTTAAAAGTATAGACATTTTGAAATTAAAGCAGCAGTGAAATGTTTAACAAAACCCATTTTCCTCAAGGAAAAAAAAATTATGTACTTGCATTTATACACGAATGTATGAACGAATGTATGCACTAACTTTTATACTCGTGCAGATTCCACAAAATAAAAAAAACCGTTGCAGGTGCCCTTCTACACTTTTTACACTCTGTAAATCCTATATTTTCGGCTTTCTAATTATAAGTAATGGAATGTAACCTCATTATATTTCCCTTTTTCATGAAAATAAAAAAAAATGTTAAACAAAACCTACATAAGAACCTATTGATTAGGACAAAAACATAAAAAAATTTACAAAAAACGATTGTCCTTCTATGAGAAGCTTTTGGAAAAGAGTTTGATTCTCGCCGTCCTAGAGGATATAGAAATGGCGTGAAGAGAGTTGCATCCAACCTACGAGAGGACGTGCCTCTTACTGGAAGGATTGTACAGTATATTGGCTCTTAGGGTTTAAGGTATTGGCTCTTAGGGTCCATTCTTAGTTTCTATCTAGTTGTCGTGGCGTGCAGTCATTTAGTTTCTTCAGCGTGCTTTCTGACAGATCGGAAGAGTTGCTTAGGTTTATATCCAAAATACCACTGGATTTCGTATAAGATAGATTAGTCAATTGATCTTCTGCTCCATTTTGATTACACAAAGGAAAATCGCCCGGGGGGCTCGTCGTAAAGAGGATGAGATGCCTTCGGCATGGTGGTTGGATCTCACCCCCCGGAAGGTACACAAATAGGTGAGGGATTGCACTCTTCCCATCGATGAATAAGGATGCAAAAATGCTTATTTTTACTGCCTACTTGCGTCCAGTACTAATTTACGCATACCCTGCATGGGGCTTTGCGGCAAAATCAAATCTAAGAATAGTGGAAATTAGCTAATGCAAAATAGTATATGGGAAACACTGATATCTAGAAGGCTTTAGCTTACCCCCTTTTAAAGAAATTATTAAAAAACTAGCGACGAACTTTAATAACAAAATGGATTCGAATGATAATGAAGCAATAATCAATTATACGAAATACAAACCTGAACCTAAAATCAAGTGACCCAGAAATGTCCTTTTTATTTAATTTTAAATTTAATCATTTATTCTTAGTTATTACAACGCACCCTCCTATCCTCCCTGACGCTTGTGTTCCTCATGTACATTTAAAATAGTAATTCAATCTACAGTCAGAACAACCCATATCCGAATACCAATTTTGAACAGCAACAAATGAACCCCGCATCCGAAGACTATCCCTCACTCCCGGGTATCACAAAAGTAGCCAATGGGATCTTGTAGTTGGTGCAGATTATCCCACCCCTGATTATTCCATTGAGTACGATAACAGTTCATGTCCTTTTAATTCCAGTCAAACATCTTACAACACCACAATGACCGGAGGTAGCTCGGCAACAGGTAGGAACTCCGTGAACCCACCATTGCTTTTCTCCCATCGATGGAGGGACGTTCTTCGTATGGAAAGGGTTGTACCGTAGCCTGCGATGGCCCTTAGAACTCATGCACAGTTTTCACCAGTGTTTCTGTTGTGGCGGTCCAGTCATTCCGTTTTATGCTTTATCCATGTGCCTTCCAGCGGTCGGAGAGTCAAAGATATGACTATGATTACACAAAGGATAAACGTTACTAATACAAATTTCAGTTAAATCACACGTGTATCGATACATCCACTCTCTACTCCCTCCCTATACATCATCTGGTTTCCAAAATATTTCGACATTGATGTAATAGCTTTCAAAAAATGACAACAAAAATTTAATGATCACTCCTCCTCCCTCTCTTGTTGAACACACTGTCTTCAATACTGCAGATTATGACTCGAATTCCCGTGGTTTCTAAAATAATAATTTGAATTTCGTAATATGAATGTAAGCTCTAATATAGGTCTAAAAACATACTGTGCCGTCAGCAACGCAACGTAGTTACATCTTATTTGGATTTAACAGGTTATTTGCTGTATTGGAATTCGAAACAGCACATAGCTTTGAACAACAGTTGATTTTTACTTTTACATAGCCTCTGAGAAATACGTATCGCTATATTCATCTTTGTCGCAATTGGCATTTTTATTCAATATCGTAGGGAAATAGTTCAATGAGTTGAAGGAATTTATTCAGAAAGTATAGAATGGTTAAAATTGAAGCATCTTAAAAGATCATGATTATTATCATTGATAGAATGATAATGTATCTGCAATCGTGCTATATATTCAGTGAGAAAAAGATTTTTATTAGATACTGTGACAGATTGTTTTCTATGGGAAGGACCTTTTTCCACTAAAAATTATGACTATGTCAAAATTTCCACGAAAAGGATGAAAAATGAACGAGAGAAGATAACCCTTTCCTTGAAAAACAAGTCTGAAAAGGACTATCAAAAAGCTATTCTCCCTATATCCTGTCCTGTCAAGGAAAAACTTTTTAGGAATGAGGTTCTTTTGAGTATACAGAATTTTCCTGCTTCATGAAATGCATTTATTCCACAGCGCAAGCCGATAGACAGAATCAACCTATAGCGGGAAAATATGTTCAAAAACAATATTGAATGAAAAAGGTGGGTTTCTGAAGTGGTTTTTTTGTGTGTTTGTGTGTGTGTGTGTATTTTATCAAGCTCATGGCCATTTAATCTTTAAACAGCCAAATGTAGATTGTGATAATAAAAGAGAGTTGAATCTTTAATCACTCGAAAAGTTTGAAAAATGGAAAAAAGTTCTTGAAAAATGGAAATATAGGGTGCTCATTAATTATTATCGGAATTTCTGTACCTCATAACTTTCGAATAAAAAATATTTCACAAAAACCGATTGGAATGAGGGTCTTCTTAGTGTACAGAATTTTCCTGCTTCATGAAATGTATTTATTTCACAGCGCAAGCCGATAGATTCGTAAATTACAACTCAAAGAATTTTACTAATGATATTAAAGTTCACAAAAAGCTTATTAAAGGCTTATATTATAGCCTGCACAATTTGCACTTTGTAGGCATTCAGCTGAAGGCTGTCATGGAGAACGATCCACATTGTCGTATGCGGCATATGTTGCTGCACAGCTGATTGTCTCGTTGATTTTCGTGGACTGCGAGTAAACGTTTCTTGGATGCGATCAACATTTTCCTGCGAAGTGCTCGGTCTTCCCAATCTCTTTCAGTTTAGAAGGCTACCAGTTTCCTGAAATTGTGTTAACCAGCTTCTGATAGAATTATCCGATGAAAGATCCTTCTGGTACTTGGTCCTGAAGTGACGTTGAGTAATTATGACTGATTTAGTTTCGGAAAACCACAATACACACATTGTTTTTTCGTGCACGGTTGCCATTTTTTTAATTTCTGACGTCATAATTACCCAGACTGCAAATATGCTAAGATTGCATTGTTGTCACGTCAAATTCTTTGAGTTGTAATTTACGAATAAGTAATCAGTTTTTGCGTAACATTTTTTATTCAAAAGTTATGAGGTGCAGAAAACCCGACAATAATCAATGAACACCTTATATGTTCTTTATTAAATATAATTATGATTAGTAAATTGAATTTCCTTTTCTCGTTCTTGGAAAAATTATAGTTTTTTAAATATACTTCTTCATATCTTTAGCAGATTCCTTATTATGATTTTTTAATAATATACATTATATCGTCAACTATGTGCCAACAATATTCGCGCTATGGATTTTGCCTTTGAAAAATACGGAAAAAGCATATTGAATAAAATCTAGGTTTGAACATATATAAATATCGTTATTTCAGAAGCAAGTTATTAAAATTGCTCTATCTTATCTGTAAAAATCTTGAACAGAAACATATTACTATGTAACTATATCATTCTTTTAAATAGGTATTGCTAACAAACTAAACATTTCTCAAATATTTTTTTCCCAAATTCATGTCCCAGTAGATATTATGCTGAAATCCAAAATACTTACACTACTCAAAAAAGTTCAGAATTTATATAAAAATTTTGCTGAAACTAATTAATAAAACAGGATGAGAAGGAACGTAAGCTTCAAAAATGATCTTTGTGGGCTTCTCATAACGATAAATATCTTAAAAGTTCCACATGAACTTTCAAACGATTTTCGTGTTTATGTAAAATGCAACTTTAATTTTTGTTGAAATTTTAATTTTGTGGCAGTTAAATTTTTTTTTATTGAAATTGTATCATTCTTTAAAAACACATGTTTTAGTAAATGATGAAACAATTGATCTGTTGATTCAAACATTCCCAAACGAAAACAACCCTACAATTTTAAAAACCCTTAAGAATATTCTTAGAATCACCGGAAGCCACTAAGCCAGTTCTTAATCATTTACCAGTTCGAAACTGGGGATATTTCATCTAAATTAGGTTTCTGTGCATTTTTGTGGTTGGTGGAGTCTCTCCAAGATAAAAAGGGGTTTGTTTACAATTGGCAGCTGCCGGGGGGCTGTATTAATAATACGCAACCAACCTTTAAGAAGCCACGCTGGTCCTTCTCATGACACAGGGAGATACCACAACACCTCGGTAGACGTTCGGTCATAAATTATTTATGAATGAGAAGCAAATCCTCCAGAAACTGAAGGCTCGAGTTTTGCTCAGAATTATGAGCCTGAATGCACACACTGCAGAAAACGGCGAGAAATTGCTTAAGCCGGGCTTTCTGTAGAACTGAACGATAGCATTTTAAAAGGAACGGCACAATTCTGAAAGAGCAGGGGAAAAAAAATATCGTTTGCTATAGCAAACATTGCGAAGTTTCATACCGACATATTTGACAAGCACTTCCCTTGCAGCCAATCAGGCGAGAGAGATGGATCTCCGTTAATTACCAGGCTTTCCGAATCTGGCATCTTTTGGTACGTTTCATTCCCTCCCTCCGCCGCTCCACCCCCTTCCTTTTCCCACCACCCTTCTCGCCCCTCTCCACCTTTCACATAAGGCACTGACGAAGCTTCTGCCCGAGGCATTCGCTACAAAAGGTTTCTCAGATCGAATTCTTCTTTTTCAATCCTAGCAAAGGAATGAAATAATAATAATAAAAAAAAGAAGAGGAGAGAGAAAATAGTAATAAAAAATAGTAAGGAAAAGAGGAATAGAGGGGTTGATGGGAGGGAGAGGTGTGCTTTTAGATGGGAACTCGGTAGGAGGTAGTATGAATTAGAGCAGATATTTTTTTTCGAAGTATAAATACTGTTTGGGAAGAGATACAGGCTTATTTTCCATTCCCAAGAAAGAAATACTGAGTTTTCACATGATATAAATAATTAGAAGCATTCTGATAAAAATCTATCGTGATATTAATAAAGCACATTTTCTACAGACAGCAAATTCTTTTTAAACATTTTTAGTGAACCAAATATTCTTTTTTAAAATTGAGATTCATCCATTAATATATTTTTAATTTTATATAATCACAGTATTGGTGTGAAACAAAATCAAATTCTAGCACTAAGAATCAAAGGAGATATTTTCGTGGGATCTTAGAGATTACTTACACTTAATGGTCCATTATAGCCATCTGTTAAAAATACATGTGTAGAGCGAATCAAAGGATTAAATATTTATTATATATGCCAAAAGAAATGAGCTTCCCCTAAGAATGTTTCGGCGGAAATTGCTATGTGCTGGGGTAGATATATAAGAAGAATTATAAATAGTTTTATAAAACACATTTATGAAGTAACGTTTGCATTAAAATACTGAAGTGTCTCTGCTTAACAGAATACTAAATATGAAAGCAATTCAAATTTATACAGCGTTTGGTGCAGAGGTTAAAATGAGGCATTCACTTAAAAAAATCTTCCATCGTATATTGAACTATTGTTCTCATTTCTACTGCTCAAAATGAACACCTGCGTTTCAGCATTAATGTAATATTAAAATTATCTTAATTTTTCAAAATATTTTTTGAAAAAATGGTATTTTAATATACTTAATCTCAAACACCATCTCCTTGAAACCGTATATAAAATTCCTATTCATGCTTTCCTACGGAAACTATTAAAAATTGATTTTGTTCAGACAGTTTTTAAGAGGTAAAGGATTCTCTCACATAAAAGGGGACATTTTTAAATCACCTTGCGCATATTGTGCGATACCTCGATCTAACCAGATGTGATACGGGAAAGTTGATGGGACCGCTGAACAGCAACCTCACCGAACACGAAGGAACAAACTATACTTGATGGCACTGGACCCTTGCAAACAATAAAGAACCCTTTTAGAAAAAAAAAAACATATTAGTATAAAAAAACAGAAAAACTTCATTTATTAAATTACTTAATTAATTAATATATATAAAGAATTAATTCGAATTCCTGGTTCAAAAAAAAAAGAAAGGGGAAAGGTTGGTTGGTGCAGGGTACTGTAATAATTGTTCATTGTATAGGGATGTAGGAGCGCAAGTGATGAGGAGAAGTTCAAACACTTGAAATAAGGGACGAAAAGAAAAAAAAAGAGAGAGAGTTTTTGGGTGCGATGAATTGAGCATGGTGTACGAATCCTTCGGCCATCTCGATCGCCTGAATTATATTGATCTGGACACATGGGAACAGTGTTGTGTAGGCGAATACATCTGAGTTGGGGAGAAAGTCACTGCTCGAATATCCTCAGTTTCTTCACGAGTGCATGAAAATCCTGTTTGGATATATTTTCAAGATCTGCACCGACTTAACAAAGTATGCATCGCTATTGGAGGACGCAATTTTGAAAAGTTTCTGCAAACATTGCACTTGTCATATGTGTCTCGTCTTTCCTTTTACTCTCATTTCCTGTATTTACACTTCCAAGTGTAACTTACGACCTCATATTCCTATACAATAAATAATTGTTATAATGTTCCGGCACCAACGCTTGAAGTTTGTACAGTGAATTCCAGATCACCATGTATTTCATTAGATAGCAGTTTGTAAAAATAAAGAGGTATTTTGGCATTTTTCGTAACCTCATAGTCATTTCTCTTTGTAGTTCTGAGCAACATTTTTATGATAGTATGATTTACAATTTTTGCTTACTTGAATACAAAATAAAGAGAAAGCACAATAATCGTTAAAAAAATTCAAACTCGAAATTTTGTTGAATTTTCCAAAATATAGATCTTTCTGAGTTGGAAAAACACTTTTTGGAAAATATGTCAAAAAAAAAAAAACGCTTAGAGATAGATGAATGAGATTTGACATACCTTTTTTACACCAAATTTGTAGATTTAAATTGAATTTTAAGCAAAATTCTGGTTATGAAAATCTATATATCCGGGTATTTGAATATATTCTTTGATAAATACAAAAGAAAGAGAGCCAGGCAGATAACACTTGGTGAACAGGTTTTACTTCTATAGTGTAGACAAGTATCAATTTTTGTGCAAATCTAACAAGGAGTTGACCGTCTGTCAATCAGATCTTTCAGAAACAAGTAAAAGCGATAACTCAAAAACATAGTGACAAATACATTAATTTTTGTATGGGATTTTGCGATTACAACTGTCATTTTGTGTCAAATGTTTGTTTCAATAGGTTAGAAAAAAACTCCCATAATTCGATTTTATGATACTATTAACCACGTACCAGCAATGAATCTCCAAAATATTCTCCAAGGATCACAAAAATATATTAATAAAAGCGCAAAATTCACGCCAAAGAGTAATATTTCCTAACTCTGATATGTCATTGCTGTACAAGACGTTCTCTGGGATAATCGGAACTCTGCATTGTCAAAGTTCTGTCAGAATAAACATATAGAAAATGAAAAGTTTAGTCAATCACAAAATTATCACATCAGGTACACTCGCTTTTCCGTTTGTTTCATCCTAGTGCCAAAGAATGGACTGGCTTGTACGCCACTGCCATAGAAGCATGTTCTAGTATAGGGTCTTTATTAAATAGTAGGCGAGAAATTTTAAGGGAGACCACTACTAATGATTCTAGACAGTTACTAGAGTTTTACTAAAACCTCGAAGGTTACATATTTTAATAATTTTTATTTACTTTTTTGGGAAGATTTCAAAAACCACAACCCAATGCCCTTTTATTTATACAGTCAAATGTCACATTTATATGTGTTGCAACTGAGCAATGTGTTGCAATCTGAGACGAGATAATAGACTTTCGAACGGCTCCCTTAACTCGCTGAGTTATAGAGATAAAGTCTTTTAAAGAATGCATTTTCAAATCTGCCACTTAAATGAATAATTCCAAAAGAAATACTTATAATTTTTTATAAGTTTTAGAAATTATTTCAAATTCAAGTTGGTAAGTCCTAACCAGTATATTTTAATAATAATATTATATTTCCTAGGTAGGAGTGTAAGACACACTCTCATATTTCAAGCAAAATATATCGAGAATTGTCTTTTTTAAATATAGCAAAAAATTTTGAATGTAAAAAAGAAACTAAAATATTAACTCTCTTAATTTTAGTTGTAAAATCAATAAATTTGAGAACAATTCTTCTCACTTTTTCTTCCATATTAGAAGTGCTTTTCCAAGGAAAGTCTAAATTCTAAGAAGTTTTCCCCTATTTTTTTATTTTTGTTCAACGAAATGAAATATCTTTAACAAATATTTTGACTTATCTCATGAAAGTTTATGAGAGCAAACATGTGTTTTGATTTCACGATTAAAGTTACAGTGACTCGACTTTTTTAGAACTCTCTATATAAATAATTGCAATCGGTCCAGGCCTACATAAGGCTTAGGTGGGATTTTCCACCTAAGGCTTATATGGCAAAATTTTCAATTTCGGTAAAATGAACGATACTATTGAGACATATAAAAAAGGGTGAAAGATTCTTAGAACGACTAGAGGGATGGAAATAACCTTAGCAACGGATTTTGTTGCAGACGATAAGAATTAATGTCAGGATAGCAATTGTATAGGTACCACCCTTCCAAAAGAAAGAAAATTGTTCTTTCTCCGCAGACTGCATTTTCTCCAGAATCATGCTTTGCTACTCTATTTTTTTCCATCTTCTTTTGGTTTTTGAACTTTTTTTTCTTTCGGCCGGTGGTCTTCAGACGAAGAATTAAGAGGGGATTAAGAGGATTTCGTTAGTATCAAAGTCTTTTTTTTTTCCTTCTTTTTATTTGGTTCTTTTTTTTCTTTGATTATTTATTTATTTTTAGGAATAAGGCTTTCTCAGTCTTGTTACGACCTTTTCAGATCAGATTTTGCCAGTCTCTAGAATTCAAGGGAAAACCGTTCTTGGATGTTTTCTTGGCATGAAGGGAATGGAAGGGGTCGAAGGTGGATGGAACAGATGAAAGGAAGAAGCGGTAAGGGCGGATGGCTAAGACGTTGCTAATTAGCCCGGGACGAAGGGAGGGAAGAGGCTATTCGAAAAATATAAGATAAATCGTATTAGAGGTTCTAGAACAAATCACTTTATGTGAAGTTTGTAGCGATGGATTATTTTTCACCCATTTTCTCTCTAGATAACTAAAATACGTTATTAACAAAAACTATTTGTAATTGGATTATAATTTATTAAATAAATACAATTTTCTTAAATGAAATGTTTTTATTGTTTATTGTTATTTGACTAAACAAGTTATCAGTAATTATCATTTCATGAAACATTTTTTGATATTAAAACCAATTTAGTTAACATTTTAATTTATATTTTAAAATAGCAA
>JAOUZG010013036.1:91328-112669 GCA_026289955.1 Argiope argentata
TCAATGTGGCGGCTGGCCTATTCATATTTTGGTGGCGTGTTAGGGGTCTAGCGAAATGTTGTGAAAATTTTTCTTCTTGAATGAGGGAATATGTTCGATGAGGCTTTTCACTATCGCGCCTGAATCATCTTCCTGTGAATAGTTTAAGATATTTATAATGGCCCCCAAATCAGTGCCGAAATGCCTTTATGGAATCCTAATGGCCGTGCAACAAATTTTGGGAATCCATTCAAACTTGTTTTTAATGCCCTCTCTTTTTTATGCCATTTTTTCGCATCATGTGGTAAATGATCATAAAAATGCGTAGTCTGAAGGAAAATTAATAAAATTAATTTTAAAAAATGCAAAAGACGACCTATGCGATATTAATTACTTTAATTGATCACTTAATTTGCTCATATTCTCTCACTAATAAAAGTGTATGCAAGAATAAATTTTGTTAATTTTTATAATAAATTTATACGTCTATAAGAAGAATAATTTTTAATATCTATAATATATTTATAAATGTATTAGAAGAAATTTTTTTATATATTTATTTTAATATATCTGTGTATATATAAAATTAATGTAAGTAAAAGTTTAAACCTATTCCCGTGTACAAATTATTTGTTTCTTTGTTTGGAAAACAGTTTTCTGACAAAGTTTTGAATTATTTTCTTTAAGAGATTTTTTATAGTCCTTATTTACAGCATACAGTCCCAGCATATTTTTTACGTGTTGAAAACAATATATTTTATAGCTATTTATGAAATTTCATAATATTTTATTGTACGATTTCCTTTTTACGCTTCTGCCAACCGCATAAAAACAAGTGTGAATGTTAAACTTTATTGTGATGCAATTTATAGCAATATTTTTCAACGCCCTGCGTTTTCTGAAGTCCATCAACTGGTCTAAAATTTGCCTTTCAATCGGTTACATGTATCCCCCGTCAACAGGTGGGCGTCTCAACTTTCTACATTGAAGGAAATCAATTACCGTTTCGAATAGTAGTACTTTCCTTCAAAATCTTCAATAAAAAAAAAAGAAATGTTTATATCTTTTGATTACAGATAATCGAAATTTCAAATATCCTTGTAAAAGGACCATCTGAACCAAGAATCAGGCAGGTCGTCGCATATCCCCCCATTTCAAAATCATTAAAAAATCGAGTTTCTAATTTTCCTTAAAACAGTCCTAGACGATTTTTTTCATCCATTATGTGATATAAATTGTAATAAAAAGACTGAGAACTTCTATGTTAATAAAAAATGGTCTATTTAAATCAGTCTATTAATATAACTTTTGATATAAAGAGTAAAATTGAGTAATCCATCTTGAACGATAATTATTGAAATAATAATGGTATGCAGCAATAAAAAATAATATCTGGTCGAAACGTATTTATTTAACAATTATTTTCTGAAAGAAAAAGTCGGCCAAGAAAACTGTTTGTATACAAGGCTGCGGCATAGAAAATTTGCCGTCGTCTTAGCATTGTGATATACTTTGAATACATTTTGAGGCTTCTCTAGATACTGAGAGATGGTATCTAGAGGATTATAACCTCTGTAACTATGTAATAATCATCTTAAAATTGCGATTTACCGCCAGTGCGCAAAAACCTCCATTATATGGGGCATGCCGCAAATACATTCAACGAGCATAAAATGCTGAGCAAGCTTCTTACATTATTGTCCAGTCGTCTTTTTATTAAACAATATTATTACAGGGGAGCATCGATGAAATTAGGATGGGAAACTATTGGTATGAGGGTTGGTCTCGGCACCTTGTTGTTACAAAAATGGTGGGGTACGAGGGGTCGTTCTTTATATACCAGGTTGTTCCGTGACTGTGTCTGTCTGGGTGATGATTCTCTGGGCTTAGTTCACACTTAGTGAATTAGTTCACACTTTTGCTGTCGTCATATCCGGTCATACAGATTTATCAGACGAAAAGGTATTTATGGTTATATTGAACCACATCATGAAGATGTTGTAAAACAGATATTCCATTTTTGTCTTTCAGCACATATAATTGTTGGTGGAGAAAACTGATCATTGAAAAGTTGCTATGAAAGAAATTTGAGCGTCTTTATACTTATTTCTTGTGTTCGAATTTAAATTCGCTCCATGTGATTGCATTTGTGTGAAAATTGTTTATTTAAATGTGTTTTATTATATTTAAAGATTGCCTCATCAATTGTTAAGCATCTTACATGCAAAAATTATTATACTGGGAGGTACGATGCAAGGCAAATTAACGCATACACTCTAACATCCGTAAAAACGGAAGAGTTATCAAGAAATTCACTATTGAGATTTTTCTCGAATCTTATTCGTCTTAACTTCCCGGCTTACTTACAGTCAGGCGCAATTCGCAAGAAAACGTAAATGACTCTCAATTCTTTGTGCATGAAAGAGTCGCGGAAAACGCCTGATTGATATTCAAACACGGTGGATTTCATTTCTAATTTATATATTTTGGTTAATTGAATGATTAATTTCGGCGTCGAAATTCACCAACCACCCCGTCGGTGTTTTGGAAGATATTTTATCTTTCTCCCCATGTGATCGGCGTAGTTCTTAGCCTCGTGGAAATCTTGTTAGGAAAGAGTCGAGACAAATTGCCCGCCATCCATCAATGTCCAACGCCCTTAGGTAGAATAATAATTTGGATTTTGTATGCATAAATCGAGAAGAAAAGAACGGGAGAAAGATTTCCACACCATGCCTGAACAAGTAGCTGAGGCAAATTGAGACTGTCATGGCGGTGAGGGGAAGGGACCCTCTTCTGGAATCCTGCGTGCAACCGATTAAAATTTCCAGCCCTATAATGACGATGTTTTGAACAGAAAAAGACGAATAACAAAACCACTTTGATGCAAGCTGGTGGTATAATTTCTATCTTAAGATCCCAGAACGAAAGTCTTTGGAGATAAAGAGGGGGAGGAGAGAAGGTATGGAAAGCTTCCTACAGGTGCGTAGAAAAATAAAGATTCAAATGTACGTGTCAAGTGGTTGTGATGTAATTAAGTGTTACGATTTTTAAAAAAATAGTTGTAATTATGGAATAGTTTTCAAACATTTCTATGATCTGACAGAGACAGTGTATTGGTCGAAGAGTATTTATCTCACTTGAAAATGGTTATAAATCGACAGTCCCCCTGTAACAGTCAATCTCCGTTTAAAGCTAGTGTTATTAAAAAGGATAAGTAAATACATATTAATTAATACAGTCTTTGTGCCGTTGGCGTGATAATAATAGTAGAGCGTCAGCCCAGATAAGCCATACATATATTTATATATAACAGTACCCGCACAGTAGTAATATAGCAGTACATGCACAGCGTTGGCCACGGCATAACGTGCGGGAAAAATTAGCTTTCAACTTCAAGTCCAGCGTCCAACCATATGACATGGGCATTTCAAGCAACATCAAACAAGCATGAAAATATATTTAGCAATCATCAAAAATAAACTCGAAACAATTTTTTTCTAGCACACATTCAAAAAATTTTAGACTGAAAAAGTAAAAATAAAATATGTTCATAGACAAAACCATTCGATAAAAATATGAATAGAAAAGCTGTTTTAAAATTAATATATATATATAAATAAGTCGTTGTATCAACTGTTCCACCATTATTATTCATGAACTCTGCCGAATCTGATATGAAAATAAAATTCATCTTGCTCCATTTTATTTCTTTGTAAACAATATTAGCCGTTTTTCCTTCTGGTGAAACAGTAAAATTGGATATAACTCTAGAAAGTGCCACATAAAGTTGCCCATGAGTAAAAACATTCTTCGCTTAAGTCCATTACCAGCAGCGGGAAACGTTTATCATTCGGATTTATTTATTATCATAGCGACTTCAATATACTTTAACCTTCCACAATAAATAACTTACCAAATGGTACAAATATCTCCGATATCAGTTAATTTTTTTGGGTATAATGAGTTTTGAATTGCTGTTTAAAATCCAACGTAAACAAAGAAATGTATCGTTTATGTATACCACAGCTCTTGCAATCTGCGCAGGTGCAGTTTAAAGTTTTCTCATATGTGCGGATAAATGCAGACCAAATACACTACTGTTTTAAGCATGCGCGTAATAGCAATATAATTAAAATCAAAATTATAAAATTCTTTTTTCTATTTTGATATGATAATATACTAAAACCTTCCCCAGCAGTAACTGTATAGATTGTAATTAATTGATAGAATATAAAACGGAATTAATGTAATTATCCTAAACCACATGTTATTTGAAATTATAATATGCTCCCCCCCCAAATTAAATGATTCTCCCAATAAAACTTAAGCGAAGGTATTGAGATATGTAGTTAATAGTTCTCTGTAAATCTTGGCTGTAATGATGTGTCGCCAATTCTAATGACATTGCCTGGGCCAGAGAAAACCCGAATTGCGAAAGCTGTAATTCTCTTTTGCTGGAAAATAACCAACGGTAGTGGTCACCCTAAATATTCTCCAATGCATTTTAATACGGGCGTTATTCTATTGATGCACGCAGCTGGCGTACAATAATTGCGAAATAAAAATTTTAGCGTGAATTTAGCATTTTAACTGAATCTACTGAGTTATCCCTGGCCAGTGTTTTGGTCATTAATCCCTGGAACGCATTAATAGTATCCAAAAGTCGAATTTGGGTTTTTTTCTCAACCGACTGAAATGTGGCACATAACTTCTATTATAGTCTCAAAATCACAAACTAAATTCGATATATTTAAGACATTCCATTTTTCAATTACTGCGTTTAAAAACTTCTGAATGTACAGACCGAGAAATGTTTTAATCACAGTTAGATAGGGTCCGAAATTTGATAGCTGTCTATACCATAGAGGTTAAATATGTATTCCGAATTTCATCAATCTAATTCTATTCGTTTTGTAGTTATCGTGTAAACGTATATTTGGGTAGCAAAAATGACAGATTATCTTTGAATGGTTCTTGCGCAAATTTGATATCCAATAAAAGTATAAAGACCGTATGCCAAATTTCATCCGTCTAGCTCAAAGCATTTTTGAGAAATCTTTGTCGATGACAGTCATTTTCAAAAAATGTGTTTTAAGAACACAAAGAGGTATGAAGTGTTGCAATTTATCAAAATCTCAAGTTTGATTTTTTTTGACGATTGCAATATTTTCTCCATATTTCTTAAACGAGAGAGTAAAAATGATTGAATTCATAAAAAGAAGAACCGCTCCGAAGTGTTCATTGCCGAAAAGAGCTCGGTTCTTAATACGGTTAAATTAAACAATAAAAAAAAATATTATTGCTTCGTCGTTGGCGAAATGCTGTGCACAAAGCATTGGAGCTGAAGAACTGTAAAGGTTTTATGCGTCAACATATGACTTATGTATCAATTAAAATTATACCGTTTTCTCATAATTCCATTTTGAACTCTTGTTGTTTAATACATATAACAATGCCTGAACGCTGGAATCTTCTAAGTTTCTTACAAAAGTTAGCTTTAGATATTAGCGGTAGTATGTAGTTTATTATCAAAGAATCAGAACGATAATATTTCTAATTTATCGTACGTGAAGTACAGAACAAGTACAACAATCATTAAAAATTCGTCCAATCGAGATTTTGACCCGTCTCCATATCTATTTCTCTGAATATGAAAAACATACGTTTGCCATTGTTTCGATCTGTCTGTGATTAATCACAAACACGTTGAGTTTGAGAGTGAAAATAAGCATATAAATTTATGACTTTATCTGTAGATTTCTGTCAAGAAGAAATCCATCTGAGATAAATCCATTCTAGTGATGACTAAATGCATATCTGCCTGCCTGACTATTTTAGTATAAGTGAATTTTATAGAGGAAAAATGCAAAGAGTTAGTATATAAAATTTGGTATACAGGCTAAGCACTTTAATTATAGATACTTAATCCGATTTTGATGAAATCGCTCAAACACCTGGCTGTATAAAGGTCTATATTTATTTATGCATGTAAACTTAATAATTATAATTTAATTACTAGTATACTGAATTTGGCATGTGATTTTAAGACTACAAGTGTAATTTTATTCAAACATTTTGTGTCAGTCAGTTTTACCACGAGTCTAAAACAAAAATTTAACTTTCGGTCTCTATTTACTGTATGACAAGGAATAACCATCAAAAAAGTTCGCAAAGAGTCAGCTTAATAAATCAATGCCAAAGTTTAAATCTCTGGCTGCGTAATTCTTTAAATATATGCGTTTAGATGCGGTTTGGAAATAAGTTCAAATATTTTTCAAACAAAGTGAACTGATGCTATGCGTTTCACGATAGTAATACGATGCAACAAAAACCTGGTAAAAATAGTCATTCAAAATTGTGAAAACGCAGGAAGCAAGAGAGAATGGACTCATAGGGGACTGGTGAGTTAGTATTTCGGATAACAGTTGTGCGCCAATGCCACGAGAGGCAACCTCTGTCTTACCAGCAGCCCACAAATTTTTTGAAGGTGGATACGACAGTATGGGGAAATTTTAAGGGGACCACTAATGCCAATATAAATATAATCAATCAACTACTTCCCTGGTAGAAAGAAAAGAATCTTTTAAAACATTAACTTTTCCTCTTCTAACTGAAAAAAGATCTGATTAGCGCTTGTAACATGATTTGTCTCATTTCACACGAAGAATATTAATTGATTAACTTGAAAACGAGAATACATTTAATTCATTTCCCATTTCAAAAAGTCCACTTCAGATATTAATATAAGTTATTCTTGATAATATTAGCTCAATTCGATGCATTTTATAATTGGCTCAAATAGCATTTGTTCTTATCGAGTTAAACATTTATGCAACAAGGAATGCAAAATAGTCAGTCATGATGGTTTTCAAAAATATAAATGACGCATTATTTTTCCATCACCAAAAATTTTATTGTTTCAGAAATATCTCTTAAGACCTTGCATTTGAAACAACAACACTTAAGATATTTTAAATGAATTATTTTTCACCACATTAACTTATAAAAACTTAATGTTTCCGCGGACAATGTGTTCACTTTGCTTAATTATCTACATAAAAAACATGGTTTCAAAATCTTTTAATCTCATTAAGTAATTTGTTTTTGCTAATATCCTGAAAACAGAAAATAAAAAGAATATTTTTACAGAATAAAACAAAGAATTAATTTTAAGACTTTTAAAAGTTCAATATGAGACAGAAAAACTTTTAAAACTATAAATCAATTTTAAATATTCTCATTGGATATTTTTCACTAATTTCACAATAAAACTTTCAAATAATATGCAAACTTTCTTGATTCAAAAAGTTTAAATTTTGAAAGATTTTCAATGATAAGAAATAAGATATTTTGAAATTTATTTTGGAATCATTTTTTCGAGACTAAGTCCCTATCTTTTAGCTGATATTAATTATTACCAATAAGGTCGTTAGAACCAAAACTCAAGAATTACGTTTTGCATTTACCCTTTCTGTCTTTAACCTCTCCGCAAAAAAATCAGGACGAAGAGAAGACATTGAAATCACTGAAAAAATCTGGCAATGTTTTTAAAAACAGCCTATTTTTACAAATGTATCAGTCTTTTAACACGACCTCCGATAAGAGAAGAGAAAGACTGCATGAAATTCATCTTTTAATATTTTTTAATGTTATGAAATCATGAAAGAATGTAATCAAAATATTTCTGGGGTACAAAAGGGAATTATTTCAGTAATTTGAAATAATAAAAGCATGCAATTATAATAATTCTGAGGTACAATATGCTGTTAGCTCTAAATAAAAATAAATGTCTATTCATATTATTTGGGATAAAAGTCATCATTTGGGAGACCTATCTCGTCTCAGGGAAGTAAAAATATACTATTTTAAAATCAGGTAATCTTGTTTATTCAATAAATAAATAAAATAGAAATAAAGGAACAAATAGACTGAAAAAATACAAGAAACAAAAATAAAATCGTGTGCATCTCATGTGTTATCACCGGGAATAAAAGGATAGCTCAAGAACCTTTTGCATTTTGCTATAAAATTATTGATTTTGCAAAAATGCATGCTTTATTTTTTCTTCGGGTCAGTTAGGAGCATGCTATATTATTTGCATCTATTATTAATCATTTACAGTTGCGACATAGATATATGGAGCTATACTTTTCAGTCCCATTTCTTTAGTGGTGTTTATTTTCAGGAGGTTGTCAAAAAAAAAAAAAGAGTAACTATTGAATCAATACATCACAAAACGACAGCTGCTCCAAGGGAGGTGAATAGGGGAGAGGAACCTCTTATGGTATATAAAATTAAGAAAAAAGTGTTTTTTTTAATCCGACGAAATGTGATGTTTTACTTTTCTTTATTAATAGTGAATTTATAAGTTGCTGTAAAAACCGGTACTCTAATCTAAAAATGGAGAAAGGAAAGGATCTTTAGAATGATAATAAAGATTTACATTCGATATCGAACGTGAAATAATACATTAAGGAATGAATAATCTCAGAGTTTGGAATGGAACAATTTCCGAAAGGTTCCCATCAAAAATACTTCGGTACTTGCAGATGTCTCAGATACATATTTTAACTTATATAGTGTAAGGTATTCTTGCCAACTTCAATAAACACGATTTTCTCTATTTTGTGGCAGATATTTGTTAAAAAAAAGTTGACAAAAGTTGCTGAAGTTAGTTAAAAGCTTAAATCTAAAAGTTATTGAAGTAAAAATAAATATAGATAAGATGTAACAAGATAATTTTTATTAATTGAATCACGCAACATTTAATTTCATTATAATTTTGATACAATAATTTAATGTTGGTATCGAAATGTAAATGCTATTTTCACATGTGATTTTAAATAAAATAAATCTAAAACATCATTAAAAAACTATGATTTCTAGTGTTTTTTTTAATAAAAGGTTGTTTGACTGTCCCTCCGAATAATAATAAAAAAAAGATATTTTTTTCGGCTTTGGAGATATTTTTGACGATTATCGTGAATAAATAGCAGAAAAAGCAGGACTGTTTAAAATTATTGTTCCTTCGCATCGTATGAATTATACAGGATATTTACTTAAGACTTGAGTTCCCATTACTTCATAACAACTGAAACTATTTTTAAGCACGAAGTCATGTTACAGTAAAGTGCATATACTTAAAGCAATGGGAAGATCTACAGCGCCATCTATCGATAGAATTTGAAACGACATTTTTATCTTGAAAATAGAATGAAATGTAGTGGGTGAAAGGGGGATCATTTTCAGAATCGAAGAACATTATAAACTCTTCCACATTATTATTTTCTCAGCTTCCTAAAAGTAATACGAAATAATCCATTGTTCGCATTATCATTCAAAGTAGAAAGTGCTAAATATGCATCTGTTTGGGAGTTCAAAATTCAGCCATTACAAATATCTGGAAGAATGGTGTCTTTATAAATCATTATGCTCCTTCAGCTCTCTGGATTGAAAATATGAAATAAAATATTGGCTTTGCCACCTATTTCAATTTAAAGTTGTTGAAATCTCCGCACCAAACAATTATAGGGTCACAGTATTTGGTATCGAACTTCAACAATATATGAAGATTTTCTTTATTACCATTTTTCTTTTATACGCGTGCAGCTAACTGTACACGCCGATTTCCAAAAAGCATCCCTGGCTATCCATAGCCGTATCTCTACAGATTGTTTCCAAGGCAGGTTCTTCGGGCTTCTAAGCAAGTCACGCATCAACTTAGTTCTCCTGCCTTCAGGATAGTTGCCCCTCTGGCTGAGCATTTTATTAGTCGGAGAGCTCGGAACACGGCGTTTTCAGAGGCTCATTTCTGTTTTCGGATTCAAAGCCTTGGAAATCCTTATGAAATAAATGCACATTTTATAAACTGTCTTAGTAGCATTAAACCTTTGCACTCCAATGGTGCCTCTGACTCACTATTCAAGATTGTGCATCATTTGGACGTTTTATTTAGTAATTTTTCAAATTTAATAGTTAAAAACGCCTATATAATGGTTAATATCGGTAGGTTAATTTTTCAAAGAAATTCGATTTAAAAGAATCATGTGTATTTATTTTTCATAGCAATAAACAAATCTTTGTATTAGGTGAATAATTTTGCATCGAATTATTTTTCGGTGTGCAAAGGGTTAATTGTAAATATTGCGTCTTTCGAAGCAAATAGATGATTTACTAAAACATTGAGAAGTTTTCAAAAATCTAGTGTCGTTTCAAATCTCGAATCACTAACTTTCCTTTTTTCTTATAGATACTGTTGCAAAGAATGTCATGACGATCTATTTACTTGCTTCAATATTCCTAAGCATTTTTAGGGCTGTAGCTACCCTCATTTTAAATCAAAGTTTGGCTCGAATTAGACAGTACCTTCCATACGTCATTAATCCAAATTAACTAATGACCCTCATAAAGATTCTCTAAAAGTATTCGAGATTTCTTTTTTCGCTGTTGTTCATCCTGGTACTCTTTTGATTTGGTATTTTTTGTCAAGTATTTCGAAGATTATCATTCAATTTCTATGCACAGTTCAAGTCTCAAAAATATCTTTACAACGCCTCTGTTTGATCACCGCTTTTGCTTTTTAGTGAATAGCAAAGGATTTTTAAGTAAAGCCATCAGCTAAAAAAAGGAATTTTACATTATTTAAATTTTTTTGCTTGTTATTAATTAGCACAACATTAAAACAATAAAATTATTGATATAATCATTTTCAACTTGTGCTTTTAGTGTTAATATCAATACAAGTGACAAAATAAATAAATAAATAATAAAAAATGTAAAATTTAATCCCGCGTTATTGCAGGAAATTGAATGACCGGTATTAATGAGCCTCAATACGATCGTTTACAATTTGCTTCAGCTATAAAATTCTTTCTTTCAGAAAAGTAAATTAAATATCAAAATTTGAGCCACGAGAAAGCAAGATAAGCTTATTAATGAGCATATTAATGATTGTTACTAAAGCTACCAGATTCAACTATTTTAAAATTAAAAATCCCATAACTTTAAAAGGACTTGATCTTATTAAATTAAGAAAAATATACCAATATTATTATTTTTTTCAAATTCTGAAAAAACTCTTTTAATGTCTTGTTATCAAATTCTTTTTTTTTCTTTTCTAAAGATTGAAGGCAACAATGGAATTAATTCATTAACAAATAGTAGGCAAGCTATTTTGAAACTGACCTCGCAAATTCGAACTGCGGTCAGGTGAACATCTGAGCTGACACCCCTCTCCAAACTTCCACTTCAGTGAGAGAATGTTTCGCCCTGACGGATTTAATGTGCACCAGACTCGCTTTCACGGCGTTTCTCCGGTGAAATCGGGTCTCGAACCTGAAACACTCCGATTCCGAAGCTGAGACCTCACCATCAGCCTCCTCGACCCTTTTTGATATGAAATGTGACCACAAATTGGAAACAAGTCTCCCAGATCACCCTAGAGCCCCATCGAAGATAATTCGACAGAAATGAAACCCAAGACTCTAATATTACTAAACAATCATGAATGATCTTCTCAACATTTCCTCACATACTCTCTAGTAGCGGCGTTATCCAAGAAATGCCTGGCATGCATTGGCGTATAATAGCTACGAAAAATTAATATTTGGAGTGAGTTTATTACTTTTACTAAATCTGTCATGAGATTCCTGGCGAGTTTTTCAATTAATCCTCTGCCATACACCAAATATTATACGAAAATTAATTTGGTGTTTTAAACTCTTTTTTCCGAAATTATTGAGACAAATTTGATACAGAGGTACAATATAGTCATGAAATCATATATTTAGTTCGTTAAGTTAGCATTTCTTTTCAGTTATTGTGTTTACGTTTCAAAAAGTACAGATTGACCGTCGGCAAACGCCTGTAAGATTTGACTCAAAATTTGTATATGTGTTATATTATAGATACTTGTACATGTAACTGCATTATGGATATGGCATTGAATAACCAAAGCCATTATATGAGTATTGGAATTTATCTTTCTAGATCTCTTCGTTCTGTAGTTATCGCATTGCATTCGAAAAACCGGACTTATTCTGAGACCTTATTTTAAGACCGTACACCAAAGAGACTCATCTTCGAAATGGAAAACCTGAAAATGGTAGAGAATCCTGAATGGATAAAAAGACTTTTGGTTACCTTGTCTCAGATCACAGCAACTGTCTGTTTCTGTAATCATGAGAGTTATCAATAAGTAATTTACATTCAAGGAACAAAAACACGCAATGCAATTTTTGAGTAAAAATGTACACAGTAATAAAAAATGAAATGAATCAATTCGGACTAAATATGAAACTGAACTGAAAATATCACCAGTTTATTACATTTCGATATAGCGTCCTCTCACGCTGAAGCATTTATCCCAGCGCTGGATCAGTTTGAAAATTCCGGAGTCAGAGAACACCGGTGGCCCGTTTTGAGCAAAATCTCAAATACTCGGTTAAGATTTGGAGCACTCACCACACACTTTGGCACCCTCATATTTTCATTTGTTTTGACAAATTAAGAGTTTTATCATCAGTAAAAGGTTTGTCTTTGAAAACTATTTCGCATGGGTCAACGATGTTTTATGAGGCCAGGAATTTTAAACGAATCAATTGTAATAGAAGCATAATTGGCAAGCGTCCCAAATATTATAAATGGGCAATGCTTTCAGGTTCATTCCAAACTAACAGGCATCTCAATATATTATTATTTTTTACAAAATTACGAACGTTAATTATTAGTATTCCCTTGTAAACTTTATATGAGATAACGAATTGTGAATACAAAACAGCAGACACTTAAAATGCGAAATTTGATCCATCAGAAATGATGCCTTTTTTTTTTACTTGAATGAACCCTCTCCTGTGTCATTGCTAATTCAACTAGCTACGATTGCCAGTTTTTTTGTAGAGTGTTTCTTTTTTGGATGTGTGTTTTCCTTCTTTCTCTGTACTTCATAATTGATAAAATTGAGAAAGAAAAAATTTAGTCTCATTAAAATGCCCAATCTCATTTTATCATCCCTAAGGATTATGGGATTTGATATTTCAGTACTTATGGCAATCGTTAGTTATTTCTGTAGCCTTATTATTTGCATTTACCAATTTGTATGAATCATGTTTGACTATGATGAAATTAATAACCGATGAAGAATGAATTTAAAGGCTTTTTACTTATTGCTCTCTTTTGTTTCTTTTCGAAAATTTTTATTTTATTTATTTTGCCATGTCTTTCAGTGTCTGAAATCACTCTATACTCTTTTGGCTATTGATTTTGTCTCTTTAATGTTTCGAATATGAAGGCTTTGGTTCGGACATTTAGCATTTAAATTAATACTTATGAAAAGGAGTTTAAACTACTTTTGTTAACATGTTTGCTAGCTCGAATTAAACTCATGATTCCCGTTTTCTCATTAATTATACGATCTTGTTTCAACTAGCTTAACTATAAAGATTTAATTAGATACAATGTACGAATCACTAACGTAAATCAAATGGATTCATTAGCAATAAAGATGCCGTTTGATATAATATGCTATAGATAGAAAATAACAGATTCATTCTGACAACTTTATAACTTAACAAAGAATGGGCACGAAATTCACATTTGCTGTTCAGTGTCTAAAAAGTTAATACAAGCACGTCCTTTGACCATTACACCACACTTTTTGTTCGACCATTACATTTTAACTGATAACTACTTCCCCTAAATTCTTTTTTTCTCTACCTATTGCTCAATAACGCCATTCTGCCCGGAATCCTCTCATTATATCCTGCGGAATCCTGCCCTGTGTGTGAAATTCGGCCCTAAATCCCTCCCTTCCAGGAACGAGGAAAATTCCTGTGACAGATTTCCGGCTTCACTATATTTTGGACCTGAGGCACGCTTCTCCCCAAATATCTAATAGCGGGAGGGTAGCAGAGGAAGACATGTGACACTGCGCTTATTACGACCGCTGGTGAAGCTGGGGCAATTGTCCTGCGCCGGGGCTTTTAAAAGGCAGGCCAGCAGGGGCTCCCGCCGTAGGGAATCGACGACGGCCGGTTGTTAGAGAGAGAGAGAGAGAGAACGAGAGAGAGAGAGGAGGGCTGTGGCCGCATTAGCGACTACGCCACCACAACGACGTGAGGGGAATGCCACCCTTTCATTTCGCCCTCTCTCTCTCTCTAAGAATTTCCTGGTGTGGGCGTTCTGTATTCAGCCAGCGGGCTCATCAGAGAGAGGCAGAGGGGGCAGCAGCGAAACAGTGCAACCCCTCCCCCACCATCCAGTGGAGACTATCTCTTCCAGCTGTTCCTAGGAATCGATCGCCCACCACCACTAACCCCTTCTGCACACGCTAATTTACGGTTGGGCTCTGGTGTCATGCACGGCGGGACCCATCTGCCTTGCCTCATATTCCTTCTCTCCATCTCCTCTCTCTCTCTCTTTCTCTCTCTCTCTAGCCTCACCTCTGAATAATTACTATCATTACTGAGCCCCCTCAAAATTTCGGGACGGAAGCCCGCCTATTAAAACCCTCAGCCCCTACGTGTTCGCCAATATAAGATGGATTCTTTGAACCCTTCATAAATATGCAACTTTTCTGTGGGAAAAGGTGGGACCTCTCTTTTCTTCCCTCTATGGATTTATAGATTGCGCATACATTTTCAAGAGGAAAAGAAGGGCGGCGGTGAAGGTGGTTTAAAAGAGGGGCCGAGAGGGGTTCTTATAAAGGAAAACATGGTCGGGCGGTTTTATTGAAGAGTGGATTCTTTGGCACGGGAACCATCGGCTAATTGGAGGTCGAAGGAATTTTAAAATTGAACGTGTTAAGGAAGAAAGAAAACTCATTGTTCTTAAAGGATTTTTTTTATTTACCACAATTTTTTTATTAATGTTTCTTGCTGAATCTGGGTCAATCTATTGAATACTATGCATTCCCCTGGTGCCCTATTAGGCGGTGCAAATAAAGTAGAATTTCAGAAGCAAAAAAGCGATGTAGTAAATGGAATAGATGGGGAAACTAAGCCAACGGCAACACTTATTCTATCTTTTAACATTTAATATTTTTCTTGCCTACAGTAAATTAAAGAATATTTTGATGGAGATCCCCGTTTTTTGTATTTGGATTCTAATTGAAAATACCAGGTGATAGTCAAAAACCTGCAGCGTTACATATTTTTTATAACTATCCAATTTTAAGGAAAATAGAATTAAGAATTAAGTTTTTTTACTCGTTAATCAAATATTTAAATACATTTACTGGCCTTATTCGTTGAAATTTTGGCCTAGATTTAGTTTGATTATCTGATTCATTTAAGTTTGTCACTTTTATTGATCTAAAATAGATTATCAGTATCATCATAAATAATTTAGCACCTACATTTTAAAATATCAGACTTCTTGTCCTAAGTATTATATATAAATTTCACGGATCCTAAATTCCAAGCATGATTTTATAAACATCCAAAAGCTTAAAATACTTGATTAAACATTTAAGTAAATTCGAAGACCATGATTTTTAATATAGTATAGGTATGAGTGATAAAACTAAAATAATTTCAATAAAAGATATTTTCAAGAAATATGGCTATTACCGTACAAGCTACATCGTGTGCATTGGATGATCATATTCCGAATTTTGTTATGACTGTAATTTTGTTTTTAATTCAAGTTGATATTAATAAAGGCACATCCATTTTTCATTTTTTATTAAATTAAGATAGAATTAAGTGTCTGAAACCAAAAATACGTTTGGCCTGATTTTTCTTAAAACATTTTCACAATCTAACACAAGATAAGGAAGCTGATTAAGTGAACGAAAAAAAAAATATATGAATTCCTAGGCACAGATTTTAGGAAATTCAACATAACTATATAAGAACTTTCCAAGTAACAACATTAGAAGTCTTATGATTAGTAGCATGACATACACAACGACAAATAGAGATTACCAACAGATCTTAGGAAACCTTAAATTTTTAGAATACTTGTTTCTAAATTTAAATGCAATATTCATGAGAATAGCACAATTGTTTTAAACAGGGTACCATTAAAACTGTATCATGCAATTATTTAGAGTATCCTTTCCTTTTATTTAATTCTCAGAATATTTTTACTTAAGTTGCTGAATTTTTTACTTAATAGACTCATCCTGTAACACACTTTGCTTGCTTTCGGGATTTTATTCCCATAATAAAAATTATTTAAGGCTTCCTCTGCTTTTAAAAATTGTAAGAAATCTTTTGGAACACTGAGTGGGAATGCAGGTGTCGTTAAGATTTCAGTTTCTTATTTAATTGAAAAAATAACAACACTCAACTTTCTTTGTGCGAGCTGATAATAGGAATTGAAAAAAATCACTTGCAATATGATATTGCATTAACTGAATTTTACTGCGCCTATAGCAGATGAGTGTTTGAGAGAAGAACAATTACGATATTTTATCTGTACAACTGTGACGATGAATATAATTACACAAACTCTCACTCAACAAAAGTTAACAAACTAGCAAATTAAGATTTATATTTAATTTGAATATTTTGTTTCGATTTCCCATTTATCAGTTTAATATAATGCGCGAACTTTTCGTCAATGCACGAGTTTGTTTCTCATAGTTTTGAAAATTCTGCTCTAGAAGCATCATTTGCAAAGATTTCATAGAACGCAGTGACAAAAATATGAGTATATCTGAGAATTATTACTGACCACTCCGATCCACTCGAAGGCAAATGGGAAAATCTGAGCACCGTCAATGCAGCATTGGCGGAAACTGAGGTTTAATCCTAAAAGCAGAAACCGTTTAAGTTACAAACTCTTCCCATAGGAGGCACATCCCTTCATCGGTAGATACCCCATATTATTTCTGTACCCATTAGGGCGATGAAAACTACCCCCCCCCCCACTTCTGGAAGTTCTTAGCTCTCATATTGGAGGTGTTCTTCACGTGGGGGGGGGTGTACATATAAGCGGGCGAAGGCTTGTAAGAGATCCCAAAATCAATTACGATGAAAAGTTTTACTATTAAGGGGAATGGCAATCATAGTGTATAAAAAATAACTGTTGAAATTTCAATAAAAAAGATTTTTTTCTTCGATTTAGTGATTTAAAAAACCATATTGACTTTGACATATAAGAATTATCGTTGAGAGATATGCAGTTTGGCTCCATTCAACTTATAAATAGCGTAAATGTCAATTACATGATAGTAAAGGTAGTGACAAGAAATAATTTCGAATCAAAAGAAAAATACAAAGGTTCATTCGGTTGTTGCGGGGGGGGGGGGGAAATCGAACCTTCAAAATCACTGGTGAGAAAGCATTGTTTCCAATACTGTCGTAAGTTTTAAGAAGACATTTAACAATTTTTACGAGTATCGCGAGTTGTGCCAGAAGTTTGTCAAAAAAGTATTATTTATTTAAAAAAATCATTAGATGATGAAAATTTGTGATTAAAGATGTTTCGTTACATTATACATTAAATATAAATTTATCTATGATAGAATTTAATAAAACTATCATAAAAAATTAAGAAAACTTATCTCATAATATCGTGTTTTATATATCAAATAAAATTGACTTTCCTTAAGATTATAATTTATTATGATGTTCTATACAATTCTTAAATTATAAAGTTGAATGTTACAAGTATATACTGAGTATATGGATATCATGCAGAATAAAGCATTTGAGATGTCATTGGATTTGAACTTATCAGGATTTTTTTCTTAAAAGGGTCACGAATTTAAAGAAGACAATTTTTGTCTACTTTAAATTCGCGGGCCGAAGAAATTTGACAGAATTGATAGAAGAAATTTTGGCCAATCTTATTTGCTTAATAAAGATAAATTGAAAATATTCGGATGCCAATTTTAGTAGTTACAAGTAGTTTGTATAAATATTCTCCAAAATATTTTTACGACTGCTTACAAATAATTGAGACGTCAGAGTTACAAGCAAACACTGTTCGTTTTAGTATTCTGAGACGGCCACTTTTCGGCGGTTCTATCTCATTAAGGGGTGGCACACGGAAGGATGTGCGCCATGTCCGGAATTTAGTTTATTTTTAAATGTAAACATCTCCACCTTTCCTCTTTCTTCTCACCCCGAATGTCGAATTCATTCCATTCTAACGCATGGACAAAAATGTGGAAGGGGAATTAGAATCCGATAGCAAATGAAAATTTGGAACTTTTTCCAGTGCATTCTTTGAATGCAAAAGTTTAAAAATTTGCAACTAACTATTAGGTAGCTTTATAGTTGTTCGCTCCATCTGCACTGATAGGTGCCCAGAGGCGCTCAATGGTTTAGAAATGCAGATTTATATTATATGTCGTGTGTTTATAGTAATACTAAATTTGTTGCCTCTATTGCATTTAATATTTGGGGCCTAAGATGGTTTTAAAAATATTTTTTTTTTATATAAATATAAATTTGATTACAAAATTTTTGATAAATGTATGTCTTTTATAGATCTCTCTGAATTCAAACTTGTTCTGTTTTTGCTCATTCCCAAATCCACCCGATAATTCAGCATTTCTAAAGATTATAAACACATTCATAAGGTTAGATGTACTGAGTGACCATCTATTCGTAGGTGAAAGAACAATACAATTCAAACATGAAAAAAATTGGAACTTCTAAATTTAATCACATCATTCTTACAACTAAATTTTTTATTAGTATTCAATATGAACCAAATTTGTCGATTTGAAAATAATCACTTCCGAATTTTCATCGGTTTTTCTTAGTGTGATATTAAAGCAAGTTAAGTAGCAGCAGAGTGAAAGGTACTATTGTAGAGAATTGGCTATCGGCTGAAACCTTCCAGTAGCCTCTGGAAGTAACTATATTAAGAAAAAAATTTTCATTTTTAATTCAACTTTAGGGAAACATTTTTAGCTGAAGGAAAATTTCCAGGCATTTTTTAAACTAGCAAATATAATTAAGAGAAATGCAGTAATCTCATGTTTAGTTAATTATACATTTATTTGCAAGAACGCTGCCATTTCGATCATTTAAAGTATTGCGCATTTACTTTTATTCGAGTGATCATGGTTTCATAATTAAAAATGATTGAAAAACTAAAAGTGGAAAGTTTGTGTTGACAGATTATTTTTATAAAAAAGATAATCTTCTTAATTTTAAGACTAAAATAGTTTCCAGTGGATTATATTTTTTAACCGCTTATTAAAAACATAGCAATGAAGAAACAAACCGTGACAGTTCAACAATGGAATGTGTGATTCTAGATATATTCAGAAGAATTTTATTAATAATTATCTCTAACATTTGGTTTCACAATTTTAGATCCAAAAACTTTTGTTCAAACGTTTTAGAAAAATAGTGAAAAAGGTGTTTGTTTTTTCTTATTAGTGGCATCTCCGGTGATATATTTAGTAAATGCTATCCCGGGGGCATTTACTTAATATACCCCAGATGGTATTTGCTAAATATCTCCATATTTAGAAACGCCATCACTTTGGATGTCATTTATTCCTCTCCTCTCCAGTACTGAATGCCAACTTTTGAGTGTGCAAGATTGAAAAGAAAGAAATTGGTGTTTGCGGATTTTTCCAAGATGAAGCCCAAAGCATACATATCCCATTCCTACGTCACTACCTCTGGTTATTGCAGATTTATATTCTATCTTCATATAATTCGAAGAAGCTGTGCATTCATTTCTAAATTACAATCTGGTCTCTGAGGCATTTTTCAAGATAGAACACAAATCAATCGTATCCCCTTCTTACGTCACTTCCTCTGGCAATTGTCAATCTTTATTCTCTCTCTCTCTCTCTATATATATATACGCAGTTCAAAGAAGCTCTGCATACATTGCCAAAATTGCAAACATAGTACCTTTGTTTCGAGCAACTCATCAAAACTCGCGCTTGTCATTCTCCGAAACACTCAAACACAAATAGGAAGAACCCATAAGAGCGAAAAAATTCCGAGCAAAGATAAAGAGATGGGAGAAAAAACAGAAAGGAGAATGAATTTAGATCAGCCGGAGAAACAATGAAATAAAGATGAGGCGTGGACACTACTATTAGCGAGACAGGAACAGCTGAATGATGAAACAGCAGAGAGGCGTATTCGTGTCTCAGAAGGAAAGAGAAATTTTCATTCGGCAGAGAGTTATTAATTCACAATTCAGCGAAAAGTGTGGGACAACCGTACAAATGAAGCGTATAAAGACATCGTAATTGAAAGGAAAAATATAAAATGACTTACATATTGAGAGTATATTTAAGTAGAATTAAAGTCAATAGCAATTGTCCTAAATTTTTTAAATACTATTGTAGAATAAAAAGCAGTTGAATGACATAAATGAAAAATTAAGAAATAAATATCGCACTAAATTTGCTGGGTAATTTTTCTATGTAGAGAAAATTCTTCTCTATAGTTAATTTTACTTCGAATAATTCCTAAAATTTTTAAATTAATATCAGCCACTTAATTGCAAAATGTTCTTTTTTTCTCAAATATATATATTCTTTTTTTAGGAGTTTACTGTTGTTTTAAACCAAAAAAAGAATATTTGAGAAACTTATTCATTACACATTATTTCTAATTTCAATAAAATCTAATAAAGACGACTGATTTTAATAAATTAACTATAAATAATTAATTCATAGAATTATAAAAAAAGACTTGAATATAATTTATAAATTTAGTTATGAGGAATTAATTTGTGGAATTATAAAGAAAGCTTGAATATAATAGTTAATAAGTTAGAAAATGTGATCTTCCGTCTCAGACAGAAGAATTATTTGTAAAATAAAAACTAATCTACAGTGCTCATGGTTAAAATAGAAATTTTTGCACCCGTCTTATTATTTCTTGCAAATTAAAACGCAAACACATGTGTGTTGTATGTATTGATAATTGTTATAAATGTTTCTTCATTATTCCAAACATTTATTTTCTCACCAATTTTTCAATAAAAACTTTCAATATTTTCCAATTAAATATACTTATTCAAAAATAAATAAATGGGGGAATATTTTTGATTTTTCTAAACCTAGGATTAACTCTATTAACTCGGTTGTTTCTGTTTTGGAGATTGTTCTTATAACTCAATCTTAATTGAATCGAAATAAAAAGAATCATAATGCAATAAATTGCAATCTCTTTAGTAAACACATCATTTGATTTGTTAGAAGCACAGAAATCTTAAATCCGCAAAATAAAAATTTATCGCAAGAACAATGGAAGTAAATATTGAAGGGATATTAGATGCCATCTTACTAATTTCTTAATAAAAATTAAAACGGTAAAATGTATTTTAATATAATATATTTAGTATAATATATATTAATTATGTTATATTTCTTAACGTAATTAAAAAGGCATGTCGTAGTTAACCTCATTATCCTTTAGCATATA
>JAOUZG010013036.1:118104-160388 GCA_026289955.1 Argiope argentata
ATATAATTTCTTCTGGGAGGCTTCGCATCAATGGTGATAAGAAGCTTCCAAAACGGTAGTTGGTTCTCGTCGTCCTGGTGGATATTGAAATGGTACCAATAACAAGAGCTGCCCCCTACGGAAGAGGTTACATCCTGGTGAGTGATGGCTCCAAAGACTGAATATCGGTTCCCGCCAGTACTCAAATGGCGTCCGGTCATTAAGTTTCTTCTCGTTTTATAAATATGGGAGTAGATTTTTATGGTTACTTTTGATTACAATTTAATTCCAAATAATAGAAAATAGAAACAAAATATAATAGGAGGATCAGATAGCATATATATTTACCATATTTCCATAGCTAATTCATGAATTATATTTTTTAAAAAATCAGTTCAATAACAGTATTTACAGATTCATGCATAACTAGTGGGCAATCTTGTAACTCTAATGGCTCCTATGATGGAAGAAAAAGGAAGTGAAAAAGAAGTAACTGCCGAACAAGGAATCACATCTAATTATTAATTAATTTGTAATAACCCTTTTCCTTCTACAAGATATGCGATAAAATATGAATTTAAGTTGTTGCTGCGCAGTTGGGGTCATCAATATGAATCATTTATGTAAATTTAACGTTCATAATGTAAATAAAATAATTTAGCCATTATTTATACTTGAAGTAATTTTTATTCTCAGCAAAAGTATTAATAAAAGGAATTAAAAAGTCTGTGTCGCATAGCACACAAAGAAAATCAATAAATTTATAATTTAATCAATTATAAAATGGACATTTAAAGGGTATTTTGTATAATGCGAATTTTAATAACTGATACATCAAAAGAGCATTTGGGAGGTATTCTTTAGTAATAATTAAAAAAAATCATAGAATTTTTCTACGAACTGAGTTGATTTATTCTTTTATTTTTTAGAACGACTCCATTTAAGGAAAGACTTTTTAAATATGAATTTGCGATATGATTTAAAATAACTATAAAACTTGGAAACTTTTAATTTTTCTCAGAATTTCTAACAATGCTATATTAACTCGCCGTTTTGTCTGTCCCTTTGTTTGTTGTTCAATACAAAATGCAGCCGGCTTCTTGGCACATGGGTAGGGCGTTTTTCACGTGATCTTGGTGTCCTGGGTTCGAGTCCCGTTTCGGGAATGGCTGTTCTTTATCTATTTTATCTGTTATTGCTCACCCACCCTCCTATAAAAAGTGGCTGCGCAAGTGAATGTGATGCGGGAGTAGCAGTTCTGTATGTGATATCTTTATGTAATGTGTTGCCTAATTCTGCAAATCCCGTGCGATACTTAGTGGTGCACGTGGATCTCTAAATATCGATACAAAAATACAAAATGGAATGGAATTGTTTGGATTCGCTTAAAACTTGTCATTAACGGCCGATGGCGCCCTGCTGGTCTTTAGTTCATTGAGAAGTTATTTATAATCGATTGTAATTTTGATCATTACAAGCAAGACTGTTTGATGATAAATACATTCATTAATGATAGTTTCCCTTGAGTGATTACGAGAGAATCTGCGTAAACTTTTTGGGCCATAAGCATCAGCCATGCAAAATAAGTTTGCGGTAGAAATTGTTATTCTTTAAATTGCACCTCAAACTGGTATATTACATTGCAGGGTCAATTTACAATTAGTGACGAAAACTGAATCTTAATTCCTTTTTCAATTTCACATGATATGAATAATTTTCTGAGAAAATTTGGTTACATTTAGATAAATTTTTTTCCAATAGTGTTTCAAACGTGTCCCGTTTTTTATGGCTACAATAATGCAGCGGTAGCGAATGGTGACTGTTAACATACCTCCAAATTAATTTTGGAGAATGAAATCTAACTCTCTTTTCCCAACAAAGTAAATAAGTTGAATTAAACTTCAATATTGTTGTCAAGTCGTCAAATATCGTTGATAGGAAATAGTAACTCTGCTGATAGCATTTATGACATTTGATTTGAATTTTTTTTTAAAGCAACGTTCAGTAATAAACTTTGAAAATGAATAGAGCCTATAGACATTGTGATCAAAAGTAAAGCGCATAGCTACTTTGAGCTCTGTGTAGAACGAATTACTCACTTAAAGACTCCGAAATTGGTGAACATACTTCTCAAACATGTAGAGACGAATTATGCGAAAAAATAGTCCCAAAAACACTGAGAGATGGCGATATACAACAATCCCTACCCTCCTCCCGTTCTAATTTTAACTGCTGAAATGACAAAAAAAAGTGAAAAAACTGAAACTTTCATTGTAACTGCAATTTCACACAGTGAGGACAAAAATTTGCATAAACCCTTGATTCGCTGCTACTGTTCTAGGCATAAAAGGGATACCGCTGGGAAGATGTCATTCTTCTCAGCGATGGCGTCTCGCTTTGATTGTGCAGTTGTTTTATGGAAAAAAAAGAAATGCTGCAGCTGCACTACGGGAGTTGCATCGATTTGAGAATTTACGCAAAGGACCAAAACATGCTCGAAAACTTTGTTGTACCCCAAATGCAACAGCGTTAGTGTATTGATTCAAGTATTTTTCTTTAAGATGAAGCGCCTCCATATATTGGGGTCTGAATACAACAGTTTCTTCGGCAACATTTTAATTATTAATTAGTCGTTTTTTCCGGCAATCTAACCATCTTGTCCAACACATCTTAATTCCTGTGATTTTTGGCTTTGGAAATACCTAAAAAATCCCGCTTATTGAGAACTTCCGGTAATCTTGGCCGATTAGAAGACAGCATCACTCTTCATGCGATAAACATCTGTATCAATCAATTACGATCCACATTGGAATGCAAATTTCATTGCTGTCCATGGCAAGCAGATTTTTCATCCAAAAGAAGGGAACCATGTAGAGCAGTTTCACTTGCATCTATAAGGTCCTTGTGATTGATATGTTCGAGTTACAAATGTATATTTTGAGTCTTATTATCATATTTTTGGTTCTGCAGCGCCATCTGTCCTTTTTTCCGGAACTAATTTTTTTTTTCTTCCAATAATTCGTCCCACCATGTTTTGAATAGTATGTTCAACAATTTTGGAACCTTTTCACTGAATAGTTCGCTGTATAAAGAGCTAAGGATGGGAATGTGTTGATTTTGATTATCTTGCACATAGTACAGTACCTTTCATGAAAAGTGATTCGAATGATGAGCAAAACAGAATGTTAAAAAAATGGCTGCCTTAACGAGTGATGTTTTGAAAAACCAGAGATGAGGAAAAATCTTAACGCCATAGACAGATGTTGATTTCTGCATGTATCTCTGACTTCAGTCTGTGTCTAATGCTTGTTTGCTTCTTTTCAATTAAAAACGGGACATTGAATTATATCGTAAAAAAAGGCGTCGAAAATGCGCGATACTTTGACAAGAGTCGTTCTTTCGTTGTGATGTGAGAGTGTAGTTATTCAATAAAACTAGCCAACGACGATTCGACAACAAAAAGGCTTGATTATTGATTTCATCCAGTTTATTGTCTTTCTAGACTATTAAACATCAGTGTAGAATGCAAAATTTTTGAATAAAAATTTAAATATTTGATAAAATTCAAAAGCACGAATCCATTTGAGTAAATCGCAATGAAATTTAATACGTGTATATTAAAAAGTCAATATACTTCGAAATGAAAGGGAAATGCAGAATTTTTGTCGAAATAAAGCATTTTTTAATTTTAATTTCTTAACATTAAAAATTAAGTGTTGGAAAATGTGTAATACAATGAAAAACTATTCAAAATAAAGAAAAAAAACTTTACAGAAATAAAGTTGACATTATTAACTTTTCGCACTCCAACGGTATATCATTTTCATATTTTATTTATTCATTTTTCAAATTTAATTTATAAAAACGCCTATATAATAGTTAAAAGATGTAAATTAATTTTTCAAAAAAATTCGACTTAAAAGAATTATGTATATTTATTTTTCATAGCAATAAACAAATCTTTGCATTAGGTGAATAATTTTACATCTAATTTATTTTTCAGAGTGCGAAGGATTAAAAAGACAATGAGTATGAAGATAAAGCAAAAATAATTTTTTGTAAGATAATTATTTTAGACAACAAGGTAATCCATTTTCAAAGGTAAGTTATAGCGTTTACACGTCTGGTAATGATTAAACATAATTCCACCTCATTAAACTTTGGAGTCTATTTCTATTACATCTTCTGTTCCTCGCAATGGACAGAGATTTCAGCGAGTCTTATCCAAGGTATTCCTCATAATACCTGGCTCTCTCATTAATTAGAAAAGCATCAAATTGAGTGAAGCTGGATGAATGCTCAATGAAGTATCCTGGAATGTTCTTATAAGCTTCAATATAACTTCAAACTCCCAGCGAAAGATGAAAGTTGCTGAAAGCACGGGAAAACCGCTGCCTTATAAATGGAGAAGAATCACTTAATGTGGCAGCAGCTATTCGCAATGCCAATCGTGCTATAACTTAAGGACAATGCTGTCCCATTTTCACAAATTTTGAAGCATCGACCAAATTAGCTAATCGTTTATAAGCATAGACAAATTTCTTATCAAGAAATATGTATTATGAACAATAAGTTACATCTTTATAAAATCTATTTGAGCATTTTCTTCCGTACGTAGATAAGTCTCCTATTTCACAATGATCCTATGGCGAAAATTGTTTCGGCTAGATGGTTTTATGCATTATGATTAAGATTCGAAAACGAAGTACGATCTCTAAGTAAGATTCCACTGTATATCTTTCATTTTTACTTTATCACATACAAAGGATAGAGAAGGCATTAAAATCATCAACAAAATTCGAATTCCAAAGTTTGAAGAATCTCCCTTTTTAGACCTCCATGGATTCGCAAAAACCATTTTTGGCCTTATGTCTATCTGTTTGTGACAGAGGTTACTTAAACAAACTTTGAGCTAGATGGATGAAATGTGTAATTTTGTCTTTACAACAAATTGGTAGATTTATATCAAATTTCGAGAAAAATCTGTTGTCAAAAATGTTTGTCTCTCCAGACATTCGAATTTAAGGTAATGCGATGGCTACAAAACGATTAACGCAATGATTTAACAATAATAGTGTGCATCATGATTTAACATTTCTCCATACCTGTACGTTTTTTATCCAAATCCAACAGGAGATTGACTTTTTGTGGATCTGTATTTTCAGAAAAAATGCAAATGTAATCAATCCAAAATGAATTACTAAAATATGTCAAATATGGCATGCAATTTATGACTTCAGTTGAATTTTTATGGCAAATTTTTGTTTCTTTGGTATGGGAAAACGGGTCTAAAAACGGTTTCGATTTTTGGATACTATTAACTGCATACTGAAGATAAATCGCCAGAACAATCGCCAAGGATCACAGTAGATTCAATGCAAAATCCAAATTTCGATCAAATGTGTTTCGTATACGTCAATACCATGGGAAAACGTTTTTTAGAAGTTATCTTTATAAGAGTGTATGAGCGAAGTTTTGAGTTCCGTTGTTTCAAAGCGAATAATGAGCGCAGAAAAGGAAAACATATTTATTCGCTTTAAAATTCTGTTTATTAGAAGAAATTGCGAAAATTAACAAGCGATAGAACTGAGCTCATTATTCCTAAAAACAAACAAAAGCATTTTCATCAATATATTTGTCTTTTGAACATACGTATGTCTAATAAGATTCACGCTTTTAGTTACCCAATTTCTAATGAGAAGGGCTGGGACGATTTATAAAAGCGCTTTATTTAAATCTCTTTAGAACTGTTATGACTCTAATCTAACGTTAATTCCAATATTTAAAAAAAGAAAATGTCCTCTTGAAGATTTCTCAATGAAATAGATCTCCTTTTTTATATCTAGAAAACAGCAAGGCATCCATTTTTATTGCTGTGTTTATAGGAAAGGTGAATTAAAAAATGCAGCTTATGTTCATATAAATATCATACATAAGCGATTACCCTACAGCTATAGAAACCAAAGAGATAATACTTTATAAGGATGGATTATAACAATTAATACATGGAAACACATATTTATTTAAAAAAATATCTATTCAGTTGGCTAGAGATGAAATAAATATTTAAAAAATGATTTTAAAAAAGGCAAAAAGGCAAAAAAGAGATTAGAAAATGAGCCAATGCATATTTATGAGGTAATCAGTGTTTGAAAACTAATAAAATATTTAAATATCTGAACTTCTTAAAACTAAAATAAATTATGAAATGCTTTAATATTTTTAAGAGGATAAAAACATACTTTTAAAAACAGTTTTTAAATGCATACATATCTATATCTTAATATAAAATTGCATATAACAGAAGTTTTCTTTAAAAAGCAAACAAAACAAAAAAGAAACTTATTTACCAGTAATTAAGCGGAAAATTACCTTTTTGAATATTCATCAATGTTCTCGATTATAAAAATTGGATTAAAAACATGTTTTAGATGTTAATTAATACCGAATTCATTAACAGTATATGTTACTACAATCAGAAGAAGTCATTTCATGTTCGTAATTTTCTTTACAGTCTTTAGTAAGGGGGAAAAAACCCTCGCAACTTTTAGTTCAGAATTCCTTATCTTCACTAAGAAATTATTGTAAATATATAAGATACAACTAAGTTTGTTAATAAGATCAAATAACGAATTTTTTTACTGTTATAAAATTTCAAAAATTCAAAGAAAGAAATCAGAAAGTATTACGGCTCTCATACAACTTCACACTGTTCAAGGCACGGGAATAAATCCGAATAACCGAGCGTGGCGAAGCTTTACCGGGATCTACGAGTCTCACTAACCATGGTACAACCCCTACTCTAGGAGGTACATCCCTTCATAGATAAAGTATAGCTGACCCCGCACCATTTCGGCATCCACCTGGGCTGCGAGAACAACCACTAAACCAGAAGCTTCTTATCCGGTTTGAAGTGCCTTTCCGTGAAAGGAAGATAGGAATGAATAAAATGTAAAAGAAAGAAAAAATATTATGTACTAAAGGTACTGTAGTACTGCAGCCTAAGTGGACGAGACACCAATGTAGAGTCGAATACTTCAATAATTTGTCTTAGAGGGAAAGACGAATTCTGTTATGACAAATAAGGAACTTGTTCTTTGTTCAGTTTCATGCAGTCATACAAGATCAACTCTACGTTCAAAATGAATACTAAAAATGTAGCAGACAAAAGTAATTAAAATTTTCCCAATTCATTAACTAGCACATCTGCAATGTGTGAAATAGTTCATTTTTAAGTGACAGTTATTTATATCAAACGAACTGAATTAACAACGGATATTCATACTAAAATATGTTTTGACAATGAATACTCGAATCACGTTTGTTTCAAAGAGTGATCAATTTTTTTATGAATCCGGATAGGAAAATAAGTGCAACGTCCAGGTCTGGGGACTGAAGAATCCCCATGTTGTGTCGCAGGCAACGAGAGAATGCTCTGAAGTGAGAAATTGGCGCGGCCTCATGCGTTGGAATATTTATTGACCTTTTTTTGTGCGAAGTACAGAGAAAGTAATATAATCTTCCAAGAACTTCGACTTCGACAAATAATCGTTAGTCTGAGACTTCTCTGAATTCGAAAAACACATTTTAAAACTTACATCTATCTGTCTATCTATGCCAAAGATTATCCAAAAACACTTTGAGCTATATGAATGAAGTTTGGCGCGTAATCTGCACTCCGAATTAGTAGATTTCCTGAGAAGCTTGTTCAAATTCCATTTAGAAGTGTCCATCTGTCCGATTGTTTAAAAATAAGGTAACACAATAATTACAAAACGAAAAGAGTGAGATAGATCAAATTCGATACAAATATTTAACATTTATAGTGTAGATAGATAGCTGTGGAATTACGCGACCATTATCGATTTGTACTTTCTGAAACCTGTGAACGCGATAACTGAAACATGCAACGATTAAAATAAATTATGTTTAGTAGGAGATTTTGTAATTGCTATTGTAGTTCTGTTTCAAATTTTGGTTTTAATTGTTTGGTAAAAACGTATCTGAAACACAAATTTGATTTTCGATACGATTAACTGAACACACCAAATGTATTATTCCAGAACTATTGTTAGAGATAAGAAGACGCTTTTTTGCCTTAACCAAGTCCCATAATTTTTAAGGGTGGAGTGGAGTGTGGAAAATAATCATGCACCTTTATTAGAATATGCACGAGATAGTTTTGAGTAGACCTCTTCTGTAGGGTTTTTTTGAAGTAGACATTGTAATTATTGTTTATTAAACTTATTACAATGTCTTTCTGTCTATTCTTCTCAGAAGAATTTCTCAAAAGAAAAATGTTTTTGACTCATTAGTTCATCATGTTGGTACACCGAAGTAGAGATAATAGATGCTGCGTCTAGTATTAAGGGACAACTGCTGGTCACAAGTGGTGAGAATCACTTCAGTATCCAAAATAAATATCACTTCAAAGTCTTCTGAACAACAAAGGCGGTTGGTATACGCTGAACTTTTCTGATGTAATTGGATTTGTTAGATATTCTAATACGGTAGCAATGAATTATAAAAATAAAAATAAGTCCACACAAAAGTGATTAGTAGTTTTTTACTCAATTTTCCTTGAAATGAGGAGAAGATTTTATGTGCATCTTGTAAACTGAGGAATTTTTTTTTCGAAGGCAGTAAAGGTTTTACTGGAAAATATCTATATTCTGTGTTTATTATAATCCTTAACATATTCGACTATGCAACAACGCATTTCTCCACAAAATTTTATATTTCAAATTAATTAATCCTTAGTAATTCTTATTAAATCCAATAATAAAATTAATCTTTAAAATTAATCCATAAAAATTTTACTTCTTAATAAAAACGATATTTCTAAAACTTTCCAGTATAAAAATGATGAATATGGAAGAATTAATTACTAATACATATTAGAATTAATTATTGAAATTTTTGAATATAATTGTAAAGTATTGACAGTTTAAGGAAGCTTCAGTATCCTGTTCAGTTGTTGTTGTTGTTACTAATGGCACTTACCATTGACAAGCCCCTTGCTGCTAGAACAGTAGATTTCAGCCGAAAGGAGAGTCTATTTTTGAAGTAGCGCCAACTAGGGCCAAGAGAACGACTTAGCTACACACTCCCCACATTTGCTTGCACATCCCCCTTTTTACAGGGGGGGCACAGTCATACATCTCATAGATAGCATACAGAAGAACAACTGTGCCCGAACAGGGATTCGAACCCGGGACTCCCAGTACACGAGGAAGACGCGCTATATCTGTACCAGAAAGCCGGCTCCTGATCAGTAATTAATGTAATTTTTTTATCTTAACAATAACAATTTGTTACATAAAAATAGAAATTTGATCCGTCGCTTGAATATGGATGAACAATAATCCCCATTTGATGAATAATAATCATATGAATTTATCAGATACTAATTATTCTCTAGAAAGAAAATTGTTTCTTTCAATAGGATGGAGGACCTCTGAATTACGACTGTTGTAACATAATTAGTCTTTAAGAAAATGTACGGAACTGGCTGCCGGATGAATGAACAGATCACTCTACCATCTATTCTGCTGTTTGAATGTCACCACAGCTTTTTGTGGAATATATGAAATATTGTACTCAATATTAAAATTCTCTTTTTATTTGTACTCAATATTAAAATTCTCTATAATGCCCCGAAATTGATAGAGGAAGTCGGGAGACTTCATTTTGAAAAAATGCGCTTAAATGCAAATTAATACCCTTCAGGCTGCTTTAAATAACACAACTTATTTAATCAGCAACGAATTAAATCAAACACTTCAATAGCAAAATCCTATAATTGCTTTAACTAGATCTCGTGAAAGTTTGATGTTTGGTACGAATTCTTTCCGCAACAGACGATCAAAATATTTTTATAGTTTTGAGACGCTATATATTATTTTATGATATTGATGAGTACTGCATTGGATATAAATAATTTTGATTTAAAGTATTCTCCTCAAAAATGAATTTGATTTATTAAAACTTAGGTTCTAAAGAAAGTTCAAAATTTTTGAAAAAGGTTGGAAAGGTTGAAAAGGTTGGTTTGTTCTCACACGTCCCAGGTGAAGGTTTAATTAATGCCTACATTTTGTTTACTTTATGATTAATAAAATTATTTTATTGAATCATAGTTGCTAATGTAAAAATCAATCCGAATAACCGGCAGTATTAATAACATTGAGAGTTAGTTTTTCCCTTTAACGCAGCATATCAACAGTTGCTTTCCTCGCACAACCCACTTTCTTCAGCACTGTTCCCCGAAAATCTACCCCTCTGTACAATTTGAAAATCCAAAAATTTCTCTCAGCAGAGCGCTTGCACTCGCATTTTTCCTCCGATCTCACTGCAGCAACCTAATTAAAACCGTTTTTAGGCTGTTAATTGAATATTGAGCGCATTACCAATGCGCTCGCAGCACGCTGTCTCGGGCCGAGAGGGAAGAAGAAGAGAGAGAACTGCTCATATTTCACCACACTGGCTTCACTCCCAACACCAGTGTTCACTTTGGGAGAATTTCATGCGTAGCACATCCGCCAACCCGGGTGCGTGATTTGATTAAGATCCGACTGGTCCCTTAATTGCCTTCTTTTTCCACCAGCACCCCTCAGTGCTTCTGGAGAAAGAAGCCAGACCCTTGCCGAAGAGAGAGAAAGAGAGAGAGAGTGGAAAATCGTTCTGGAAGGCCCTTCTAGAAGGAAGATGGGATGCAGTGGTACGGAGGGCGGAAAATTTCGTTCCTTTTTCCTCCCTCCCCCAACGGTAATGGGTTTTCATCAATCACTGCCAAAAGGGACCCTCGGCGAAGACTTCGCGATTACACGCACTTTGCAAACGCCCACCCCAGTGCCCGGGTCAGGCCAGAGTTTTGGATAGTCTTGAGGTTCAGGCCGGCTCAGCTTTGTTTCTTTTATTTTGAGTTTTTTCGCCCCTAACTTTGGATTTTTCTGAGTGTTAGTTTTAGGCTCGCTTTTTTTTAACATCTGAAAGAAAAAAAAATGCAATGGTAGTGTATTTTATTTCTTTGGTTGTTAGGGGTTTCTTCTTTCAACAACTTTTCTCGATTGTAGGTTTGGTATTTTTTAATTTTTTTAGTATTTTCTTTGGCTTTCGATTTATTTAATTTTATTTTTATTAAGGTTTCTATAGAATCCAGTCTGCTCATTACGGGATCCTTTTACAATCAGTTTTTTTCCCTTTTGGTCTCCGAGATTTATTCTTCTTGCAAATCCTTAAAAGAACATTATTAATGTGCTTTGACCTCGTTTCAGCTGGTAAATTAAGAAGAGCATTAAAAATTAATTACTTGAAATCATTTTCAATAACAATATTGATTTTTTTCATTACCAATGATGAATTTAAAATTGCCTCTTTTTATAAAACGGAACAAAAAAATTAGTAAAATGTAGCAAATGGTAAATGAGCTTTTTCTGAAGAGAATGCTTAAAGCCCTGAATAGATTCCATTGTTTCCATTCATTGAAAGTCAAACTAGTATTTGGACTTTATATAAAAGTGTGACCCTCTAATATTTTATCTTTCGGTATATTTGACCAATAGGCTTTCGTCTATAGGATACTAAGATCAGATGTAAAATAGCCGATGTTTGAGTCTGTTTCCATTCGAGATACTACTTATTGACTACGTCAACATCAGTATGACTTTACTCTTCGGGGGAGCAAGGCAAGCTGGTTTATGTTGTGACCTCTTATGCAGGCCCTCATGGTCCCCTTCGACACAGGGAATATATTAGGGGCGCCGTCCATGATCGACTAGAATTTTGGATCCTGATAGACGTAGTTTGGTCTGCATTTGTTTGAGTCGGTCCCCTTCCCCCTTAAATACAGGAAACCACCCTACTACAGTTGAACGAAGCAGTATCGACATTATTTGTAGTGGCTAACTTCTAGTGTCCTCTCTCTAGAGGGACAAACGAAACCAAACTAATAAGGGGAACCCAATCTATTCAATAAACTTCTTGTGACTAAATGAACCAATACCATCTTCTTCATTCTTTGAAGAGCAACCCAATACCTTCATGCATCATAAAATTGAAGATTTTTTTTCATTTATGTAAATTGTAATTCATTATCAATTAGGTATAAAATTTGAATTTTGATTGACTGTCTGTCTTTCATTGTCAACTGGTAACACAATGAATTTTGTAAAAGTGGGAAACATATACTGGTATATAAAAATCATCTTAATCGGTAATTATGCGAATAATGAAGGAAACCTAAATAGGAAAAGTGGGAAATGTAATATGCGAAATATGCGTAGTATGCGTAGGAATCGGTATAAGTGTTTTTAAAAAAATATATAAAATCCCGTAGATATGGAGGTCTATTCTGGAGAACAGAATGATGCTTGCATAATAGTGAATGGGAAACGATATTATAGGGACGAATACCTCGCCCTGTCGCTAACTAACGCGAATCGGTGCTCAAGCTAAAGCAAATTCATCACTGAACATCACATGGGTCCACTATCTCAACCTCCAATACGGATGGTCTAATTACCAGCTTTAATGGACACATTTATGCATAGATGTAAGAGGAACAATGGTATAACGATTCATCTAAAATCACGCAGTTATTATTCAAGTATCAGCATGAGTGAACGGCTGCCATTCTTGGCTGATCTGGTACTGGTCTTCGGTTAACATTTTTTACTCTTTGAATCTTCTTACATAGCATTGAAATCACTCATAGAGGTACATTTGGAAAGTCGAGACACTTCAGTTCGTGATCATTCGAATGCAATGAAGATTTTTCTTTTCAAAACGTGTTCAGTAGGTTTTTAGTTACGCTATTTGTCCTGTTTGATAGTTAAAAACGTTATTTCAGGCATTAGTTGTTTGAAATCTGTTTGAACTGCCCTGGCGCTCCGATGTGTGCAAGTGCTTTGTGCATGAGGATTACGATTCTTCACAAAAATTAATTTTTACCTTCAACAGACGTTTTTCCGCAAATTATTCTTAACGAATTCGTTAATCTTTTTTTTACATTTATTCGTAGTTTATGAGTTATGCTTAACTTTAGGATTCTAATTTAGCATTTTAAGCCTTATGAGAATTCGAATGTTTAGACCTCGCTTAATTGTTTGCTGTCGCTGGATTCTGCTTTCTTTATTAGAATTATGATAGAAGGAAATTGTTTAGGTCAATTTTTTTCATATAATAATACAATTTGGCGTGCTTCGTATTTATTGTGATGGTATGAAGTGTTCTTCGCTTTATCTAGAATTTCTTACGTCTCTGCTATATTGCGTACGAAATTTTATATCATTCAACTTTCTCCGTTTTCGAATACAATTTTTCATAGAGAAAGTGTACTGTTTGATATATTGGAAACAAAATCAAACATAAATGCACAATCCTGTGAAGAATTCATACTGAAATTCTTTTTTAAAACTAATCGAAGATTTGGATTCCCAAATACTCGAATATATGGTGAGACAGACAGTCTATCTCTGAAGGATTTGATTCGAGATTTGATACTAAAATGTAGATTTGATACTAATGAACCAATACCGAACCAATCGAGATTTGATACTAAATGATAAAAAAACGAGATTTGATACTAAATGATAAAAAAACGAGATTTGATACTAAATGTAAATGTTCAGATGATTAAATTACAAATGAAATAAATTTCCTTTTTTACAATAAAATTCACATGGAAATGGAAAGACAGGGGAAGACTGATCAATATTTTAGCGGCTTCCGAAATGTGAAGTATATTTTCACTGAATATTACGCATTGAATTTCACTCGTCTAGCTAGTTTTAAATTTATAATCTCCAAAAATAGGCTAAAAAACAGAGGAAACTTCCATTATTGGAAGGGAGGGGGTCGTATTTTTTGAAATGTGAGGATTCATTAAAACATTTGACTAGCACAAAACTTTCTCATTGAAGAGAAAACATCAAAAGCTGTTTTTCGTTGCCCTCCCTCTTCCCCATAAAACTCGCAATTTTGTCTTCAGTATTGCGATCAAGAAACCCTCATTCAGAAATAATTATCTTCTATGGGAGGAAATGCAACGAGGGTAAGTTTGCGGTAATGTAGACATGACAAGATCAATTTGTAATATTATTCAATCTACATGTCAATTAATGATATCATCATTACCCGCTAATTATTATTTATTTTATAAAAAAGTGGTATTTTTTAGAGAATTATTCCTCAGGGCTAAGGATGTTATTATTTTTATTTTCCATCATCAATTACTTACCGCAATTATCTCGAAATCTCAGCTGGAATGTGTATACAAAACTACGCACAAGAGAATTATCCAGCGTTCAAACGAACTCTTAATAATGATAAGACTTTAAAAATATAAATGCAAAACAAACAAAGAAATGAAAAAAAAAAAAAGAAAATCCATAATGGACGGAATTTTAAGAATAATTACTATTCTCACATCGAATCCTTAGAAACTGGAAAATTTTGTCTGAATATTTAATATACATTTTTTTATCTAAAGCATTGATCTTTTCAATCATAAATTCAAAACTCTCTTGGTTTCAAAATTCAATTAAAATCAGCTACTACAATTAAAATCAGTTTCTAAATATTAGCTAACATATCGAATTAGGTAAAACTTTGGCCTTTCTCAGTGAAAATCATCGTTAGTATAACACCGAAAATTAAAGTATGAAAGTGCAAATGACACAATTTTCTGTTGATAATAAACAATACGACTGTTAGGGAATCACAATTACAAATTAAAAAATGAAGATTTTGCAAAAATATTTAGTATTAACATTTTTAATCAGTATTAGGAAATTTTATTCAGATGAAAAGAATCCCATCTCAAGAGTGATAGTACTTGCTTTCGTTAATAGATGGCGCGACGAATATATAATAACCTTTCAGACATCCAATTAGCAAAGCATTAAGTGATTCCATCATTGAATTCTCAAGGATAATAAAATAAAGGATCATACTGAAAATGTTATCTTTAAGAGTTTGTCTTAATAGAAAGGAAAATATGATCAAATTATACACCCGTTCATTGATAGAGAAAGGAAATTATTTAAAAACTTTTTTAAATATTTACTCCATTTATACTTAGAAACATTTTTCAATTTTTTTAAAATGGCGAGTTATTTAAAAGGTAGTTCGTACAGTAAATAAAAAGTTATGCCACTTGCTAATAGTTTATGTTTCATAAAGTGGTTGTTTGCTCAAATTTTTAAATTTTTCAATAATGAATTTCTAAGATTTATGCGATGTGTTGAGTATTCAATACGAAAAAATTACTAAAGTGAATATTATTATTTTAGTGTTAAATTTTAATTATTCACTTTTTGCTTTTCCAATATACTAATATAACCACTGGAATAGCTTCTTTTCCCAAAATTTTCATACATACTTTTCATTAAATATGTTTTCCTTTTTCTTCCACATTAATCTGGGGGAATTTGGGCATGTTTTACATGCATGCAAATAAGTATATAAAAATAAAAAATAAAATGAATAAAAAAAGCAGAGAGACAAATGGATGATCCTTCGTTCGATTCGACATAAAATTTGATATATAGCTTACGTTTTACATGTTAAATTTGAGTACCAAACATCATCCATCTAGCTCTCTCCCTTTCATGATTAAGGTATTTACTGATATTCGGACAACCGGAAAAATTGTACTTCCTCTGGATGGATTTATTTCATACTTTGAAAACAATCTACAAATTTGGTACTAAGACCATGTGCCAAATTATATATTTCTAGTTAAAAACTTTTTGTCTTTTATCTGTTTTAATTAGGTCTGAAAAGCAGAGATCCGTCAACATCTTGAATGTGGATTTTTGAGACATTCTCTTTTAGAATTTAAGAAAAAAATAAAATAAAGATTAAAATGAAATCTGCTATGCATATTTCAATGCATCATGTCAGAACATCATTTCTTGAACGGCCAAGCACCATGTGCTCGGGCAAGTTAAATTATATTTTTATTCATCTTAATTGCTTCATTGAATGAGTCACTTTAGTATTGCAAACGATCCAAAAAACTTTGTCTCCCATTTATCGTTTCAAAAAATATCACATTTCCTATTTATTTCCTTTCATATAATCAAGTGCTCAAAATGACATTTTTTTAGGTTTTATTTGCTGTAGTGATTAATTTATTATTTCTAATCAAAGCTTTTGTAAATGCAATGGCAACATGTTATTAAAAGTTCATTTTTTGAGATGCTCCCGCAGATAATAAAATTTTTACTTTTTGCCTACGGATTTTTGCTGACGCCACAAACCTCATTCCCCAAAACAACATCATACTCTGACATGATAATATTAAATAATTTTCAAAGATATAGGAAGCGCCAAAGAAGATCCTATTCACACGTATTAACAAGATTTGTATGCACTTTATATCAAATATATCTTCTGATAACAAGAATTTTGACGAATACTTCCCCTCTTTTCCATTAAGGGTGAATAAGATTTTTAACATTGTTCTTTTGAATACGTAGGACGTTGTATTAGGTCAAATGACCAGAATAAAATGAAATCTGGTTCAACCCTGGTCCTCCCGCTGCTGTGGCGTGTTGATTTAAAACGGCCGATAATAAGACTAAACTAAATAAAGCTCCATTCAGTGCTGAAACCGCCATTTCCACCATTCAGTGTTGAAATAATTTTGACATTCTTTTCTTAAAAATAAACTAATTCCTGCATCAATATTGTCCATAGTGGAAAGGTGAGCGGAACTATATACATAAAAATATTAAAATACCACGCAAATCAGATTTCAGAAATTTTCGCAGTACACGATTAAAAAGCGCTCTACAGTAAAAATAAAATAGAGAGACGAGTTGCTACATTACATTTAGTATGAATTGAGGCCGTGGTAGTCTCGTGGTAAGGTCTAGGCTTCGAAACCGGAGGACTTCGAGTTCGAGACTCGAATTTACCAAAGAAACATCGTGTAAGCGAGTCAGGTGGACGCTAAATCCGTCTTGAATAAATGTTCTTCCTCTAGTGTGGGGTGGAAACTTGGAAAATGGTGGCAGTTCAGGTGTCATTCTTGTCTTACCACCGCGGCTCAAAATTATGTAGCCCGTTAGCAAATAGCCCTAGTGTTATTTTAAAATGGGATGTTAATATAGACGAACTAACTAGGTTTTAATTAGTGTTTACCCATATTTCACATTTTTGTCAGTCACCGACATTTAAATCGTTATTTTTAAACATTAAGTGCCCAAAAATTAATTTCGATTCCTTACGTCAAGGTTTGTAATTCAGCAAGATATTTTCTGAGTAATTTATGTATATTTTGCTGTAATATTGGCAGTTTTTGTCACCGTATCATTACCGCTACATTTCTTCTTTACATTTTACTTAATTTCCCAGTGATTTGTTGAAGTATTTCTGTAGGAAAGAGTAGGATAGAGATTTGACTGTAGGAAAGAGGACTAATGGAGCTTCGATAGTGAGAATTTCAAAGCAAAAAAGAGGGAGAAGCAATAGATAATTGGTGAGTTCCCCGTTTCGGGATTGAAACTGAAGCTAAAAATAAAGAATATTTTGTATAGCAGTACAAAACATTTCAGGATACCACTAATAGATCTAAAAAAGTAACGAAACTCAGAATTTAAAATTATTGGATATTTAAAACTTTTATTTAAATGGATAGAACATTATAGCATAAATTAGCTCGACTTGACATTGATTAAAAGACACTGAATTTGCATAAGCAGAGATCTTTTGAATTTTTGATTGATATTGCAAAACAAACTGAAGATTAACATCAAGCCAACTTGAAATGAAATCATCCATTTTAAAGTATTTTAAATGTAAGTAACACTAGTCGATTTAATTCATTATTGAGAACTTATCATTCCACATCAGTGATTACGTTTATGTAATATAAAATCAGGATTCTCTACAAAAAAGTTAGCTATTTGACAAGAATTTCTTAATGGAATCCTAACAAAATGAATGACGTTCCATACAATTTTCATCATTGGTCGTTCAAAATTCATTGTTTTTCCGGGGAAAAAAAGAGAAAAAAAATTATAAAGCGCTCTTATTATGATCTATTACTGATGCCTTACTACCTTCTTGCATTAATTTATATTTATTGATTTTTCATATTTATTTGTTTCTGAGGGCATTAAACAAACAATTCAGATGTAGATGTTTTTCTTTTGTAAATATATGTATATAATTTTTTATTTTGTGTTGTTGAAAGCAGCATAGTTTCGAAGACATAGATGATACTTTGAGTTTTTAAGTTCGTTTTATTTCATCACGGGAAGCACGCCTTACTTGCAGGAGCACGGATGAGGCGCACCCGCTCACAGCGTGGCAGAAGAACCGCAGTAGAGTAGGGAGGGAACACATTATCCCTAGACTTAAAGACCATAAGATATTGACAGAAAAAATATTTTTTTCATAGTGTTTATGTACAATGAGTTTTCGATGGGGATTTCCTCGACAGACGGTGACCACGGCAAGGAAAGCACTGGTATCCTTTTAAAGGAATGCACTTGGCTGGACAATTTTCATCTCTCACATGGAGCGTGAGAATCTGTGGTTGTTTAGCCGAATCAGAAATGTTACAAAGCTTCTCTTGAATTAATTAACTTGAACAAGTGGAATGGATAAGGAAATAAGAGAATATTTTAGAATGATATTACTATGGCTAAATTAAAATTAAGAAAGATAAAAATTTGGAAATTAATTAGCATTTAATTTAATTTTAAAATACCGTTACACACACACACTCACACACACACACAGACACACATTATTAAGAATGGTTAATTAGCTCTTTAAATTAACGTTATTTTGAAGAAATAACATAAATAATTTATGTTATTTTGACTTTCTTTAAATTTATGTTATTCATAAAATAATGTTTTCGAATATTTAATTTTTTGTGTAAAGTGCTCATATGGTAAAAAAGACACTTAATCCGAAAATTTCAGTTTTAAAACGACAGATATAGCGTTATCTAAGGAATGCATAGCAGACATAGCATTATAAAGGAATACCATCTTAAGTTCTCATATTTGAACCATCCTCATAATCTACCAACAAGCGAGCATAATATTTAGAAACTCTCAAGATTCTTTAAAAACTTTTTTGTCGTTGTGATTCTCTGGATTTCTGAAATTTCTCTTACAAGCAAAAGAATACTTCTCTCCACTTTCGTCCACACTTCACACCAAATGTTAATATTTAAAAAAGGTCATAGCATCATTGCAGGATGAAGACAATTTAAACTTATTTTTAACATTCGGATATTGGATCTCAATTCCATAAGGATTTACAATTTTATTTTTCAGAATTAATGCATTTTCTTTATTCAATCCCTTGAGATTTTTAATTGTCCTTTTCTAATGTGTATGAACATAATATTATACTGTGCCGTAAATTTATTCCAAAATTGGAGAAAATACAGTTTGGGTACGAACGTTGAATGCGTAAATTAATTTTTTAGCCTGCTAGCTTAGTTAGTTATCACATGCAACGTGTAAATCGATTTACTGAAAATTTAAACTTTTATATGAAAACAGAAATTCTTCTCAAAAGCTTTTTTCGGATTAAGGCAGTTTAAATGTTGAGAATTCTTCTTTCTTTCTAAATAATCTCTTTATGATTATAACATTTTCTCTTTCTGCTCAACGTATACTAAAAAGTTATAATTATTCGTATAGAATCTTTCCTTCTAAAGAAATATACAACCAATGATTCCAGAGTTTGAAAGAGCCCACAATGGCTGAGGTAAATAAGTCTCAGCATAGTGACCGGAAGTCCGACATCCGATTCCACCGAAAAATCCACCATTTAAGTGGGGTTAGTGCATGTTAAATTCGAAACGGGGGGGGTCTACGTCTTCCTGGTGGCGTAGTGTAAAGGCTTGGAAGATGGATGCCTAGATCAGATATCCTCAGCATCTGATTGGAGTTCAAAATTAAGAAATCCCTCCCCAAATATCCTGTTTTGCTTCTAATGGGCTGTTTATGCAACTAAATGAAACGAAACGGCTTTGGAATACATTTAGAATAGGAAGTAGCTACTAGAAAATAGTTTACTAATGTTTGATATGAGGAATAGTGTTTCCTGTAGCAGTGATATCACGTGCAATGATTCAACGCTGTGCATTCAAAATTTCAAGATTTCTGAAATGTTTTTTTTTATTTCTCTTAAGAACAACAAAGAAATATATGTTCTTTACCTGACGTCTTTACATCCATCTTATCTCTCAAACACATAAGCTTCGACCATAATTTCCCCCTTCCCTTTCCACAAAACCGAAATAACGATTCCAAGCTAAGATAACGAAAATACAACAAATAAAAGAAAGAAAGAAAAAAAAAGACTGCAAACCATCGTTTTCGAAAGGTTATTCTCGCTATCACAGTCGACATTTTCTACCTCCCAACCCTTTCCTAACTGCAAGAAACTAAGGCAAAAACGTACGGAGCCCATCATACAGAAGAAAAAAAAATGCGCCGCAAAGATCGAAGGAAGAGAGAGAGGGAGAACGGGGGAGAAATAATAATAATCGCCTGCGATGCCCTTATCTCGAGCGATTCCGCGAGATAGAGCCGAAAAAGCTGCAAAATCGCCCCGGGGCCAAAGTAATTACGCCCCCGCTATGTATCGCTCTCGACGGCAACGATATGGCCCTTGGGGCGCCCCATCTAAATGCGACTTCAATCCCTCGGATCGATCTCCTCGGACCAGGTGCGAGCGACGAATCACCTGGTAATAGTCCGCCGCTCGCGGATCTTGTTCATCAGTCCTTTTGACTCGGGCTCCCATCATCATCACGGACAGGGGATGACCGCCGATTGCGTCGCGGAAGTCATCCGGGCGGCACGAATCTCTGCATCTTCATTAGGTCGGGAGGGCGATTTGGATGGCGACGGGTCTTTTACGACGGATCCACAGCACGCTTTGCCTTTTTTTTTGTTTATTTGTTTGGAGGGCTCAGAGGTTCTTTTTCCCCCCTCCACCCTGATGATTTGCCAGCTATTTTGTGAAGCAATATTACTCGATAATCCTTCTTAGAATATCCCTTTTCTGACGGAGTTCATGGTTTGGTGGTTGACGCTGCTGATAAAAGATATGGATCACGAAATATAATTTGATGTCGATTAGTTAGATTGGAATTCGTCCCTTTTTGTATTGAAAAGGAAAAGTGGTTTGGAACAGGCGCCAAAAATAGAGAAGTAGAATGACACACTTTGCTTAAAGCAATTGAATGAAGCAAATTTTTCTAGTAGTCTAAAGACGCGAATATGTGAGGATTTCTTTCAAATTGTGTTCTTTAGACTGCTAGAAAAATATTTTCCCATTGCTTTTAAGTTGATGCCTCTATCACAATTTGAAAGAACAGCAGAACAGTTGAGAGGGTATATCTGTTGTAATCAATGTAACTCTAAAAGTTTAAATATTTTTTCATTTTGTAAAATTCCTTTTGGGTGGGGGGGATTCAAAAAATGGCTCAACAGAGGGCAGCTTGGCTACGGATTTTATTATTGTTAGTGAATTTGGTATATCCTTTTTCTACCAAGTACCCCTCCACCCAATAAGATGACCTTTTGAGTTACATGCATTGAACGCATTATTAATGTGCAATTATTAATGGCAATAATTTAATGAAGCAAGATAATTCAAATCATGTAAAAAGTTTTCAATAGTTTTTAAAAGCTAAAATTTAAATGAGAAGTTTTCAATGTTGTAACTTATTGCCACAAATGCGAAATAATTCTCAAAATTATTGCAATGCAAATTCTGCGAAACGATATTATTTGATAATCCTTATTTTAATAACCTTTCTCCGAATGAGATTACGTTTTCGTTTGACGCTACTGATCAAAGATAGGGATCACGAATTATAATTTGATGTCGATTAAATAGATTGAAATTTGTCAATGGGAGCAAGGGCTTCCAACGGCTTTGAAAATTGAAGAATTATAATGACACACTTTGCTTTCAGTTACTGAATGAAGCATGGAAATTCAAATTATATAATTTTTTTAAAGATATATGGAAGTCAAAAGCTACTAAAGAAGTTGTCAGTACATTATTGCTATATAGGAATTAATATTGCATAATTTTTAAAGCTATCATGACATAAAATTGCATTTACGTAATACTCGGTGCATGAACAAATCCTTTAGATTCATCCGTTAGAGGATCAAATCGGGTTTTCTATCATAAAATTTCAGCAAATCTTAAGACTATGAAGATGATTTTCAGGTTTAGAGTCTTCATCAGAAATGAATTAGAAAATATGGAAAATGGATTCACAAACAAATCTTCCTATTTTTATAAGCATCATACTGTTTGAATTTTCATATTTGGAATTTTTTGAATTTTTTTTTGTAGCTAGCTTTGCTTTGATGATTGTCCCTTCATAGCCAACATCATGACTCTTGAGCCAGAAAACCCCCCAAAATTGATATTCCTTGATAATTATTTTACGAATATTCTTTTAGATCAGCGCTTTTAGAGATTATTTCTACATATGTATTACCACAAATAACAATTTTTCTATTACTCTACATGCCACGAAAAACTTTTGAATGAAAGCATTTATTACGCACAATTTTTGCACAAATACAAAATAACTGGTTTTTTATGATAGAGATCATTTCACTTACAAAATACTGTTTGGATGGTATTTTGAAAATCTTTATCAGTAAAATATCAAGTTATTTGGATAAAACTAAAGAAATTATAATTTGCCCTCCTCATTGACTACAAATTTTTAGGTTAAAACATTTGAAACTAAATGGTTTTATTTTTAAGAAATATGAAAATAAAAATTCAAAATCATATTTCACAACAATAAAATTTGCGAAAGTTTAAAAACTGATGAAAATGTTCAATTATAGAAAGTCGATGCATTTTTTAGTGACAACACATGAAATGATTGAACAATTTCCTTTCTCGGGGTAATTGAAACATTATTAAAATATAGCATTTTTAGTTGTATAGTTTTGTCATCATTATACAACTGGAATACATTATATATTTTGTAATACAAGCTGTCCTATTGTATGGATTTTATTCGTAATTTTGTTTATTAATTTACAATTTTTGTGGCATGAGGACCCATATAGTCCTGTTGATGAACAAGGTACCTTTTCGCACTGACAAATATAAAAAATGACTCAGATTTTTAATTTTTATTTCGAGACAACATGTAATATATTCGTCTTGCTTTTTTTAGGTTCAAATATTCACGTGTAAAATTAATTCTAATGATGTATTTCCATTTTCTTTTCTTATTGTTTTCTTAAAATACAACGGGGGGGAATGGAAATTCAGTAAAATCTTGAAAGCAAAGGTTTTGACAATCCCGAATATTTCTTTTTATATACTATATATTTAAGATTGAAGAAGAATGGAATATTTCATAGAAAAAAATATCTTATTCTAAAAAGAAGAATAAATTCAACTCCTTCATGCCAAATCTTAATTCTAGAAAATAAAGATAAAAAGATTCAGCATTCACAAACATTTGATTTGTTTATCGTAAAGTGGACTAAAAATCTATAAATTTTTTTAAAAATTATAAAATTCTGAAAATTAAGTGTAATGTAAAATGGTTTACAGATTTACAACGATAAGTCACGGCATTTTTTTTTTCAGATAAGAAAAAAATAATTTAAAAATCAGCCAATAGTTGGCATTTCGTAAGCAAAGGAAAGAAATGACAAGCAAGTAACAAGTGTAATATCAGCAAATCTTTTATTATAGCAATATGTGTTAGGCATTCGCACCATTGCAGACATGTCCCGAATCCAGCAACCGCAGAGTACAGCGTGCCCTGTTGTATGCATTACAGTTCTTGGCAAATTGTATTTTTTAATTGCGGCAGTTTGAATGGACAGAATCGATACACCCGGGATTTTAAATTGCCCCATAACCAAGCGTCTGCTGCTATCAGATCTGAAGACAGAGGAGGCCATGGAACTTTCAAAGTCTGCAAATAATACTCTCTTCCTTAAACGGCTCTATTAGGAATTTCTTAACTGTAAGAGGGATCGCTAAGGTTTTCATTCCTGATGAAACATGCTCTGAACGTGTCTGCTATAAACATCATTGTCCTGGCCTCACACGATCCTCCAGCAGTCCAGTTTCCTCAAATCGCTGAACGAACTTTATAAGGCCACCTACTATTTCCCTTTTTTTCCCCTTTTACAGTCTTCGTATTTTTCTGAAGTCGAAATATACGCATTTCTGATCCCTGGTTCATTTAAAACATCTTCACCTGCAAAGCTTTATATTTTCCACTCCGCATCCTTGTTTACATACGTGGTTTTCCGAGGTTTCTAGGAAACTATCCGTTTTCTTAAGCTTCAAACGATAGCTTGTAGAGTATGTTACATTCTTAAAAACTAAAATAATACTCCAATCATTTTAGAATTCCATCGGCTTGTTTATTCTTCTAACTTAACAGCATATGTTACAACCATTACCACATTCCAAAAGACTTACAATTGATAATTAGAAAAATTAAACGAAATAATATAAATATATAAATAAAAATATATTTATCAAAGAAAATATCGTTTGTTTTTACCTTTTGAAAATATATTAATTCAAATAAAAATAGCAGCAGTTATAAAATGTCTGAAAAGGAATTGTCTGTTAAATGTCTATTAACAGATTTAGTTTACTATATTAATCGAACACATGACATGCAACAGAGAACTGGTTCTGGAACAAGCGAGTAAGCATTTATAATCGCCGGTCTCATTTGCATATTTCCAAATAAGTCGTTCATACCAGCGCCATCTGACGACTGTTTAAAAAAAAATTCTTGCCTTAAAAAATGTCCGTTACCAGTCGATGCTAAACCTACAAACCGTTTTTTTTATTTTCGTTATTTTTTCGGGGTTTATGAATTTATAATTTTTTAAGGTTATTTTTGCCCACCCTGTATTTACTTTGTTGTTAGTTGAAAGAAATCTTCTAGTTCAGTCTTGATGGGCTTCTAGGCCACAACAATGATTGAAATCTGTTAACCAGAATTCCACATGTGTACTTTTCTGCACTTCCTTTTACAGGACATTTTCGGTATTATTACTGGAAATAGATGTTGGGTGCTCTTATCAGTTCCACAGAATGAGTGGAGTTTCCAGTTTCATTCCGAAATAATAATTGTCAATGTCATTTCAGAAACCAATCCGTTTATCAAGTTATGCTTCTGACACTCTTAATAGTCACATTAGGTTCTACTATAAGTCATGTTTTTGATAGTCTGTATGCTTATCCCATTTCCTCGATTGCAGGATGCTCATAAGATTTAAAGAGCTTTTTGTTTACAACCTATCACAAATATGGGATCGATTGGCTTTGGGTAAGGTGACTAGCGCGTACATAAATGACATAGGATCGAGTTACCTCTACTCCTGTGATGGAACGTACGTCTTAAAAGTGGAATTGTAGTCTGACCAATAATGAGAAAATTAATCTTTATTTTTGTCTGAGCTGTCATGGTGACTCTCATTCAGATCATTTATGTTTTTCTTTGAAGATTGGGTGTAAGTGGAACGGGGTTCTTTGTACTATATTGTGAACAGTCTTTTCCTTCTGAAGAAGTAACAATTATATCAGTTAGAAGGTTCCTTCCCGCTGTGCCCAAACAATAAATTGAATGTCCCTCTCACCACGCTTCCGATCTAATCCAGGTGAATAAATTCGATGCTTTTGAGAAGGTTCTCAGCAAGTTACTGTTTCAAACGATGTGTGTAGTTTGTAAAGAGGGTGTTGTGTGTAATGGATGTAGTAATACATCCTCACTTAACTCGATTTGTATCCTAAATTACTCGTTTGAAACCACTCACCATTACAGAACTTACACAGCCGGATTAGTAATGGGATGATCAATGGTTTTATAATCGAATGGGAGATACATCTTTATAAATTTTATTTATTCAATTCTGTATTATTTTTGAAAGTTACTAAGGCCAGTATTAAAAATCTATTTACATAGGATAAAAGTTTTATATAATACAAAAAAAAAAGAACACCTTCCCCCCTCCATTTAGAATCTTTAATCCTACATTTATTACAATGTCTTAGGTCAAAAGAATGGTGACGAAGTAGTTAGATAGTGCATTGGTTGATCGAGAGTTATATTTTCTTTGTAAATTACCAAGACCAGTATTCTAGTGACTTATTATTCTAGTAGCGTATTCTAATTCTTTCTTGCACTGTTAAAGTAATCATAGGTTGCTGCTGAAGGAGTTATCAGGTAGTCGTGTTAGACCATCCTTTTGAACCAAAATGATTTTCTGGAGGAAAATATAGCAAAAGGATACAGCAAAAATCAAAAGTATGAAAAAAAGAATATCGATTTCGGAATAAAGAAATCAGCAATTAAAAAATAAATAATATTCATCATTATGAGAAATTCATCGATAACGTTTAAGCTTTACACGAGTAACGCATGTTTCGTAATCCCCCAAAATATTCCAAATGCGAGACACTAATAACGTTTAGCATTGAAATGAAATACACTTTAAAACATCAAAATTGTTTTAAGGCGATGAATTTTGCTTTCTTTTAAAATATTCATGAAATAAAAACAAATGAGGACAAATTACATACATTAAAAAACGAAAAAAATTTGAAAGTGACATCAGATGGAGTAACTTTTATTCTTTTTCTGTGTTACGTTTGAAAGATATTCTAAATAACTAACCAGAAAGAATCCGCTAAATTTTTTTTAAAAAATGGATAAAACGTGCCACGGGCCTTACCTTACAAAGAGACAATGGGGCCCGACAAAAATATGTTTAATCTAATCTTCAATCATCTACCACCTATTTTAGTGTTTAATTGCTCTCACAAAAGGGAGATAACTATATCGAGATTCTGAAATAATACATGAACTGTGTCTAAAATCTTCCTTAGAAAGATGACCCCCCCCCTAAAAAATTGCAGTGAATTCATTTCAATAAAATGCCTCACTCATAATAAGTCCGACTTTAACAGAGCAAGCAAGACAACTGTTTTAATCGTTTCTTCAGAAAAAAAAAAACTATCGCACTGCACACCTTTGCGTTACCACAAGTAAGTTGAACATCCATTTGGGTGTTGGTTTCTCCTTTTAATTAATAACCAAGCAACCCGAGAGAGTCTTTTCCCATTGATGTCCACAAGGATCATTAAGCGTATTCCCACGTGTATTAACAGCATGAATGAAAACCTCCTCCCTTTCCCGACTTAACACCCCCTACTCAGTTTTCTTTTCATTTTTTTTAAACTTCTTCAGTTGAGTTTTTCACCCCGCAGAAAAACAAAGCAGAAACAAAACACACACCCCTAAAAAAAGCGTAATGACAGAAGGAGGAAAAAGAGAAAGAGAGATAAAAAAGAAAAAACAGATGGTCATTCCGTCGAGAATTTAAAAATAAAATAAAAAAAATGAAAATGAAAAAAAAAGGATGCCACAGTTCTGCTGTGAAATAAAAAATAAATGAAGGCATAAAAATAAAGAAGGAGAAATAATAATAATAAAAAAAAAAAACACCTCCTCAAGAAATGGTAAAAAAAAAAAAAAAGCGGAGTGTGGAGAGAAGGCTGGAGCTATTGAAATGATGTTTAGTGAGAGAGCGATTAAATGTCCCCACAGCGGCTTCTGTTCCGCCGGTCCTCCTCTAGGGAGAAATAGCGAGGAGGTGGCGCTGGGGTGGGGGAGGAGGGGACGTCGACCCCCTTCCCCAGCACACTAGTACAGAAGCACCGTCGCCGTTCTGACGCCCCCTTCCGTACTTCTCTCCCTCCCTCTGCACAGAGGCGAATTAATTCCACCGGCATCCCCCTACGCCCCTTCTCCGTCCTCTCTCTGGGGCATCATCTGATGCAACGAAGGAATGCCGCTTTTCCAGGGCTGCCACACCCGCGCGGTGGTTGTCGCCAGTTTAAACCGTCGCCAACGAGGAGGATTTTTTTCATATATTTTATGATTTTCCTTTTTTACATTTTTGCTTTTCCTTTGATTTTATATTTATATCTCTCCCTATTTCTACTTTTTTTAATTCTTTCTTTTAATCTTTTATAGAATTTTTATTTTGATATTTGCTTTCTGTCGTATTATTCTACAGTTGTTTTGGACCTTTCGTTTGCCTAGAAATAAATCGGAACGTTTGAAGTCTCCGAATACATCCTGTTGGGAAAATTTCTAGTTTTAATATGCCTTACTTTTGATCTTATTACTTGTTTTTAATTTCTCACATTTGCAGTAAATGGTTCGTTCGCAGAATTCTGGGAATTCGTATTGCTTCTATTTTATTCTGAGAATCAAAATAACTCATTGAATATCTTTTGGTCGATAAATTAACAGAATACTTATAGATAGCGGAAAGTTTACTGATGATTTTTCCAAAGGTTTTTCTTTCCAATACCAACCCTGTTTTAAAATGTTGCAATTTATGAAAGCGATTTCTTTGACACTTTGTCACCAGAATTTTGCTATTTTACCAATATTTAAAATAATAGTTTTTAACATTGTATGCATGTGGAAGACTTGGAGACTCAGCGATGAAGATAAGATGTCACTTAATCATATCTTCATCACTAAGTCCTCAAAGACTTGAATCACTTCAAGAAAGAAGAATCACATCCTACTTTTTTGTAATTGTAGCTTTATGAGGATTTGCTTTACTTTCATTTTTGTCTATCCTCTTTTTGCATTTCTTTTAAAAAGAATTTTGACATTTGGTTTCTCGCGCTACTACAATTATTTTTTGCCTCTCTGTTATTATGTTGTCAATGTATCATGTTCGAATTTCAGTATAGATAGAAATCCTAAAATAAATTTTGGACCTGTGATATTTATAATTACGGTTTTATTTGATTTTGGGAATTTAACTCTTTCTAACCATTTAAATAATTAAATCATAAAAAGTAATGCCTTAATTTTTTAAAATAAAATATGGAAGTAATCAGTTTTTGTATTTTTTTTTTTCAAAATTCGAATCAATAAGCCACTTTATATGACTAATTATTATTCTATTAATTATAGTTGATATTCTCGAACCAACTTTTCATTAATTTGAAACAAAATCAACCGAAAATTATTCTAATTTTTTTATTGATTTTATTTACGTATTTACAATTATTCTTTCACCATTCTGGTGCTTCAATATAAATTTGCTTTCAATTTTTTTACATTTTTTGTTTTATTTATTTACTATTAATTTGGATTTATAATGTTTTTAAATAGATGTATTGTTTGAAAATTTGTAAGTAAGTCTGATAATGAAATTTCAATCATTAATACCAATAATATTAATCATTTACTCGTTCTATTAATTCCTTAAAAAATAAGACATATTTTCATCACTTAAAGATATATAATCATTAATTTTTCAATTAAGGTCTATTATAGTCTCTTTCTCTCACTAATTTAAATCATCATCAACGGAATGAGTTAAAAACATGAACCCTTTCAGGTCTTGTAGATCCTTCCTTTCCTCTCACGTATTTTTGATACCAGATATTTTCATATTTTATTCAATCTTTATATAAAAAAACTTTTTAAATATCAAATATTATAATGAACTGAAATCAATAAAAAGATTTATCAATGTACTATCTTCAAAACAATAAGTGAAATTCTTCTCATTAACAATTAAGAGGAAAATTATATGAAATGTTTAGAAAATTATTAATGTTTCTAAAATACAATTTAAATATTCTAAAACATTATTTCGCAGGAATTTAGATTTGTAAGTTTGTGAGCTAAGAATTAGATCCTTATTAAGTGAAAGTGGAAAATAGCTTAGGAATCTTTCAACTATGGTGAGCCCACGGGACATCCCATTTTTTTTTTTTTTTTTGCATTATTTTCAGCGAAACAAAGTTTATGCTTTAATTTAATTCACTCGAATCATGTATTCAAGCAGGTTTAAGTTGAACATCATTTTAATTTCAGAACCTCAGTTTTGGAATATTTTTTGTGTGGTTTCAAATTCGTAAGCACAGTTCTAATGCAACAATCTAAAAAAAATTAAATTGTTCCTTTGAATACCTCTAATTTGATTTTGTAAGCAGATATGAGGTTATTCTTTGGCATGACAGTATGAGCTCATAACGGCTTTTTTCATAAAATTTTGAGTTAAAACGCAAAGTTTCAATATCCGAGAATCGATTCATTGCTATCTTAAAATAAGATTCGGATGTTTCTGCTAGAATATTGGAATGATGACTTTTTTTACATATTATTTCCATTAAAATAGATTAATATTTTAAGAAAATAAAATTGAAAACCGTATCAAATTTATTACTAATAATTTTAGTTTCTTTTACAATGTTGTCATACAGTGAAGCTGCAGTAATGAAATCTATTACCTTAAATTGGGAAATCCTATATATGGCGAAGTAATTATCATAATATAGTTATTAATGCAAATGTAAATAATGACAAAATTGAAACTTCAAAATAAATTTATGTCTGAAAATTATTATTAAGAATGTCGAACACTGTAGACTAATCATTATCATGCCAGTAATCTCAAATAATTTAAGATCATGAATCAAAGAAGGGAGTTATTTCACAATCACCGTAATAGATTGTGAAATTACTATAATAGAGAAAATAGAGTTATTTCACAATCACCATGAACCTCTTTGTAACACGCACATAGTAGATTTTTCAATGCTTTTTTCCTATGGGAAGGACACAATTCTGATATTCTATCCTGCAAAAAGCAATTTTGTTCCGGAGTATTTAAGCGAATGGCATTTTTCAACGACTCCGGCACAATTGCGAGCATCTTTAACTTAGATGGCATCTGAAATAATCAATGTTGGAGAGACACTGGGAAGAGATGGGAACACATCACTGAACGCGGTGTACAAACGCGGCAAATTCATCATCATATCCTTGGGCCCTTTCATATGTTAAACTGAAAATTAATAATTCTAAAATTTTCGAAATTGAATGCGGATCGATTTCTTTCTGAGTGTGGCTTCAGCGTATCAGGATTTGCCTTAATGTTCAGCAAATTTTACACAAGAAGAGATTTTTGCCATCAAATAATTATCCGTGGCTTTATCCTCTGAAATATTTGCTCGAGTTTTCCTTCTGAATGAATTTTAAAAACTTACTTATTTTCGAAATAAATATTTCCACTTTATATTTCAGGTAATATGCTCAATTAGTAGGATGAATATACTATCATATCAGCTGTGCTATTAACAGATGATTTTAAGTGATTTTACAACGTTTCATTCCATGGATGAATTCGGAATTTAAACTTTTGATCAAAATTGTCACAGATATGGCTTTGTTTTTGCTTTCTCTGTTTCTTTAATAAGAACTTAATCACAATTCCTGTAAGAAAATTCTTATTTTTCAACGGTAGTATGAAGTGTTTTCTACATTTTCTTTTATATGTCGAATCAATATGCTATGTTTATATTCTTACACAATGTTCGTTAAATTTCAACTATTAACAAAAAATGCCGTACCTGACATCGCTCGTAATGTTCACTCAGTCTTTTCTCTTGATCTCAGCCAGATACGAATAGGCCAATTAACTAATTGTCTCAATGGCAGACAACTTGATTTGCTGAAATATTCCTTAGAAAAAATTGCATAATATTTATAGAAAACTCTATCTTCAAGTTTCAAATAAATAGACTGTGGATATTCTAACAATAAATCACATCGAAATTACCACTTCACTTTTTCTTTGGTAAATGAAGTTCTTGGAAACATAAATGTGGCTTTTGGAGTCTAAACTTTTCCGAGAATTTTTTTTCCAAGAAAGTTTTCCAATAAACACATTTTTTTCTTCCTCAGTAGATATGAGATCTAATTTTATATATCATTTCTATATTTTCTTTTCATTTTCTTACTATCTTTTCAGGATGTGTAACATTTGAAAAATTGAGAATTTTTGAGCTCAGTATTTGAATTTTAGTTTCTCCTTCAAAGAAGTTATCTTTTACCTCATCACCTTTGTTTAAGATAGACTTTAATGCTCCAAATTTAACACTTTACAACATATGGGCCTATATATGGTACTGCAGTTTTGATTCAATTTTATTTCAAAATCAAGCATTATAAAATAATTCAAACTATTTAAATCCATCATAAATATATTTAGCATTAGTAAAACACAAAATAAAATTCTATGATTTCATGACATTTCGAAATAACCTCACTTTTGTGCAAGTGGGTGGAAAAGTAGAATTGAAGTGCGAGTGATTAATTTTCAAAAAACGATAACAGAGTAAAATGTAAGTACTTTTTGATTTAAAAAATTTTTTTGTCTTAGGCACTTCTATATTAATGCATGGAACAAAAGGAATGAATAGAGCTTTTAATCCTTTCCCATAAAATGGAAGAGGGAGAGATAACATTTTCTATTTATAATGAATCCCTATCCTCAATGAATGCAGATACTGAACTAGAGGCGCTTTTACAGAAGAAGCAAAAGAACTATTCTTTTCTCGGGAATTGATTTAGATTTTTTTTCCTATCGTCATCTCCTAGGGGGGAGGGTCTCTCGAAATGAGGATGAGAGGCCTTGGCATGGTAGTTGGTTCTCGCCACCCTGAAGGGTAAGTGAAAAGAGGGGGGAGAGATCTGGCTTCTACCATTGATGGCGGGATATACTTCCTTAGGGAAGGGTTGTACCGTGGCCAGTAATGGCCCTTAGGACTCAAACGCAGTTCCAGCCAGTGTTTCTGCAGTGGTGGTATGGTCATGTAGTTTTTTAATCCGTGTGTCTTCGAGGTGGGTCGAAGGGTCAGTGATGCCACTTTCTCCTTTCCTCTTAATGAAAAAAAAATTGGCATCAGAAGAAAAAAGTTGATTTCAGTTACTAGAAAATTTTTGGGGGATTGCATAGCTTCCTTTGCATTCCTTCCCCGACCGATGTCTTTTTCTTTTGTAAAATTTGTTACTTAAGTATTACTTTTGCAAATAATAAATTAAAATTTACAAAAAAAATATCTGCTTTTAGAAGCTTGAAAAAAGGAAAGGTGAACACGGAAACTTGTATTCTCTTACTAACTAATGTGTTTATATCCTAATCCAGCCATTACTGAACCAATTGTGGTAAAAATTAGATCATATTTAGTCAATGGCTAATTAGTAAATAAGAAAAATATCCCAAAGAAATATTTCTGAAATTTAAACAATACTTGATTTTGATTTTGATATATTTGGAAGATAAAATAAATTTTCTCTTTTCTTTGGGATTCCAGTGGTGAATAGGCTTGGGGAAATGGCCTTTTTAATAATTCAGCATTGATAATAAATGTATAGGATTTTCTCTTTCTCTTTCGCCTTATGAATTTTTTTTCTAGATTTTCTTTTTTTCAATTTTTTTATTTATCTCTAAACATTTATGTATTCAAATTTTTTAATAAAAATTTGCCAATTATTCTCTACGTAAAGTAAATATTAAGTGAAAGAAAGCACAAAAAAGAAATGATAGATGGTAGATGGACGATCGTGAAATACAGATTGTAAAATTATTAATTTTGGATATTTTACTTTATCGAAAGTAATAAGCTATCTTCAGATCTATTTTTTTCTGTAAGACCAAATATATAGAATTGGGAACTTCACTGTATATGTTTTTCAAGTCTGTTAAGACATAGCAGCAGATTTGATTTCGGTACTTACCATTCCATTAAAAATAACAGATAATGAAATTGAAAAGGAGAGGTCAAATGAGTGATTGATCATAAATAGCGAGAGCAATATTAGAAATTTTCAATTGTAACCAAAAGTATTTCTAAAAGAAATTTCGGCAAAGCTTTCTAGTATTTCCCAAAATGCAAGTGAAGAGGCAGTAATGTTTTTACAGAATATTTCAGTATTTAAACATTTGAGCTTCAAGACACCTCTTCTGGTGGGAGTGTTCAATCAGCAAAAGGGAGCTATCCTAAACGTTCTCAAATGTTTCTAGGAATTTTCGGTTCAACCGCACTTTTTCCAATCGAATGAAACTACATTTTGACGCAAAACTGCAATTATAGTAAAAACGTGGAGCATCAAATTTGAAATATTTAAGTTTTTGGATTTTTAAATTATTGTGTTCACAAGCTTTTGAAATTCCAGACCGACAGCCAGTTACCTCCTTGTTGCATTTACCTCAGGCATAGATAAGTGTCTACCGGATGGATGGCAAATCTGTGCACTGAATTATATTCATCTTACTCTCTTTGTTATACAGTTACAGTGAAATTATATTCGACAGCGAGACAAACAGAATTCTTAAGCATAGACTGCACTCAAAATTTGATAGAAATCTAAAATTTGATATAAAGTCCATATACTAAATTTCATCCATCTAGCTCAAAACGTTTTTGAATTATCTTAAATTGAATTGTACCAGTAGTGGAGGGATAAACGTAATGTCAAAAATGTATTTTTCGAACGGAAGGAGGTGCAAAACATGAAACTTCTTCCTAATTTCGGATTTTTAAAAAAAAGTTTTTTCAAACTTATTTACCAATTACAATATTTAGTCTTTACTTCCTATACGAGAATGTAAAAGCGTGAGTCCTCATGACACATCGTCTGATAGATGAATTAATTTAATTTATAAGGAAATAATGAATGTTTTTATTCTCTTCAAATCAATGTTTTTTAATAATTAGAAGGTCCTTTATTCGAGCCCCGTAAGAACTTCTATCTCTTATGACAGTGTGGTAAACCTTTTGTAAAATATTTTTCAGCCTTACTTGCCTCTAAACTACAATTGCTTCCTTAATATCAAGGTTTTACTTTATTTTAGCTGTATTAATGCCCCGTTTTAAAGCAACATTAGGGCTACTTTGGAAGGGACCTCGCAATTTTGAAACACTGTCAGATGAAGAGAACGACATCTGAGCTGGCATCTTTCTACAATCTTTCAAATCACAACAAGTGAGAGGACCTTTGGCTCCGATGGATTAAGCGTGTGCCAGACCTGCTTACTCGTCGGTCTCCCAATAGAGTTGGGTCTCGAATCTGAAACCCTCCAATTCCGAAGTCGAAGCCTTGATATCTAGGATAACCAAAACAATGGAGAGAGATATTAACATATATCCGTTGAGAGCTATTTTTTTGTTCAACACCTGATGTATGTTAAATAAAAAGTAAATATAGAGACGTTAAAAATAAAGAAAGATGTGCTGCTTTGATTGAAAACCATTCGAGTGTGCCTCCGAGGAAATGGACGGCAAGTGCAAAGTAAAGATCGCTTGAAAAATATGATCAAAAGTTAGCATCCGATTTTTATACCTACTCTAGTTAATATTCATTCCATCGACGGGACCCACGGATGTGTTTCCAGATTTGAACCCTGTGATTGGTTGTATTATATCATTTTTCTTTTCTGATTAAGATTTTCTGATACTGTACGCTTCTCGTTCCATCTTTCAGTATTTTAATTCTTTTTTTTACATTCACTCAAATTGAATACGGCAGGTAAAATTTCTTTAAAAAATATCGGGATTTTTCGATAGTATTCAAATATTATTTTGAATGATTGAACTCGTTTTATGAAAATTTTATAAAATGTTTAAAACAAACCCAAATATATTACAGTGTTTCTTTCCAAATATATTTTCTAACAAAAATGGGCAACTAAAAGCTCAGAATTAAAAAACTAAGTAAAAAAAGGGAACAACTTTCAAAATATATTTAGAATTTCTGGAAAATAAGTTAATCATATTCTTTTTCAATAATTTTTTTACTAATTTATTCAATTAATAAATTAGGAAGAGTGTTATTATTTGATGCAATTTATAATACATAATTTATTTTTAGTGCATGATTTCTTTCAGTATGAATTGAAACTGATTAAAAGGTAATTTCTCTTATCAGTTTTTATTTTAGAATCCATTTATTTTTCCTTTAATTTTTGTTTCCCTTCATTTATTTATTTTTGTTTTGCACATTGATGTTTTTGTAAATTTTAAAGACATTCAAGACAGGAGCTTAGTGTTATATTTATTGTTTCTTAAATGTCGCTTCCACTTGGAGAATAAAAGCTCATCGATTTTTTATCAAAATGTAGGAAAAGGATTTCATGCAGCTTCAATTTTTTTTAAAACAGACTATCTTGTAGAATTTTTTTCTCTTCATAAAAAAAACTCACAATAATATTTAAAAATTTCGTTTAAGAAAAATTTAAACAAAATTTTTTTATCGAATTCCTTTCTTTTTTATAAAACAAATTATAATAAAAAAAATTACAAAATTATAACTAACATAAGAATTAATTTAAATAATAACATATATAAAATTTCAAGATTCAAAAGATTCCAAGATCTAAGAATTTAAAGAAGAATCAAATACACAAAATAAAAAAAATAGATAACTCATTTTATCTTTTTATCTTTTATCTATGCAATTTTCTCATATTTTCTTTATTACACGAGCTTATAAATCTTTTTTTAAATTAAAAACTATATTTTATTTTACTTTTGTATAGATAATTTATGACTTAGGAATCAATTTTTAATTTAATATTATTTTCAGAATTTGTTGGAATATATACAAAAATATGACTTTGAAAATCCTGCATATCTATTTATTACTCAGGAATGAATTTCAAACACAAAACTTAATTATATACACGGATGTTAGAAAAAATATAGAGGAATAAGACTTTGTTAGCGAGCTGTAAATGTGTTCCCGGTTTTTAAACATAAAATTTGACTTTGTGGAATTTTATCAAATTTGTTTAGCACTATTACATAAAAAATAAAGCATTCATCGCTCATTTCATATGGAATATTTTCTGAGAAATTATGTTATTAAAAACTACATTTGGCAACACTCCACCTTTTCAAATGTCGGTGGTTTTCGGTTTCATCTGGCATGGAGATTCGTGATATTAAACTTATGATAACAAAAATACGAAAATCGTAAAAATCCTAAACCTTAACTATTTAATATATTTAACAAAACAACAAATATGATTTTTATTAATTTTTTCCCAAATATTTCGTGCTTAGTTTCTAAAAATTTAATTTCTATATAATTTGCAGCATACCATTGGCAAATGGTAATTATGAAGCACCCTGCTAGCATATAAATTTTAGTAAATTGTTCTAAAGTAATTAATTGCTGAAATTCCAACGCAAATACTAGACAACTAAATGCGAATTTTAGTTTCTTTTTCCAACCGAAAATCGACATAAAGCTACAGCCGCAGTCATGAAACTGTGTACCAAATTTCATAGGTTCCAATTATTGCAATTTTGAGTTATAGTGTTTTTATATTGTGAATGTGCAGGCAGTCAAAAGGTCAACCCTTTGACTGATTGGGTTTCCAATCTGATACCGTTCTTCAATTTAGATAATTAAGACTGTGTACCAAAACTTATTTATACAGATCATTTTAGTTTTGTAGGTATTGTTTTTACATACATTTCGGCAACCGGAGAAACAAATTTCTTTGAAATTAATAGAAATCTAATACCAGAAGATTCCAATTTCGAAAGATGATTTCATTAAAGGTACGATAGGCATCTGTTGATTCATGGTGCACGTTCAGTAGAACATGTTGTGTCAAGAGAGAGTATTTGCTGTCTTATGTGTTCTTCCTATTAATTTTAATGATGTTTAAAATTAAAATGGTGGTTAAAAAACAGCCCTTGTCTTGCTTTCAAGCAGAATGTTAAACTAACTAAGCAAACAAACTCAAAAGTTCGTTGTTGATTCTGCATCTTATTTAATTTTGTAACGGCTATATCGTCATATTTGTCATGCTTGATCATTGTAATTTATAAAATTATGTTACTCTATTGCAAATATGAACTCATTTCAATTATTTATAACCATTTTCTGAGGTATCCTTTCTAATAGTCTAATTCATTGATAAAGAGCTGTTTCTCATTTCGATTAACACCTCATTTGCTTCTTTAAAATGGACTATTTCGACGTGTCGGATACACTTATGAATGAATTTTTCAAAAATAGCCTTGAGTCAACATGCCACTCTTTTAATTAAGAGTATAGATGCATAGTAGTCGGCAAAAAACTCGATCTCGAGATTTTAACGTATCTCTTACTTTCAGATGTCCATCAGTCTGTCTGTCCGTGAACAGGAAAAAAAAACGTTTTACATTTACATCGTTTAAGGAGGGATGAAATTTCGCATTCGGCCTTAAAATCAAATTTATATCGCTCTATCCATTTTGAACCAAATCCATTCTTAAGAAGTACGTCTGCCTTTTATCTGAAAACAAGCAAACACGATAATTTCAAATCTCAGACAGCTAGATAAATTGAATTTGGTACATAATTTCAACATTTAAAGTAGTGATCCACATTAAATTTTTAACTATATACATTAAGGGATTGGCAATTTGTCAATCAAATGTCTCTCTGTACGCTTATATCACGACAGTTGAAAAACTTACAGACAAAAGAAATGGAATTTTGTATATATTGAATGTATGAAAACTGTTGCTCTTTGTCGATTTTCGATTTTAATTAATCGGAAAATATTAATATAAAATAGATATTTGAATTTCTTCCCAATACTGCAAAATTCAAAGCACTCTGGAAATAAAAATATTGCAGACTGGTGGCTTTCATGATCAGAATTCAAAAACTTTATTCAACGATCGGGGGATAGAATATGCGAATTCGAGGAGACCATTTTAATTTTTTTTTCATATATTTGTAACGATTGAAGGACGAGGTACGAACCTGTGACGTTTGGGCCTGTAGCCGAGTATTATACCGATAAAGCAAAAGGGACCCTTCAGCTCGAATGATATTATCTGGCTTATAAGACTAACGCTACAGTACTCCCCCACGAGTGAGTCGGACGAGAGATGAACGATTTTGAAAGCGCCAAGCGTATGGCGAGCATGAGATGTTATAATTACACGTATAAAAATGTTATAGCTAAATATATTTAAATTATTTTTAAAGTGTACTAAAAGTAATGAAAATGTGAATAAAAATAAAATCTAAATAACTGAAAATCTTATATATATATATATTATTAATCTATTTAATCTATTTTAATTTCTAGTTACGATTCTACTTTTTACCTTAAACTAATGCTAAATTTCATTTTCTGAAGGCCATTTAACTGCAAACTTTTATTACGTATATCTTGATAAGAAGTTTAATAATTGAAGAAAAATAATTCTTGACTACTTGTACGGATACTAGACTCAAAATTCATTTTGATGATGACCCAAAATATTTTAATATCAGCCAGTTATCTTCCGGTATTTAGCATTATGAAATTCAAATTCTTACATCCTTCGATTTCTTGAAATTATATTCAGTTCTTGAAAAAGCAGAAACATTACATTATTCACAATACAAATGGTTCTATTTATGCCCTTTATAAACAATCATTAAAAAAAGAAGGGAGTGAGAGATGGCAGGGATTGAAATCAGTTCAACTAAGAACGTTATTTAACAAAAATATTTAATACATTCGAATCCAAGAAAAAATTGCTCATTATGTAAATGACAATAGAAATGATCATTTTGAACTAGTTAAAACATAACATAAAAGAATCAACAAAATCTAGCTTAGTAATAAAATCATTTTAATTATTTATTACTGTATATTAATTACTTATGCATTTATATATATATATATATATATATATATATATATACAGGGTGACCCGTTAATATTGGGACTAACTTTAAAGGGAGGTTGGAGACATGAAGACAAACATCATTCAGTGGGCAACCTTGGGGTGCAAACGTCTTCTGTAGGAGCTAGGGGACGCTGTAGTTTAAGGTCCAAAACTTCAAACGATGATTAAAAACAGAAAAAAAAGTCCATTCTTTCGCAGTTTTCACTAAAATCATTCTTTATATCACCTTTTCCTTTAAAAAAATTTTTTAAAGCAAAATTCAAAAAATTTCGATAGAGGGCGTTTTAGACTTTAGAGTTACGAACAACAACTTTTTACCGTTATTTTTTGCATGGAGTTAAAATTATTCTAAAGTTTAGACTTTAACTTAAATTTTAAGCCTAAAATCGAAAACATTGGGATCGGATAGTAAGAAAAAATTTAACTGTGATAAGAGGGGGATTTTAAATGCTCATAAGAACTAAACTATCTATTCGATTTTGTTGCTGTTTACTTGTAGATCATTCCCTTAGTAATTATTTTCTTCAAAATGATGTACAGATTTGGTGTCTTCATTTTTTGATAGAGGGCGCTTCCTACACTTCTCCGAAGTTTCAAATGCTATTACTCCTGGATGTTTTACATCCATACCAACATACTTCCAGGAAGTGTTAGAGATGCAATGACAATTCGAAATCACATAGCAATGTAACGTACAAAAAATGAAGGGACGCAAGATTTACATCATCAGAAATATTTTTTGATCAAAGATATTAGATATTCAAAGATATTATAAAAATAGTACATGATGTTTGAAAATTTCTCAAAATATGTTCAATGTAACCACCATTGCTAGCAATACATTCGTTACACCGTTGGACCATGGATTGGTGAACTCTTTTAGAGATACTGAATTTTCTTGGATATCCGCAGCAGCGCAGACGATTCCTGCTACCAAATCCTCATCTGAATTAACAGATATTGAATATACCGCACTTTTCAGAGCACCCGAAAAAAAAGAAATCAATGCTGTTCAAATTAGGAGATCGTGGTGGTCAGGGAACCGGTCTAGCACAACCAATCCATCGGTGACGAAACGCATGATTCAAATATTCTAGAACACGTCTGTCATTATGGGGAGGTACCCCATCATGCTGAAACCTTATATGACGTCTGATATGTTGTGGTACAGTGTCAAGTAAAGTTGGTAAAACCTCTTGCAAAAATATCAGATAATTTGCAGATGTTAGGGGCAATGGCAACAAGTAAGGCCCAACTAATTCGTCACCAACCGACCCAATCCAAACATTCACTGAAAAGCGATGCTATGCAGCATGTGGTCTTATGCCATGGGGATTTTCACCAGTCCATAAATGTACATTGTGGTAGTTAAACATCCCTTCTCGCGTGAAGTATGCTTCATCCGTCATTAAAACGTAGGATTGGAAATGCGCATCTTGGCAACATTGATCAAGATATCACCGTGTAAAATGATCATGAGCAGAATAATCTTCTGGGACCAGTAACTGTACTCTTTGCAGATTATATGGGTGTAAGCCTTCACGTTGCAAAACACGGTGAACACTATTCTGACGTTCTCCAACGGCAGTAGCGACGGCTCGTACACTGGCACTTGGAATCCTTCTAACTGTATCCAATAAATTTTATTCCATTCTTGGAGTTCTAGTCACTCGTGACCTGCCCACTCTACGTCTATTACCTCGTAACGACCCATATTCACACAAATTGTGATGCAAATTATTGAATATCCGACGGTCCGGAGCATCTCTCTTTGAGAACCTTTCCCGATACAACCTTGCAGCCTGTCGTGAATTTCCTTCTGCCAATCCATGCATCAGGTGCATATCTGCCAGCTCTGTGTTTGTAAATCGCTCCATATTTCTCTGCGGCCGATCGCAGCTCAAATGACTCAGGGATTGCAGGTCAGCTTCTTTTATGCCATTGTGAACAACGCCAACAAGCGCCAAATGAAGGAAATCTGATTCTTTCAATTTGATTCTCTTGATTTGAACTAAGGTACAAGTGATGGGAATAAAACCTTGGATCTCTGCGTGGAAGCCCAGAGTCATACCATTGCGTCAAAAGGCACCTGAAGACTGTGGGGTTAGTTTGGGTATTTGAAGGTGATGCAGTACCGCTACAGAACTAAACGCCCTCTATCAAAAAATGGAGACCAAATCTGTGCGTCATTTTGAAGAAAATAATTACCAAGGGAATGATCTACAAGCAAACCGCAACAAAATCGAATAGACTGTTTAGTTCTTATGAGCATATAAAATCCCCCCCTCTTTTCACAGTTAAATTTTTCCTTATTACCCGATCCCCATGTTTTTGATTTTGGGCTTAAAATTTAAGTTAAAGTCTAAACTTTAGAATAATTTTAACTCCATGAAAAAAAAACAGTAAAAAGTTGTTCGTAACTCTAAAGTCTAAAGCGCCCTCTATCGACATTTTTTGAATTTTGCTTTTACATTTTTTTTCATAGGAAAAGGTGATACAAAGAATGATTGATTTCAGTAAAAACTGCGAAAGAATGGACATATTACTCTATTTTTAATCATCGTTTGAAGTTTTGGACCTTAAACTTTAGCGCCCCCTAGCTACTACAGAAGACGCTCCTGCCCCATGGTTGTCAGTGAATAATGTTTGTTTTTGTGTCCCCTACCTCCCCTTGAAGTTTGTCCCAATATTAACGGGACACCCTATATATATATATATATATATAT